>CM028351.1:4591562-5151245 GCA_016618105.1 Dendrobium huoshanense | reverse complement strand
AATGCTAACACCATTGACCCTGTGCCAAGCCATGCTCTGAGGGCTAAGCAGCTCCATCTGTAGCAATTATAATTATTTAATGATTTTAGCCCTCATTATATCAGGGGGGGCTGAGCAAGCACCTGCATAAAATATATATTAGAAATCATGACATTGCTCCCCCCTTTTATCAGCATGAGCATGGCACCTGCACGGAAGAACAGGATATATATATATATATGATGTTCCACCTAGAGGTAATCTAGCGCCCATCACATCACAAAGTGCAGGAAAAGTAAGCAAACACAGCAATTCAATTTCAAACAGCATGCAGTGAAAACTACGAAAAAGCTCCGGCACACAGCAGAAATAATAAACCCAGCGGCCTAACCTAGATCTAGAAGTGGTGCCCTAGCAAACCATTCTATGTGTGTGTAAGGCTAGTGTGGTTTGGATAGATCCTAAGTGGGGTAATTAGTTGAAATTATCTAGAGTTCAGGTATGTTAGGGGTCTAAAAAGGATGTTTTAATTGAAATTCAAATATAGTGAATTAGATCCATTTTGATTATTTAGTTTGTTGATCAGTCTAAGAACTAAGGGTATTCATGTTTGAAGTTTGAATTGTATTAGCCAATTTTGGAAAGTCCTGGGTCCTCCTAGGAACTAGACTAAGGGTCCAAAAAGTCATTATGAGAAAAAGGTTAAGTCTGAGTCTCCTAATATTCTAGGAAAATACTAGACCTTAATACGAGTAGTTTAGACAGGTAGTAGGCTGAAATCCGAGCTCTCTAGGCAAAGTTACGAATTTTCTAAGTTTCAGGCCCTAAATGAACTACGGTTGACCAAAAAGTTGACTTTCTAATCTGGGTTAATTTTGGAATCCTAAGATTTTCAATAAATACTAGGCCCTAATTGGAGTCTAATGCAAGTGAGTTTGCCTAATTGGAATTTTCTACAATTAGTATGAATCTAAAAATAGGGTAATTAAGGGATTTTCTAAATTAATAGGAGGAAAGGACCCTTTTTTACTATTTTGCTCCAAACAAGCTCCAAACTGATTGGAATCACTCCCAAAGATCAGGGATGACCTAAGAAAGTGTTCCCAAGTGTTTGGAGAGAATTTGGAATTTTTAATAATTTTAATGATTTATTAGGGCAAAACGGTAATTTCTACCTAGGGTCAAATTGTGGGTCAACCTGAAGTCAAACTAGGGAGCCCTATTTATCTAAGGTCAAGGGTCAGATTCTGAACAAATCAAGCTATTATGGGTAATTTTCTGACCTAATATGTAATTATGGCATTTTTCGGAAGGTCTCGGGGTCTTAATTAGCAAGTTAATTAGGGTTAGTTAACTAAAGGGTCTAACAAGCCTTAAAAATTCCTATAAAATTCTGAGGGGTTTATGATGTCACTAAGTTTAAATGTTGAGGTTTTGGTGTCAATCAGTGATCTATCCTAGCTCCTAGAAAACTTCTAAGTTCGCTAGACGGGTCCTTAATTATTGTCCTTAAGGGTGTCACTACGTTATGTGGGTTTAAACTGAAGTTCGTACTAACCCTCAAGGTAGTAAATGCATGGAGTACATAAACAAAATAAACACGCCATATCCTTAAATCTAGGAGAGCCTAGACTAAGTGCTTGTGGTGCGACGAAAGACACCTAAAAAGAAAGGATTAGTGAATGATTGGGACTCAACCATTCACTAACCCACTCCCCACGATTGCTCTTCACACATAAGATCCATGTCTAAAATTTCATACGATAGCGGGTATCCCAAAGTTAGAATTTAGGTATAAGTAGTTTCAAAATACTTTAAAATTACTATAACTATAAAAATATATTTGGAAAATAAGATAATTGAAAATAATTCAATTCCTAATACATAAGTATAGGGAAACCCGTTGACCACTCTCACACGGTATCAAAACGATTTAAAAATAATTTGTATCCTGAAAGTAGTTGTTATATTAATATATAAAATCAAAAATACCCAAATAATAAGATCAAAACAAGAATCTTTCATACAGCCAAAATCAAGGGCTGGAAATGGTTCCAAAACATAAAGCTCGTCTTGCTGAAAAGAACGAGGGGTCGCACATCGAAATCCGACTTAAAACGGCGAAGATACGAAATTTACAAGTTCAAATACAATAAAATAATATTTTAAAATAGTGCAGTTTCACTGTTTTTGAAATGACAGAAAATACAGACAAAATTTCATCTGAAAATAGTTTAAAATATGCAGAATTCAGAGTACATCCAAAACAGTTGCTGTGCGTTGACAGCGGACTTAAAACGACAAAGTTATGTAATTTTGAAGTTCAAATACGATAATTAAACATTTTTGAATATTGCTGTTTTACTGTTTTGAAAATAATTGCACACAGACCCAAAAATTTCAAATAAAACCAATTCCAGAATATGCAGAATCTAAATACGTTCAAAACAAGACGTTGTACGCAAAAATCCGACATGAAACGAAAAAGTTATGCATTTTAGAAGTTCGAAGGGCATTAAAGGTAATTTTCAAAAATAATTTTAAAAGAAATAACAATAATATAATAAAAATAATAATAATAATAATAATAATAATAATAATAATAATAATAATAATAATAAAACATAATTATGATAACATTAAAAAAGTAAAACACTAATCTCAATAAAATATAATATAATATTAATAATAATAATAAAATAATAATATAAAATAAATAAAAATAAAAGTTTTTTACTGTTTTTCAAATAACTTAAAATATACTTAACATTTCTAAATAAAAATAATTTTAAAATAAAGAGCTCGGGAATACGAGCAATTCGATATATTGCACGTCAAAAACGGACAAAAAACGGATTTTTGGCGAATTTTTGAAGAAAAATAGGTTTAAAAAAAAAAAAAACATAAAAAAAAATATTATATATTATTTTAACACGGCGGCGGCTCGGTGCGCCACGTGGCGACAGCGGATTGGTTCCGCGGTCCAGGCAATCATTGCCGATGATTGCGCTGTCGCCGCAATCATCGGCTGATGATTAGAGGCGGCGGGACAGGTGTCGACCGCGGACTGGATCCCGCGGTTTCGGAGGCGGCGGCGGCGGTCAAGTGACGTGGCGTCACTTAACCACGGCGGACACGGTCCTATGCCATCCGATCGCGCGCAGAAAGAGCCCAACGGCTCTGATTGAGCCGGACTGAGAGCCGACGGCGGGATCTGGATCCAGCGTCGTCCGGACGCGGAACGACTAGATCCCGACCGCTGATCGCGAGATCAACGGTCAGGATCAAACCCCAACGGACGAATACCATTTCCGAAACCCTAACCCGTTTTTTGGCTCTTTCTCACTCGTTTCTCGACCAAATTTGATGAAATTTTAAACAAACAATCTAGGGATGAACAGAAATCGTGGGGAAGTGTTTGTTCTCCGAAATATGCACTATGTAGAGAACTATTTAACCCTAAGTGATCTATCTAGGGTTTAAGATTATACCTAAAATACTCGATAGAATCGAGGGATTTCTGGCTTGTTGCACTCGTAGACTGTCCAACGCTCCTAGTTGTAGAAGAACCACGAGCTCTCGACGTCTGGATCAATGGGAAAACGCCTTGAAGTTCCACGTTTCGGGTCGCCGGAGAACTCGCCGCCGGCGGCTTGGGGCGGCCGGGATCTGATCGGGGAAGGAAGTGGAAGTCTCTAGGAACCCTCACAAGAAATCTCTGAGCAAGAGGAGGCCTAGAGCGCGAGCAAGAAAAAAAAGATCCAATTTGACCTATTTTTTTTGCTATTTAAGGGGCAAGGGCTCAAGATCTGCGGCCAAGATCGAATCACCAGTAATTGGAGGGAAATCCACTTGATTTGGCCGTGATTTTGAATTCCAAAAACGTTTGGAATCAATTGGAGCTTTAATCCCCTAATTAGGCTCATAATAGGCTTAATGGGTGATAATGACCTATTAATGACTAGATTTGACCAAGTCAACATTTGACCTGGTCAAACAGTCAATTAGGTCAATTAGATTAAGGATTGAGCCATGAAAGAGTTTAAATTGGATTTGGGCCTCTAATGGGCTTAATGGGTCAATATTGACCCATTAAGACCTGGGTTGACCAAGTCAACAGTTGACCTGGTCAACCTAGTCCCTTGGGTCCAAGGAAGTGAGGTCGAGTCAAAAAGAGGTCAACAACGGACCCCCAACAGGAGTGGCGAACAACTAGTGAAACGCTCGTGTTGGCGTTGACCGACTAAGCTACAAAAAGTAGAGTGATAATCATGAGTGAAAGAATATCAGAAATATAGTGGAAAAAGAAGGAGATTCTTCTCCTGGCCTTGCCCCATAGTGGGGGCAGAGCCTAGGAAAGAAGAAAAAGAAGCAGCAGTGCACAAGTCAAGAATCACCCAAAATGGTGAACTGGTAGTAGGTTCTTCTCCTGGCCTTATCCTTTGACAAGGGTAGAGCCTAGGATAGAGCCAACAGTAAAGATCACCTTAAAAAGGTGAAAACGAGGTAAGGGGATTCTCCTATAACCTTGCCCTATAGCGGGGCAGGGCAGAGCAGAAAGAGAATCAAAAGGAAAGATCACCACTAGGGTGAAAAAGTAAGGTGATATCTCTCTTTGCCTTGTTCTATGGAGTGGGCAGAGCTAAGAGAGAACCAAAAGTAGAGTAGTAAAAGCGCACAAACTATCTGCCTGACTATATCGAATCAGCAGAGTAGAAGGTGAAGGGGGTCCCATCTCCTCCTGCCTATTTCGGGACAGTGGATTGGGGTGACTCAGTATCTGCCTAACCAAATCGGTTGGCAAACAAATGAATCACAAAGCCTGGTGTTTTCCTAATCGGAACAAGACACTCAGGGAAAAGGGTGGCGAGGAGTTCCTGCCAGGTGCTCTGTCAGGCTCTCTCTACCAAGTAAGTCAAACCAGCTTCCTGTCTGTTCATTTCAAACAGCAGGATAGAAGGTGAAAAGATCCCATCTCCTCCTGCCTATTTCAGGACAGTGGATTGGGGTGACTCAGTATCTGTCTGATCAACTCAGGACAGCAAACAAAAAGAGTCACAAATCTGGTGCCTATTTGATCAGAATAGGACACTCAGGGAAAGAGGCGAGGAGTTCCTGCCAGGTGCTCTGTCAGGCCCTCTCTACCAAGTAAAACCAGCTACCCGTCTGACCGTATCTGGACAGCGGGATGGAAAGTGAAAAGGATCCCGCCCCTCCTGATCCTTTCGGAACAGTGGATTGGGGTGACTCGATACTTCTGCCTGACCTCAGCAAAAGTAAAGAAGTCACGAAATGGAAGCCTGCGTAGTCTTTTACAGGACATCCGAGTAAAGGGTGTTGAGGAATTGCGCCTCCAGGGACTCTGTCAGGCTCACTCAACGGTAAAGTAAAACCAACTACCAGGCTGACCGCATCTGGACAGCGGGTAGAGGGTGAAAGGATCCCGCCCCTCCTGCTCCTTTCGGAACAGTGGATTGGGGTGGCCACTACTTCTGCCTGACCTCAGCAAGAAGCTCGTAAACCACGAAATGGAAGCCTGCTTAGTCTTTTACAGGACATCCGAAGTAAAGGGTTGTTGAGGAATTGCGCCTCCCAGGGACTCTGTCGGGCTCACTCAACGGTAAAGTAAAACCAACTACCAGGCTGACCGCATCTGGACAGCGGGTAGAGGGTGAAAGGATCCCGCCCCTCCTGCTCCTTTCGGAACAGTGGATTGGGGTGGCCACTACTTCTGCCTGACATCAGCAAGAAGCTCATGAACCACGAAATGGAAGCCTGCTTAGTCTTTTACAGGACATCCGAAGTAAAGGGTTGTTGAGGAATTGCGCCTCCCAGGGACTCTGTCGGGCTCACTCAACGGTAAAGTAAAACCAACTACCAGGCTGACCACATCTGGACAGCGGGTAGAGGGTGAAAGGATCCCGCCCCTCCTGCTCCTTTCGGAACAGTGGATTGGGGTGGCCACTACTTCTGCCTGACCTCAGCAAGAAGCTCATGAACCACGAAATGGAAGCATGCTTAGTCTTTTACAGGGCATCCGAGGTAAAAGAAAGAAACGTTGAGGAATTGCGCCTCCCAGGGACTCTGTCGGGCTCACTCAACGGGTAAGCTTCAACATCTGCTGTAGCCAGTGCGGTCTTGCAGATGAAGAAGTGCTCAATACCCACCCAGTCATTTCAACTGAGTGAATAAAGAGTCAGGCTCTGATGCCTGTCTGATCAGGACAGGGCAAACGAGAGCGTGGCGAGGAGTACCTGCCAGGTGCTCTGTCAGGTCCTATCTACCAGGTAAACTCAACTATCTGTCTGTTCATTTCAAACAGCAGGATAGAAGGTCAAAAGTCACCTCGACGTCAGCCTAACACGCATCTGTGTAGGGATGTGAGGAAAAGAGGAGTAAATGGGATAATTTTTAAGGCAGAGCCACTTAGGGAACCCTTTCTAGCAATCTGATAACCACATGGTAGAGGACAAGTTGTCGTGGCCATGAGTATCCAAATGCTGTCAAGATCTCCTAAAGAACCCCAACCCTACACAAAAGGGGGAGAAGACATCAGAGCGACATCTCTCAAGAAAGCTGGAAGAGATATACCCGCTGTAAAGTGTGTAAAGGGGCGATCTCATTCCAAAGGAGTAAAAAGAACTCGAGTAGCGAGGGGGCACCTCAACTACAGAAGGCAGGACTACGCCTGGTAAAACTAATCCTCAAAGAGGCTACAGTAGTGAACCCATACTAACTGATGGGGACCCTGTGAGAAGTGGAAAGAGTATCAAAACATCCAAAGGTCCTCTCCAGCAGCTAGGAGTCGGATCTCAATGGGGAAAGAAGTGGTAAAGTAGCTAGGAGAGCTGACTCTGTATCATAGAATCAAAGCTCAAGAAAGAGGTGATGGTGGCACCTAAGGCATGACGCCCCATATCACCAAGTGAGAGAAAAAGAGTCAAAGTAATGAGGAGTATCCTCTCCACTAAGGCAACAACTCTGAGTAAGTAAAACTTCACAGTGGTAACGCCCACATGAACTAGTGGGACCATGTGGAAAGTGAAAGTGACCTCAACTCATTCATAAAACCAATCTGGCGACTGGGCCTAGTGTATGAATGGTGGGATAGGTCACGAAAAGGAGTAGGAGAACTGATCTTCTGCTAGAAGCTCAAAGTTCTCAAAGTAGTGATGTTGATATCCGAGGCAAGGTATACTACACCACGAGGAGAAAAAGTAGCTCTAGGTAGTGAAGGGGACACACCTACCACCTGAGTACGGTAATCATGTATAGAAGTGAAGTATTATCAGAAGGATCACAGTGGTAGCACCTACCCTGATCGGGCAGGACCCTATGGGGAGAAAAAGCAACAACACAACATCCATAGGGCTACTCTAGCAGCTAGGAGTAGAGTATGAATGTGGAGAGTAGGGGTGCAAAGAAACTCAGGAACTGATCTTCTACTGGAAAATCAAAGCTCCTAAAGTCGTGGTGCTAACACCTGAGAACAGATGTACTACATCACAGCATAACTCTAAGGTGACAAGGGAGCACTCCTGACACCTAGCACGATAATCATGAGTGAGATCTATGATCATCGGTGGGTCACAGTGGTAACACCTACCCTAACTGGGTAGGACCCTGTGAGAAGTGGAAAAACAACCAAACAACATCCGTATGGCTACTCTAGCAGCTAAGAGTAGGAACGAATGCTGAAAGTAAGTGAGTAAAGGAACTAGGGAGCTGATCTTCTACTGGAAAACCTGAGCTCCTGAGGATGTGATGCTAACACCTGAGAGAGGGTGTACTACATCACAGCTAAGGAAACAACTCTGAGGTGACAAGGGAGCACACCTGACACCTAATCTGATAATCATGAGTGAGATTTATGATTATCATAAGACCACAGTGGTAACACCTATCCTAATCAGGTAGGACCCTGTGCGGAGTGAAGGTAACACTGCCACATTCATATGACTACTCTGGCAGCTCAGAGTAATTCATGAATAGAAGGTAGACTGCCAAAAGAGGGCAATATGGGGCGATCTTTTCTCAGAAAGACCTAAGCCCAAAAGGTAGTGATGGTTACATCTCAAAACATAATGTACCATATCACTAACGGAGGAATGCATTCAAAATCATTTAAACTGATCGACCAACTAAGTGGAAACTCAACCTTGAAGAGATTGTCAAAGTACTCTTAAGGGAGGAGAAAGAGAAATTTTTGGGGAATTTGAGCTTTTAAAGAGTTTTACCGGGTTCCTCCTGCGACAAGGGCAACCGGGTTTTTGTACTCCTAAGAGCTTCCCGTTTTTTTTTTTTTTTTTTTTTAACCCTGATCATATTCGCCACATGAACAGATCTGAGAAATTTATGTTTTTGGAGAGTTTTACCGGGTTCCTCCTGCAACAAGGGCAACCGGTTTTGCTCTACTAAGAGCTCCTCCTTTATCATACATGAATTTTTAAATTGGGAGTATTGGATGGTTTTGATAACCCAGACCACATTCATATCATGAGAATGAACTGGGGAGCACAATTGTATAGAGATTGATGTACAACTGAAATTATCATCAGGATAGAGGATCAACACTACCATATTTATCTAGCGTAGGATGGTGTGGACCCAGTATCCTATCTCAAAAAGAGTCTGAACCCATGACTTTAGCATCTTTAATCACATTCAACTCATATGAATGGACTAGGGGCTACATCTATCAGATTAGGACTGATAGGAAAAAGAAATTCAATTTTGGGATAGTGGATCTTCATCACCATCTCTGACTTTCATGGGGTGGTATGGACCCAGTATCGCCTCTCAAAAACTAGACTCAAACTACTGATTTTGATATCGCAGACCACACCTGGGCGACAGGTGAAACTGGGGGACTAAGTCCTACAAAGGGGAGAACAAACTAAAAATTCTATGCGATAGCACCAACGTGATTGGTGCACACAGACAAAAGTTCAAAAATCCCTACAGCGTATTGGTGTATCACCTCTAAGGATAGCTTCATACTCTTCTAAACGACGTCGCGTGGTAGAGGACAAATCGTCGTGGCCACGCAGACTGCTAAAAAGTAAGAGGAATCCTTTTAGGAGGTACATATACAGAGGGATATCTACAGGCGGTAGGGAGGCTCCCCTGTGAAGTACTAAACTCAGGCATAGTACTTTTTCAAGTACTGTCCGTTGATGACAGGCATCGGGTGAACGCCATTTGCATCAACAAGTAGGTAGGCACCACCTTCATAAACTTGCTCTACAGCGAAGGGGCCTTCCCAAACAGGCTCAAACTTACCACCTCGCCGACGGTGCGAGATGATAGGCCTACGCAAAACAAGAACTAACTCGCCTACTCGAAAGGCACGGGGTCTAACAAGGCGCGTAGTACCGTGTCATTCGGGCCTGGCATAGCTTAAGGCACTGATAAGCTCGTAAGCGAAGCTCATCTAAACCATCAAGCTCTTCCAACCTCAGTCGGGCATTATCTTCCTCAGATAGATTACAATTAACTGCTACACGTAGTGAGGGGAGATCGACCTCCAACGGGAGGACTGCTTCAGTCCCAAAAGCTAAAGCATATGGTGGACTGGGTAGGAGTACGGTAGGTAGTCCTATATGCCCATAATGCTTCAGGTAACTTATCATGCCATTCTCTCTTGTTTGCAACAAGGATTTTTCTTATCAGTTGCACAAGAGTCTTATTGAATGCCTCCGCCAAGCCATTGGCTTTAGGGTAGTAAATTGACGAGTATCGCCAATTAATGTTATGGCGGCGGGCAAATCTGGCAATTTTGGTGCTTCTAAAGGACGGGCCGTTATCTGAGATTATACGGCGCGGAACACCAAAGCGATAAACAATGTTATCGCGGAAGAAGCGCATCACATCTTCTGATTTAACTTCCTTAAGTGGGACAGCTTCTGCCCACTTAGAGAAGTAATCAGTGGCGGCTAAAATGAACCTATGACCCTTAGAGGAAGGAGGGTCTATAGGACCCACTACATCCGTGCCCCAGCCCTCAAATGGCCAAGAAGAAACAGTAGGGTGCAACGGATTAGGGGGTTGGTGAATCACCGTGCCATGAATCTGGCATGGTGGCATCTCTTAGCGTGCTCCATACAATCGTGGATCATAGTCGGCCAGTAGTAGCCAAGGCGTTTAATTCTGCCTTTCATTTTAGGTCCAGACTGATGGGCACCACAAAGCCCTTCATGTATCTCGCTCATGACTCTTTTGGCCTCTTCTTTACTGAGACATCTCAACCACATTTGGTCGAAAGAGCGTCGATACAGAGTTTCATTTACATAGGCGAATGATAAGGCTCTCTTTCTAATTTGAGCAGCGAGAGACCTATCATCTGGAAGCCTACCATGTTTCAAATACTCTATGAAGGGCTCTCTCCAATCTGACTCCTCATCCAAAGCAAACACAGCAAGGGTCTGATTGGGAGTGGACAAGTCCGCGGGGCACAGAGCTTGACGATACTGGACAATAATAGACACTGGATTTCCAGTAGGGTCAGCTAATTCTTTTGCTAACTTGGCCAATGCATCTGCTTTTCCATTTTTAGATCTAGGGACATTGGCCAAAGTTACTTCTGGTATTAAGCTCAGGAGCTCCATTGCTTTATTATGATATGAAATGAGCTCAGGCTTAAGTACTTTGTAGACTCCAGCTATTTGATTGATTATCAGTTGGGAGTCTCCAAAGATCTTCACCCGCGTAAGACTCATCTGAATGGCCAACTCTAACCCCAAAATCAGAGCTTCGTACTCAGTTTCATTATTAGTACGAGGTTCTGATAAACTATAGGAATACCGTAGAGTATGACCATCAGGAGACACAAAAATCAGGCCTAATCCTACCCTAATTGTAGGAGTTTCGTATGGACTTGAAGCTTTAACGGATGACGCACCGTCGAAGTAAAACTCCCAAGTAGGGGACTCCTGTTCATCCACACTCATAATGAATTCATCATGTAGCTCATCGTTGAGTGGGGAATCAGCAGAGATCGGGTGATCGGTCAAAAAGTCAGCTAGAGCCTGTCCTTTGACGGCCCGCTGAGGAACAAAAGTAATATCAAATTGCAGTAGTATCATAGACCATCGTGCTAGACGACCTGAAAGGGTCGGACGGGTCATTAGGTACTGCAATGGGTTGACTCGAGAGATCAGATTGATCTTATGTGATAGCATATAATGCCTAAGCTTCTGTACCGCGAAGATTAAGGCTAAACATTGCTTTTCTATCGCTGGGTACTTAAGTTCTGCAGGTATTAGTCGCCTGCTGAGGTAGTACAAGGCATTCTCCTTGCCCTCCTCATTCTCTTGAGCCAACAGTGCACCTAGAGACTCATCCATGACCGTAGTGTAGAGAATCAACGGTCTACCTGGGATAGGTGCAGCTAAAACAGGGGGGTTCATCAGGTAGCGCTTTATGCTCTCAAAGGCCTCCTGACAACTCTCATCCCAATGGAATCGGGCATTCTTCTTCACTAGTGCAGAGAAAGGATGACACCTACCAGAAAGATTGGAGATAAATCTCTGCAGGAAAGCTAGTTTACCCTGAAAGGATCTCAACTGGGTAAGACTCTTAGGAGGTTTTAAATCTACTATGGCCTTGATCATAGAGGGATCTATCTCAATGCCACGGTATCGAACTATGAATCCTAAGAACTTTCCTGCATTGACTCCAAATGCGCATTTTAAAGGATTCATCTTTAAATCAAATTTGCGCAAGCGTTCAAAAACGATTCGCAGATCTCTGAGGTGATCTTCGCGGACCTTGCTTTTGACGACCAAATCATCCACATAGCATTCAATTTGCTCATGTATCATCTCATCAAAGATGACAGTCATGGCACGTTGATAGGTGGCCCGGCGTTCTTGAGACCGAAGGGCATCACCTTGTAACAAAAGACACCTATAGGTGTCCGAAAAGCGGTAAACTTCTCATCCTCAGGGTCCATCTTTATCTGATTGTAACCAGATGAACCATCCATGAATGAGAAGATGCTATGGGACGATGCTATATCTACCATAAGCTCAGGGATTGGGAGAGGAAAATCATCCTTAGGACATGCCTTGTTCAAATCACGGAAGTCGATACAGACTCGTATCTGTCCACTCTTCTTCCGGACTGGAACAATGTTGGCAAGCCAAGTGGGGTACTTCTCTTCCCTAATGAAACCTGCTTCTATAAGCTTCTTGGTTTCAGCGATCACCTGTTGTTCAATTTCTAACCTCATCCTACGAGGTGCTTGTTTAACAGGGACTGCATCAGGCTTAATGGATAACTTATGGACTGCTACCTCTGGATTTAGACCAGGCATCTCGGTGTAGTTCCAGGCAAAACAGTCTCTAAACTCTGATAGCAGCTCGATGTATTCTTGAGCCTCTGACTCAGAAAGTAGAGCACTATGAAAAATAGGTCTAGGATCTGACTCAGTGCCTAAGTTTACCTCACACAGTTCGTCCATGGCAGAAGCGACGCTATCTTCAAATTCTTGTGGAGCCTCGAGTATTCTATCATCGTCACTATCCGGGTTCTTCTGTCGGCAAGAGAAACAACCGGATAGGCGTGGGAAACGACATGAATGTTGGCATTACTGGACTGATTTAACCCCATATAACCTACGCCTCCTAGATCTTGGGGGAAATCGGTCCGTCAAACTCGGGCCTGCTGCAGAGCTTCTTCGTCGGGCCAAGTGGAACGAACGAGACCTCGCTCAACAAAGCTCTCTACAATAGGTGAAAAGTAACGAGGGGCACTCCTGACCTCTATATCCATAGCGGTCTCCTCTAAATTCTGTCTCACAGGACCCAGTGGTGCACCTATACTACGGGGTACAGAGGGACATTCCCTGGGTCGGGCTGGCCCAAATGAATCGTACAAGCGAGGTATGGGGTTGTGGCTATAAATTGTGTCAGTGTCATCAACTACAGGAGTGTCAGAAGATCTCTGACTGGAATCCCCAACTCCTATCCCGCGTATCTGATGGGGGGAAGGTTGTCTGATAGTGGTCTGACGTTGGAAGTCCTCTTCCTCGTCTGAGCTAATATCAATAACAAATCCACCTTCAGGTATCAAATGGCTACAAAGAGTAGGTAGTGAATCATAGCCTACGGAATAGGGAGGTGGTGAAGTGACTAGACGCTGAAGAATATCGATCATTTCATCGTCGGAAGAGTCGGACTCTACAGTCAAAGAAGAAGTGTAAAGGTTAGGGGGAGGAGGTGTACGAGTGTCTTGATTCCGCGGCTCGCGGACCGCAACTCTACCTCTCCCTCTACCTCTACCTCCCCTATCTCTACTAGGGGGAAAGTCGTGCCTCACTGCAAGCTGAGAGGGATCTCCATCAGAATGGGCAGTGGGAACACCTGGCTCAATACCAACCTGTGATGGACCCTGTACCGATGATTGTACAGGACCCTGTGCAGGTGGCTGCGTAGGATCCTGTACAATAGTATCAGGTATCACTGGGGACTGAGTAGGTGGAGCTCTACGAGTCTTCCGAGGTACGTAGTACTCGGCGTCGTCATACATAGAGATCTCATGCACAGAGAAGGGCTGAGTATCTCCAGGAATGGTATACTCAACATCATTCCTCAGAAACTTCATACACTGGTGCAAGGTAGAGGGCACCATTCCATACTCATGGATCCAAGGCCTTCCTAAGAGAGCCTTGTATGAAGTGTCAGACTCAATCACATGAAACTTTGCCTCAGTTAGAAAATTTCCAAATTTCAGAGGCATGGTGATAGACCCTAGAGCTCGCTGGCCTTGGTCATTGAAGCCTTTCAACATGATCTTGTCGGAAGTGAGCTTCAAATGACCTAGAAAGAGGCTCTTCAAAGTTTTATGAGTTAGTATGTTTACTAAAGCCCCTTGATCTATGAGGACTCTGTTCAACTCATAACCATTGACTTCAGCAGTGACATATAAGGGACGATTGTGCTCAGTGGTCCCTAACAGGAGGTCGCGACTAGAGAAAGTGATGCATGGCATGTTGTACAAATGCCATGCCCCATCATCAGGGTCAGAAGTAAAGAAGGCCTGGTAGGTCTCTGGTTCAAGCAGGGCTTTTACCAGTGTCTCTCTCAAGTCGGGTGACAACATCAAAGCATCATAGACATTAAGAAGGGAAGGAATTTTCCTTAGGTGAGCCAACACATTGTAATCAACTTCCAGTTGAGGGCCTTTCCCTTCTCCTTAGGCTGCTCCTGGGAGGAAGGGATAGAGTCATCCTGCTGGGTAATGATATTCTTATCTTTTATATTTTAGCCAACCTGGGTGGAAGGACCTTCCCTGAACGCAGATGAACTTCCTGTATTGAGTCATCCTCAATAAGAGATTCCTCTGGTTCAGTGGTGGTGGCAGGTGTTGGTTCTAAGGAAAGTACTGAGAGTGGGTTCTCGGACTCATGCTCTGAATCCATGTAACATCCACCCTCAGGTATTATAAAGACTGGTTCATCTTCATACTCAGACTCAGACTCTTCACTTGAATTATTATAAGAGACATGTAAAACAGTAAAAGAGTGAGTGCTAGTAGAAGTAGATACAGAACTAGAAGTAAAAGCAGTAGAAAAGAACACCAGAAGTAGCCAGAATCATCTTCTTCTATTATTTCTTCATCAAATGAAGGGAGAACAAAGTCCTTCAGCGTAAGTGCTGGAAGGAACCCTGTCTTCCCCTCAGAAGTTACAACATATTTTCTCTTTCATACATTTTCTTGTTACATACATCAGAAGAAAAAGAAATGTGCTCAGTAGGCACTACAACAGAAAGAGAAGAAGAAGAAGGTACAAGTGCCGGAGTAGTAACTGCAGGGGCAACTGTCGACTTGGCCTGTGGTGGCCTCCTCTCAATTGCCTCTGAACTCTGAACTGCACGGTCTATCATCCTCTTGGTCTTCTTGGAGAGTGCTAACTGCCACTCTCCCTCAGAACACTGGGGTAAGCTGCTACTACTGCCCTGACTGTCAGTCTGACTGGGACTGTGGCTGGGACTGGAAACCATCTGAACTGTCTGAGGGACCCTTGCCCCTGGGCTGCACTAGATCGCTGTCCTGGAGGTGTATCTGTCCTGTGGCCATCAACCTCTCAACCTTGTCTTTGAAGACAAAACAATCTTCTAACACATGTCCAACGTATCTGTGGTAAGGACAATAGAGTGGGTGCTCCGTCTGACCCTCTTCTTCACTCTATTGTTGCTAGGAAAGGTGAGTATGTTCTTCTTAGTAAGGAATTTAAAGATCTTCTTCACACTCTCCTTTTTGAAGGGATATTCCTTACTAAGCTTCTCCTGCAGAAACTGCTGACTCTCTGGAGTCCTACGGGAGGTCCTAGGCTGTGCTGCTGGCTGACTAGCTGAGTGAGACTGACTAGCTGAGCGTGACTGCTGTGGAGGTGCTGAAGTGACTAAGGGCTTCTTGCCCTTATCTGATGGTCCCTGAGTACTGTGAACCTCTCCTCTCCTAGGTGGAGGTGCCCCTGAAAACTCCTGTCGCTGAGGTCTGCGCGAAGGCTGACTCTCAACCTTAGGAGGGACTGTAGCGGGTATGCTGTCCTGTAGGCTGGTGACCTTGGTGAGGAGCTTCTGAAAGGTTCTAATGGTGAAACCCTTCAGGTATGGTGCTATCGGACCATCTATGTTCTTCAACAAGATCTCAACTGCATGCTGCTCCTGTAACTGTGGCTCGCACTGCAAACTGAGATTCCTCCACCTGACTATGTAATCTGTGAGACTCTCTCTAGGACGCTGCCTGGTCACCACTAGCTCTCCCACTGTAACTCTGTGCTCGTACTGACAAACCTCTGTACAAACAACTGCTCCAGCTCTGCAAAAGTCCTGACTGAGTCGTTGGGGAGGTCAGCGTACCAAGCAAACGCCACCCCCGCCAAGCTGCTGACGAACAATCTCAACATCAGGGGATCATTCCCTCCTATGTTGCAGCATATTGCTCGGTACTGAGCTATATGCTGCCTCGGGTTCCCAAACCCGTCAAAAACTCTGAACCTAGGAGGGATGAAACCAGGGGGGTAAGGCTCCTGCTCGTACTCTACTGGGTAAGGACGCCCCTTGCTAACTGACTCTCCAGTCTTCCTAGAGGAAAGCGCCTGCTCTACCTTATGGGCTATCAAATCCTGGATCTGACCTGCTGACATCTGAGCTGGCTGACTCTGAACTGAAGTAGTGTAAGGAAGTACCGTAGGTGGTGCTGGGACTGCTCTCTGGACCCTGTCCACTCCTACGGGGTCTACTGTAGCAGGTGGCACTACTGGCTGCTCTCTGGAGGTACTGGTAGCTGCTACACCTGTCACCTGAGGCATCGCCCCCAGAGCTGTCAACTGTGCTGTCATGGCTGCCATGGCTCTGGCCATTTCCGCCATCTGTGTCTGCAAGTGTAGAACGGTAGCATCCGTGTCAACTGATCTGGGAGATCCACCCACCTCGGGCTCTCCCTGCTCATCCTGGTCCTCGGGCTCTCTCTCATCCGAGTGACCTCTACGGGTAATCACACAAACACGGTGAACTGGTATATCATCCTCCAACTCATCCACTAGTGTATCATCGTTCTCCAAGAAAGAGTGTTGGAGGGCCTCTATGTAGGGACTCATAGGAGAACCGATCCTATGAGGGCTACGGGCTAGCTGTGTCTCATCCCGCTCTAGGGATCTATCTGGGGTAGGTACAACATCCTCATCACACATCATCGGGACCGCCTCGGTCTCGGAAGGAACTGCTACGTCCATCAACTCATCTACATCGCCAAACTGCTCTGTATCTGACGGTGGTGTTGCCTCTACTGGCTCAACTGGGTCGACAGGGGTGTCCGCCTGCCGACGCCTCCAAACCCACCTCCTACGGTGGGGTGCTGCACGGGCAACTGGCTGCTCTGGGACTGCAACATCTGAACTGACCTGAGGCTGGGCAGGCCTCCGCTGCTGTCTCCGTCCCCGACGACGTGGGCGTCGTCCTACTACAGAAGCCACGGCTGGCGGCCTAACTACTGGAACTGCAGGCTGCTGGGGTGTCTGCCCCCTCTGCCAACTGTAGAGTCTCCTCATAGTCTGTCATCGTAATTGGAAGGTAGCCCGAGAAATCTGACGGAGTAAGCCCTCCCGACTCGACTAACGGGCCCTCTGCCACGAGCTAAGCGGACGATGTTTCGAATCCTCTGAGTGAGGGCTCGGACACTAGCGTCCCTGGGTAACCTAGCTCGGGGTAGAGTAGTGGCGACAGGAGGGGCCGCCGCTATACGGGCAACATCCTCCTCATCTCCACTATGCGCCAGTGGGGAGAAGCGTCCTCCCTGAACTGCCTCCAACTCGGGGGCTACCATCACCTCTGGAACAGGCGCAACAACAACTGGACGTGGCCTCCGCTGCCTGGGAGCCACTCTCCTCTGCCTCTGAACTATCTCATCGTGAACGATGGCATCTGCCATCCGCTGCCTCTCTGTCTCTGACGCAGCTAAACGAAGTCTCCTGTTCCTATTCCTCCTGGCCCTTCTCCCAAGGCCGGAGGTGGAAGAGGAAGGAACATCTGAACCCACTGCCTGGGTGGCAGGGGGAACAGGAACAACTGGAAGTGTCGGGGTCTGCCTAACAACCTCAGGGTGAGAAAGTCGGGCAAAAACAGAAACCCGACCAGTGGAAGGCGAAGGCACCTCGGTCTGGGCACCCCTCTTCCTAGTGGAAGTGGGAGGGGGAACCCGAACACGAGGTACTTCCGCTGGAACAGCGGGAGTAACAGTAGCAGCAGGCTGCCGGTGCTGAGGGGCCGGAGTAACCTGTGCTGCAGGAGTGGCAGGCACTGGACGCCGGACCACTGGACGAACGGGGGGAACTACAGCAGGCTGCCGGCGCTGAGGGGCCGGAGCAACCTGTGCAGCAGGAGCGACAGGCACTGGTCGCCTGACCGCTGGAACAAGAAGTGGCCTAGGCACTAGTCGCCTAGCCACCGGGCGCACTGACTGCGCAGGAACAAGAACAGGACGTGGTGCTCGGACTGGGCGCCGAGCAGTAGGACGTCCAAACGGGCGCATGACTGCGCGTCCTCTCTCTGGGGAGGAGAGAAGCCGCAACCTCCGCCGGGGTCGGCCCGCCAAGGGTGACGAAAGCCGAGTCAGTGAAGGAATCAAAAGTGATCCCTCCCACTGGCGGACTAGCGAGCAGTGACTCAGGAAGAGTCACCCGCGCGTCCGAACCAAAGGAAAAAGTAACGGAAGGTACGAAAGAAGCCATGGCACTGCTGCCAAGAAAAGAAAGTGAAAAGGTCAGTAAGAATGTAAATCAAGAATAAATGGACGAGTAAGGATTTGATAGGAATAGATAAAGGACGGAATAGCCTGTAAGACTGGAAAGAAGTAGAGTAGGGGAACCCTAGCTAAGGGAAGGAACCCTAACTAAGGAAAGATCCTAACTAAGAGTGGGACGGACCTAATCTAAGGAGTACCAATCCCGGAGTACACACAAGAAAGGATAATATATAATCCAAAGATGGAGAGAGAAACTGGTCCCACCGTGGTCGCCAGAAACCTGTGGACCTCCGAAAGAGCACCGCGCGAACGGGCTGATTGGAAGGGACAGATTGGATCGCGCATACGACTGACCATTGAGGATAGAGGCTTTCACCAACACACCTCGATGGGTAGTAATATACACGACCAAATCACGGGTTTCCCCCACCCGATGCAAGAGCTCGAATGAGGTTTAGTAGATTGTGGAGACCAAGTTTCCCACGGGCGCAAGCCCCGTGGTTAATTACATCCCAGGCCGGAGCCTGAGAAAACTCTCGATTAAGGATCATACATTATCCTCTCCTAAAGTGGGATCGGCACAAGGGTATAGACTAGGAAATCCTACTCAAAGGGAAGAAAGGTCCGAAGAGGCTGAATCAACATGCGTGGCTCAAACTAGCATTCGGAGGCTCTAGGGTACTAAAAAGAAACTGGAGAAATTAAAAATAAACACTCAATCACATGCGTGAGAGAAGGGATGGAGGTGGCGTCATCCTGTGACGCGGACAAGTAGGATTATAGTCCCGAAAGGAAGGGACATACCTACTATTTAAGGCATACTACGAGACCGAATGTAGTATCTTTGAATCCTAAATCTAGGTTGGACTTAGTGTTCGACACACACTAAGACCTGTGTCCTAGCTAATGCGATGCAAAGATCTGGACTTATCCTGGCCTGGATGGGGGAGCCAGCTAACCACTTAGTCGCTTTAAAACCATGCAATTAAGTCAGTTATGAAAGATAGGTGGGTGGTACAGTTATTGGAAGTATGACCGACATCTAGAGAATTTTCTAAGTGGTCCTGAACTTATGTTGGGTGAATGCCCCTAGCTAATGCAAATAAATCTTAATTAGTTGGTTACTAATGCAATGCATGCTAGTTAAAATGTCAGCTTATGAATGTTTTGGATTTTAAAACAGGCTTAATATAAAATAATTTTTAGAAAAGACTGAGTCTCCCTAGGTCCGGCACTTCATCCTCATAGGCCAGATTATCCGGACTCTACCCGCAGGCAGGGAGATGTCTTATTAGAAGGAGAGAGAAGATGCAGTAATATGCATGCGACCCCGGACGATTCCGGCAATTCCCTAGGTTCGTTAAGTTTCTATGTTATTTAAAGCCTTAAAATATTAGAAAATAATTATGAGTATAAAAATTTATAATCCTTAAGAGCCTAACGATATCCAGGCGAAAACAAAGATCGGCATGCAAGAAAAACCTAGAAAAGCAGGTTTTCTACTGCACAATCAGGTAAACACATCAATATAAATCAAACTAATCAAGTAAATGTCCATAGGCCAACTGCCCTTTAATTACAACCCAGGGTATGCAGAAAAGTAAAGTGGCCGGGCACCACTGCCAACAACCCGGATTTCTAAGCCTATGACAGACGCCAACAACTTTGAGTGGGATATTGGGTCTTCAAATCTTTAATCTTCTGGGTATCTTCTCCTTAGACTTCTTGGATCTCTCCTCCTTGGATTCCTTGGATCCGTCGTGGCTTGAATATCCAAACGAAGAAACAATTCCCCCAATATGGAGGTATTGCTTTTTCTCTTTGAATATCTAAAGCCATCCAGCTCGATTTTCCAAATGGAAGAAGACTCTCCCCTTGGGATGCCTTCTTCTTTTGGAATCCGAGTTGGATAAGAATATCCCGACTCAAAAGTTGTTTTCACAACTCTTAACAATTATTACAGATAAATTACATAATTGAAAGCAGTAAATCTAAAAATCCCTGCAAGGTTATCCTAATAAAAATCATCCCAAGCAGTTTATATGAAAATAAAATGCTAACACCATTGACCCTGTGCCAAGCCATGCTCTGAGGGCTAAGCAGCTCCATCTGTAGCATTATAATTATTTAATGATTTTAGCCCTCATTATATCAGGGGGGCTGAGCAAGCACCTGCATAAAATATATTATTAGAAATCATGACATTGCTCCCCCCTTTTTATCAGCATGAGCATGGCCACCTGCACGGAAGAACAGGATATATATATATGACGTTCCTAATCTAGAGGTAAATCTAGCGCCCATCACATCACAAAGTGCATGAAAAGTAAGCAAACACAGCAATTCAATTTTCAAACAGCATGCAGTGAAAACTACGAAAAAGCTCCGGCACACAGCAGAAAATAAAACCCAGCGGCCTAACCTAGATCTAGAAGTGGTGCCCTAGCAAACCATTCTATGTGTGTGTAAGGCTAGTGTGGTTTGGATAGATCCTAAGTGGGTAATTAGTTGAAATTATCTAGAGTTCAGGTATGTTAGGGGTCTAAAAAGGATGTTTTAATTGAAATTCAAATATTAGTGAATTAGATCCATTTTGATTATTTTAGTTTGTTGATCAGTTCTAAGAACTAAGGGTATTCATGTTTGAAGTTTGAATTGTATTAGCCAATTTTGAAAAGTCCTGGGTCCTCCTAGGAACTAGACTAAGGGTCCAAAAGTCATTATGAGAAAAAGGTTAAGTCTGAGTCTCCTAATATTCTAGGAAAATACTAGACCTTAATACGAGTAGTTAGACAGGTAGTAGGCTGAAATCGAGCTCTCTAGGCAAAGTTACGAATTTTCTAAGTTTCAGGCCCTAAATGAACTACGGTTGACCAAAAAGTTGACTTTCTAATCTGGGTTAATTTGGAATCCTAAGATTTTCAATAAATACTAGGCCCTAATTGGAGTCTAATGCAAGTGAGTTTGCCTAATTTGGAATTTTCTACAATTAGTTATGAATTTCTAAAAATAGGGTAATTAAGGGATTTTCTAAATTAACTAGGAAAGGACCCTTTTTACTATTTTGCTCCAAACAAGCTCCAAACTGATTGGAATCACTCCCAAAGATCAGGGATGACCTAATAAGTGTTCCCAAGTTTGGAGAGAATTTGGAATTTTTAATAATTTTTAATGATTTATTAGGGGCAAAACGGTAATTTCTACCTAGGGTCAAATTGTGGGTCAACCTGAAGTCAAACTAGGGAGCCCTATTTATCTAAGGTCAAGGGTCAGATCTGAACAAATCAAGCTATTATGGGTAATTTTCTGACCTAATATGTAATTATGGCATTTTCGGAAGGTCTCGGGGTCTTAATTAGCAAGTTAATTAGGGTTAGTTAACTAAGGGTCTAACAAGCCTTAAAAATTCCTATAAAATTCTGAGGGGTTTATGATGTCACTAAGTTTAAATGTTGAGGTTTTGGTGTCAATCAGTGATCTATCCTAGCTCCTAGAAAACTTCTAAGTTCGCTAGACGGGTCCTTAATTATTGTCCTTAAGGTGTCACTACGTTATGTGGGTTTAAACTGAAGTTCGTACTAACCCTCAAGGTAGTAAATGCATGGAGTACATAAACAAAATAAACACGCCATGTCCTTAAATCTAGGAGAGCCTAGACTAAGTGCTTGTGGTGCGACGACCTACACATGCAATCTACGAAAGATAAAAAGTAAAGACACCTAAAGAAAGGATTAGTGAATGATTGGGACTCAACCATTCTCTAACCCACTCCCCCACGATTGCTCTTCACACATAAGATCCATGTCTAAAATTTCATACGATAGCGGGTATCCCAAAGTTAGAATTTAGGTATAAGTAGTTTCAAAATAATTTAAAATTACTCATAACTATAAAATATATTTTTGGAAAATAAGATAATTGAAAATATTCAATTCCTAATACATAAGTATAGGGAAACCCGTTGACCACTCTCACACGGTATCAAAACGATTTAAAAATAATTTGTATCCTGAAAGTAGTTGTTATATTAATATATATAAATATCAAAATACCCAATAATAAGATCAAAACAAGAATCTATTCATACAGCCAAAATCAAGGGCTGGAAATGGTTCCAAAACATAAAGCTCGTCTTGCTGAAAAGAACGAGGGGTCGCACATCGAAATCCGACTTAAAACGGCGAAGATACGAAATTTACAAGTTCAAATACAATAAAATAATATTTAAAATAGTGCAGTTTCATTTTTGAAATGACAGAAAATACAGACAAAATTTTCATCTGAAAATAGTTTTAAAATATGCAGAATTCAGAGTACATCCAAACAAGTTGCTGTGCGTGACAGCGGACTTAAAACGACAAAGTTATGTAATTTTGAAGTTCAAATACGATAATTAAACATTTTTGAATATTGCTGTTTTACTGTTTTGAAAATAATTGCACACAGACCCAAAATTTCAAATAAAACCAATTCCAGAATATGCAGAATCTAAATACGTTCAAAACAAGACGTTGTACGCAAAAATCCGACATGAAACGGAAAAGTTATGCATTTTAGAAGTTCGAGGGCATTAAAGGTAATTTCAAAAATAATTTTAAAAGAATAACAATAATAATAATAATAATAATAAAATAATAATAATAATAATAATAATAATAATAATAATAATAAAACATAATTATGATAACATTAAAAAAGTAAAACACTAATCTCAATAATAATATAATATAATATTAATAATAATAATAAAATAATAATATAAATAAATTAAAAATAAGTTATTTTTACTGTTTTTCAAATAACTTAAAATATACTTAACATTCTAAATAAAATAATTTTAAAATAAAGAGCTCGGGAATACGAGCAATTCGATATATTGCACGTCAAAAACGGACAAAAACGGATTTTTGGCGAATTTTTGAAGAAAAAAGGTTTAAAAAAAAAAAAAACATAAAAAAAAAATTATATATATTATTTTTTAACACGGCGGCGGCTCGGTGCGCCACGTGGCGACAGCGGATTGGTTCCGCGGTCCAGGCAATCATTGCCGATGATTGCGCTGTCGCCGCAATCATCGGCTGATGATTAGAGGCGGCGGGACAGGTGTCGACCGCGGACTGGATCCCGCGGTTTCGGGAGGCGGCGGCGGCGGTCAAGTGACGTGGCGTCACTTAACACGGCGGACACGGTCCTATGCCGTCCGATCGCGCGCAGAAAGAGCCCAACGGCTCTGATTGAGCCGGACTGAGAGCCGACCGCGGGATCTGGATCCAGCGTCGTCCGGACCGCGGAACGACTAGATCCCGACCGCTGATCGCGAGATCAACGGTCAAGATCAAACCCCAACGGACGAATACCATTTCCGAAACCCTAACCCGTTTTTTGGCTCTTTCTCACTCGTTTCTCGACCGAATTGATGAAATTTTAACAAACAATCTAGGGATGAACAGAAATCTTGGGAAGTGTTTGTTCTCCAAAATATGCACTATGTAGAGAACTATTTAACCCTAAGTGATCTATCTAGGGTTTGAGATTATACCTAAAATACTCGATAGAATCGAGGGATTTCTGGCTTGTTGCACTTGTAGACTGTCCACGCTCCTAGTTGTAGAAGAAACACGAGCTCTCGACGTCTGGATCAATGGGAAAACGCCTTGGAAGTTCCACGTTCTCGGGTCGCCGGAGAACTCGCCGCCGCGGCTTGGGGCGGCCGGGATCTGATCGGGGAAGGAAGTGGAAGTCTCTAGGAACCATCACAAGAAATCTCTGAGCAAGAGGAGGCTAGAGCGCGAGCAAGAAATAAAAGATCCAATTTGACCTATTTTTGCTATTTAAGGGCAAGGGCTCAAGATCTGCGGCCAAGATCAAATCACCAGTTAATTTAGAGGGAAATCCACTTGATTTGGCCGTGGTTTGAATTCCAAAAACGTTTGGAATCAATTGGAGCTTTAAATCCCCTTAATTAGGCTCATAATAGGCTCTAATGGGTGATAATGACCTATTAATGACTAGATTTGACCAAGTCAACATTTGACCTGGTCAAATCAGTCAATTAGGTCAATTAGATTAAAGGATTGAGCCATGAAAGAGTTTAAATTGGATTTGGGCCTCTAATGGGCTTAAATGGGTCAATATTGACCCATTAAGACTTGGGTTGACCAAGTCAACAGTTGACCTGGTCAACCTAGTCCCTTGGGTCCAAGGAAGTGAGGTCGAGTCAAAAAAGAGGTCAACACTAGTTTCAGATCGGAACACAGATCGTCTATCAAATCCAGCCTGTGGATACTCTGCAATCCAATGTCTTGGCTGACCACATCTGAAGCACTGACGAGTCATCCTGTAACACTGGCCAAAATGTCGTCGTCCACAACTTTGGCACATAGGTGCCCCATTGACAGATCCAGAATTGGTCGTACTGATAGTGGCAGTACCAGAGTATCCTGACTGTCCACTCCTGGAGTCTTTGGAAACAAACCTCCTCTTTCCAAAGGACCCACTGCTAGAAGTATCACCCCCGAACCTCTTCCTACTCGAGTCCACCGCTGCTGAGTAGCCATCAGATTATTCTCTATCAAAACGAGCTCTCTCCACAAGCTCAGAGAAATCAGAAATGTGAAATGACACTAGGGATGCCTCAGACTATCTCGTAGTCCTCAGAAATCGATAGCATTTCTCAACAGAAGTACTCACCAACTGCAAAGCATATATGCTAAAGTAGTAAACTCAGCCTCGTACTGCATCACAGTCCTGCTTCCCTGAACAAGTCTCAGAAAATTCTCCTACATCTGATGTCGTGCATAAAGAGGTATAAATCACGATCGGAATTCCTCAGAAAATTCTTCCCAAGTAATCAATGAATTTAACTTCCCTTAGAATTTCGCCTCCTGCTGGCCTGTCCACCAGCGCTCTGCTTCCCAATCTAACAGAAAAAACTGTCAACGGTTCTTTACTATCCGACGGACACTGCATACCGTCAAAAGTCTTCTCTAACCTACTCAACCATTCTTCAGCTGCTCTGGGCTCAATAGTGCCCTCAAACCTCGGAGGTTTCAATCTCAGAACAACTGCAAATGTTTATCTATATCCTCAGATCGCACAGTAGAGGCTCTACTTGAGTCTCGCTCATCATCTGAGCAACCAATGTAGTAAACTGAGAAAGTGTATCAGAACCGACCACTGGGATAATACTGCCAACTGGAGCTGCCTGACTAGCACTCTGCCCATCTGTCATATCAGGGTCTGGCAGATCCATGATCACATAGAAAATTATGCACAAAATAACAGAATAAAAATCCAGACAAACCAAAACTACCCCAGACAGACTCACAGATCACTTCCTATAGCTCTATCTTACAATCCTAATGCCAAAACCATTGCTCTGATACCACTAAAGCTTGTCACGACCCAACCCGACCAGGATGGATCCCGCTCGCATCGGGCCGCGACAGAGCCAACAAATCCAGGATCTAGCTTTGGAATTTGCTTCAGAACTTTCTTCCAAGTATAACACAGACAGAAAAACACAGAGCTACTATAAATATCTGAACACAGCGCAGTTCATCTATCTTTTCTTTCATCAAAATAATCATATACATATACAGTGCATGGCTTCAGACGGAAAGAACAGAACAGAACAGAAAAGTCATGACTGTACAAAAATCAAAAGTATCAAGTACCTAATAACAAATCAGACTCAGAACGTCTAGTCCAAGACCTCCTTCCCTTCCCAGAACATGAAAACCACGCAGAAAATAAGGATGAGCTAACAGCTCAGCAAGACATCAATCACCAATCAAAATCATCAGAAACTCACATCAGAAAAGTATCCGTACAGAATTCAAACAATCATACAGAAAGCGTACAACAGACAGAACATATAATATTTCAATCAGAATCAAACATCGAATACGGAAACTGAAATCATATTATCATAAAACTTTCATGTCACAGAGCAGACAGAATCATACAGAATAATCAGAGTCGTACAGAAATCAGAAATCAGATAAAATCACATTACAGCTTTACGGAAAAGATAATTTCAGAACAGAACTTCCTTCCATATGTCGGAACTTCCCCTTATATCTGCCTTGTGCTTATAGCACCAGAACTTCCCCTTATGACTCCCTTTTGTGCTTATAGCACCAGAACAGAACAGATTACAGAATTTCATATTTCAGAACTTCCCCTTATGTCTCCCTTCCCGGACCCAGACAACGGAATCACAAAGGATTCCGGCCCCTTGTAACTCCATTCTGATATCATACAAATAATCAATTCATGCAAATCATCTCATTTCAGAAATTCAGAAATCGTACGAAAATTCAACGGCATAACGGCAGTATACGGAAGTTACACAAAATTCACAGATCCAGAAATTTACCAAATTACCACAGAACATTCACAACAACATTATAAGACTTTCATTGTACTGATAAAATATTTTTCAACATCCTCATAATTTGCAGTTCAATTAAAACACCGCAGAATCCAAAATATCCGGTAAAAATCTTCCAGAAAATACTCAAACGTGCACAATTATCATCTCAGAGATATACCAAAAGTTACGCGGTAAAACCTTTGTCAGAAGAAAATAATACCAGAAATTCGCTAACGGAAACAAAATCCGGAACAGAAAATGCGTCAAAAATCTCATTTCTAAAAATTGAGAAAGGCGGAATGTGCCTTACCTCGAGTCGGTCAACTTCCCTAACTGTCACAACGGACGAAAAAAGATCGGAGTCGCTCAAAAATCTTCTTTCGTTCGTTTTTCTCTCTCCTGGACGTCCTTTTCTTTCCAAAAATATCTCATTTCCATATATATCAAGATTGTTCGTACCGGACGATCGCAACTTCGTCCCGGACGATCTAGGCTATGGACGAATTTCGTCCAGACGAAATTAATTATCGTCAAGGACGACTTGGCTCTGGACGATTTTCGTCCAGACGAAATTAATTATCGTCACGGACGACTTGGCTCTGGACGATTTTTGTCCAGACGATCCAAATTTCGTCCAGACGAACCATGCAGCCAGAAATGTTTTCATGCACAACCTGTACCGATCGTCCCGGACGATCTAACTTCGTCCGACGAACCTGGAGCAAAATGGTCTTTACATGCACACACTGAGCAATGAGCTCATTAAGAGTCCATTTTTCCTTTTGAGTATTGTAACTTATCTTAAAAGGACTGAATTGTGCAGGAAGAGAGATCAAGACTAGATGCACAAGAATGTCGTCAGACAATTCTAACTTTAGTACTCTCAGTCTTGTAATAAGATTAGACATTTTCATGATGTACTCTCTTATGTTCCCGTTACCTTTATACCGCATTGAAACAAGTTTACTAAGAATAGTACTTGTTTCGACCTTTTTAGAGCCTACGAAACGGTCTGCTATTTGGCTTAGGAATTTCTTAGCATTTTCCTCCTCAGGCATTGCACCCTTGATGGTATCTGGAATTGAGTGCTTCATGATCATAAGACTCATGCGGTTTGAACGCTCCCACTTTTCAAAATTTGCCCTTTGTTCAATAGTGCTTTCTGCAGTAAGGGCAGGAGGGCATTCAGTCTGAATCGCATAGTCTAGATCCATACACCCAAAAATAATAGTAATGTGCTCTTTTCATTTCTTAAAATTAGAGCCATTAAGCATTGAAATGTTATTCAAATTGGTAGATATAGAAGAAACATTAACTGAAAAAGAACAAAAAATTAATACACAATTAGCAACAACATATGATGGGCCCTTTATAAGATACCTAACATAACATCATAATTTAGTCTTTGGACAGAAATATAATTTGTAAATGGCACTCTTAAAATTATAGCTAATAAATATTGATAATAAATTCTGCCAATAATAAGTCTTTCTTTGGACCGACTTAATGCATGAATAATTCAAAAATTATCACAATTATAATATTATTATATCTTTAAAGTTCGGCCAAAAATAATCATCCTTTGGGCCGATGATTTTTCGCATAGACTAGAAAATTCTTAGCATTATTCAAATAATTTAAAATAAATAAATGATTTAATAGAGGTCATTTTAGCATTATTAAATTCTAATTTAAGAATTAATAATTTAGAAATCCTTAATCAATAGTTAATGAAAAATAACTACAGTTAGGGAGTAATGATTACATAAAGCATCAAGATCGAGATACCTTATTAAGAATCATTCAGTTACAAATGCACATTCACGGAAAAAAATGAACATAATTGTTTAGGGAAAAAGAAGTGCAGAATCTGATTCCATGGATATTAAAGTACACATTGATTTTGCTTTATTCAATGTTTACCAAAAACATCACCAAAACATCACCAAAAAACGACAAGGAAGAAAACAAATTTCTTACAAAAGCATGCCGAAAAAAATTATTGAACTTTAGTTATGGACAGTCTCTTATATGAAACAAGTTTTCAAACAAAGAATTCTCAAACGAAATTTTTTGGTGACCGAGAAAACTCAACTAATCAATGAGTGATCAGTGAAAACACTTTCTCGTTGATTTAACATGATAATCGGGCTCTGATACCACTTGTTAGGATTTAATGGAGACACAAAATCAATTGATCGTCTCCGACAACATGTCAATCACCGAGAAGAATTTTCGGAAGCGTACCTGAATCCATTGTAATGCAGAGTTTGAGGATTTCGGTCTTCTACATTTAGAGCGGCGTTCTCCAAAGAGAGTGAGAGACCCCTTCTTTTCACTCAAGATGAGAAATGAGGAAAAATGAGAACTTAACAGCTTAAACTGGGGACCACGACCCTTTTATACTTTAAGTGTATTTTTTTTATTTCAAGCCCATCAATAAAATAAATAAATACACGGCATTCACACCAAATTAATTCCATGTAAAATTTAAGGGATTTTTACATACATAACACTTGAACTAGTATAAATACATATTCAACACTTAAAGTTTTATATTTACAGATATACCACCTAAAATCCTCTATTCATCTATTCTAACGGTTTGTTAAGCCACCGTCAAAAATCATAATCAGAGACTGTCGTCCCCAGTCTGAACTCCCTACCATGGCTACGGCCTCTGCTCTCGACGAGCTTCTTCGTTCAGTGCAAGCTCCACACCGACGCTCACAAGATGAGTGCAACATGTACTACTGCCTTGCCTATAATGGTGCTCTCTGCTCTCGCTCGTCTTGCTTACCCTATGGAATAAAAAGACCAATTTTGGGTATGGCGGCGAGGTCGGCGGTGGTAAAATTGGTCACAACAAATGAACTAGAATGAAGCTGTAGATTACGAGATCGGCGTCAACTACAGTAATTAATTTTACGAAAAAAAAAACTAGAATAAAGCTCTTAATGTTCTTTTTGTTAACCGATCTCCATATCTTCATACTCGTAGCTCGACAATATATCAACAAATCCTTGTTGCGTCGTGACCCTGCAGCTTTTTCTCATGCACTTTTTCCGAAACCGGTTCTCCTCCATCGCCATAAAAATCTTCTGGCACTTGCCTTATCTCTTTTGAGCCCTGCACTCGAAACAGTAAAAAATGCAATGAAGTCTGCCAGTATAGGGATATGATAAGCTCTGGCCGCCCCTTTCACTGCTTTCCTTGCGCCTCGCTGTCTGCTGTGGATGTCTTCCGGCCGTCATTCCGGCGATGATGCTCATCATCATCCCTTATGAGTTTTTACTCTATCAACAGACACGAGGCGGCAAGGAAAGCAGTGAAAGGGGTGGCAGAGCTTATCATATCCCTATACTTGGCAGATTTCATTGCATTTTTTTACTGTTTCGATTTGCAGGGCTTCAAAAAGAGGATAATGCAAGTGCCAGATGATTTTTATGAGTTGATGGAGAGAACCATTTTCGAAAAGTGGCCATGAGAAAAGCTGCATGGGTCAAGACGGCAACAAGGATTTGCTTGATATATTGCTCGATGCTACGAGTATGAAGATATGGAGATCCGGTTAACAAGAAAGAACATTAAGAGCTTTATTCTAGTTTTTTTTTTTCGGTAAATTATATACTGTAGTTGACGCCGATCTCGTAATCTACAGCTTCATTCTAGTTTCATTTGTTGTGACCAATTTTACCACCGCCGACCTCGCCGCCATACCCAAAATTGGTCTTTTTATTCCATAGGGTAAGCAAGACGAGCGAGAGCAGAGAGCACCATTCATAGGCAAGGCAGTACATGTTGCACTCATTCTTGTGAGCGTCGGTGTGGAGCTTGCACTGAACGAAGGCTCGTCGAGAGCAGAGGCCGTAGCCATGGTAGGGAGTTCAGACGGGGACGACAGTCTCTGATATGATTTTTGACGGTGGCTTAAACAAACCGTTAGAATAGATGAATAGAGGATTTTAGGTGGTATATCTGTAATATAAAACTTTAAGTGTTGAATATGTATTTATACTAGTTTCAAGTGTTTGTATGTAAAAATCCCTTAAATTTTACATGGAATTAATTTGTGTGAATGCCGTGTATTTATTTTATTTTATTGATGGGCTGAAATAAAAATAAATACACTTAAAGTATAAAAGGGTCGTGGTCCCCAGTTTAAGCTGTTAAGTCTCATTTTCCTCATTTCTCATCTTGAGTGAAAAGAAGGGGTCTCTCACTCTCTTTGGAGAACGCCGCTCTAAATGTGGAAGACCGAAATCCTCAACTCTGCATTACAATGGATTCAGGTACGCTTCCGAAAATTCTTCTCGGTGATTTGACATGTTGTCGGAGACGATCAAATTGATTTTTGTGTCTCCATTAAATCCTAACAAGTGGTATCAGAGCCCGATTATCATGTTAAATCACGAGAAAGTGTTTTCACTGATCACTTCATTGATTAGTTGAGTTTTTCGGTCACCAAAAATTTCGTTTGAGAATTCTTTGTTTGAAAACTTGTTTCATATAAGAGAATGTCAATAAACTAAAGTTCATAATTGTTTTTCGGCATGCTTTTGTAAGAAATTTGTTTTCTTCCTTGTCGTTTTTGGTGATGTTTTTGTGATGTTTTGGTAAAACATTGAATAAAGCAAAATCAATGTGTACTTTATATCCATGGAATCAGATTCTGCACTTCTTTCCCATAAACAATTATGTCATTTTTTTCCGTGAATGTGCATTTGTAACTGAATGATTCTTATAAGGTATCTCGATCTTGATGCTTTATGTAATCATTACTCCCTTAACTGTAGTTATTTTTCATTAACTATTGATTAAGGATTTCTAAATTATTAATTCTTAAATTAGAATTTAATAATGCTAAAATGACCTCTATTAAATCATTTATTTAATTTAAAATTATTTGAATAATGCTAAGAATTTTTCTAGTCTATGCGAAAAATCATCGGCCCAAAGGATGATTATTTTTTTGGCCGAACTTTAAAGATATATTAATAAATATGTGATAATTTTTGAATTATTCATGCATATAATAAGTCGGTCCAAAGAAAGACTTATTATTGGCAGAATTTATTATCAATATTTATTAGCTATAATTTTTAAGAGTGCCATTTACAAATTATAATTTCTGTCCAAGACTAAATTATGATGTTATGTTAGGTATCTTATAAAGGGCCCCTCATATGTTGTTTGCTAATTGTGTATTAATTTTTTGTTCTTTTTCAGTTAATGTTTCTTCTATATCTACCAATTTGAATAACATTTCAATGCTTAATGGCTCTAATTTTAAGAAATGAAAAAGCACATTACTATTATTTTTTGGGTGTATGGATCTAGACTATGCGATTCAGACTGAATGCCCTCCTGCCCTTACTGCAGAAAGCACTATTGAACAAAGGGCAAATTTTGAAAAGTGGGAGCGTTCAACCGCATGAGTCTTATGATCATGAAGCACTCAATTCCAGATACCATCAGGGTGCAATGCCTGAGGAGGAAAATGCTAAGAAATTCCTAAGCCAAATAGCAGACCGTTTCGTAGGCTCTAAAAAGGTCGAAACAAGTACTATTCTTAGTAAACTTGTTTCAATGCGGTATAAAGGTAACGGAACATAAGAGAGTACATCATGAAAATGTCTAATCTTATTACAAGACTGAGAGTACTAAAGTTAGAATTGTCTGACGACATTCTTGTGCATCTAGTCTTGATCTCTCTTCCTGCACAATTCAGTCCTTTTAAGATAAGTTACAATACTCAAAAGGAAAAATGGACTCTTAATGAGCTCATTGCTCAGTGTGTGCATGTAAAGACCATTTTGCTCCCAGGTTCGTCCGGACGAAGTTAGATCGTCCGGGACGATCGGTACAGGTTGTGCATGAAACATTTCTGGCTGCATGGTTCGTCTGGACGAAATTTGGATCGTCTGGACAAAAATCGTCCAGAGCCAAGTCGTCCGTGACGATAATTAATTTCGTCTGGACGAAAATCGTCCAGAGCCAAGTCGCCTTGACGATAATTAATTTCGTCTGGACGAAATTCGTCCATAGCCTAGATCGTCCGGACGAAGTTGCGATCGTCCGGTACGAACAATCTTGATATATATGGAAATGAGATATTTTTGGAAAGAAAAGGACGTCCAGGAGAGAGAAAAAAAACGAACAAAGAAGATTTTTGAGCGACTCCGATCTTTTTTCGTCCGTTGTGACAGTTAGGGAAGTTGACCGAACTCGAGGTAAGCACATTCCGCCTTTCTCAATTTTTAGAAATGAAGATTTTTGACGCATTTTTCTGTTCCGGATTTTGTTTCCGTTAGCGAATTTCTGGTATTATTTTCTTCTGACAAAGGTTTTACCGCGTAACTTTTGGTATATCTCTGAGATGATAATTGTGCACGTTTTGAGTATTTTCTGGAAGATTTTTACCGGATATTTTGGATTCTGCGGTGTTTTAATTGAACTGCAAATTATGAGGATGTTGAAAAATATTTTATCAGTACAATGAAAGTCTTATAATGTTGTTGTGAATGTTCTGTGGTAATTTGGTAATTTCTGGATCTGTGAATTTGTGTAACTTCCGTATACTGCCGTTATGCCGTTGAATTTTCGTACGATTTCTGAATTTCTGAAATGAGATGATTTGCATGAATTGATTATTTGTATGATATCAGAATGGAGTTACAAGGGGCCGGAATCCTTTGTGATTCCGTTGTCTGGGTCCGGGAAGGGAGACATAAGGGGAAGTTCTGAAATATGAAATTCTGTATATCTGTTCTGTTCTGGTGCTATAAGCACAAAAGGGAGTCATAAGGGAAGTTCTGGTGCTATAAGCACAAGGCAGATATAAGGGGAAGTTCCGACATATGGAAGGAAGTTCTGTTCTGAAATTATCTTTTCCGTAAAGCTGTAATGTGATTTTATCTGATTTCTGATTTCTGTACGACTCTGATTATTCTGTATGATTCTGTCTGCTCTGTGACATGAAAGTTTTATGATAATATGATTTCATTTCCGTATTCGATGTTTGATTCTGATTGAAATATTATATGTTCTGTCTGTTGTACGCTTTCTGTATGATTGTTTGAATTCTGTACGGATACTTTTCTGATGTGAGTTTCTGATGATTTTGATTGGTGATTGATGTCTTGCTGAGCTGTTAGCTCATCCTTATTTTCTGCGTGGTTTTCATGTTCTGGGAAAGGGAAGGAGGTCTTGGACTAGACGTTCTGAGTCTGATTTGTTATTAGGTACTTGATACTTTTGATTTTTGTACAGTCATGACTTTTCTGTTCTGTTCTGTTCTTTCCGTCTGAAGCCATGCACTGTATATGTATATGATTATTTTGATGAAAGAAAAGATAGATGAACTGCGCTGTGTTCAGATATTTATAGTAGCTCTGTGTTTTTCTGTCTGTGTTATACTTGGAAGAAAGTTCTGAAGCAAATTCCAAAGCTAGATCCTGGATTTGTTGGCTCTGTCGCGGCCCGATGCGAGCGGGATCCATCCTGGTCGGGTTGGGTCGTGACAAGCTTTAGTGGTATCAGAGCAATGGTTTTGGCATTAGGATTGTAAGATAGAGCTATAGGAAGTGATCTGTGAGTCTGTCTGGGGTAGTTTTGGTTTGTCTGGATTTTTATTCTGTTATTTTGTGCATAATTTTCTATGTGATCATGGATCTGCCAGAACCTGATATGACAGATGGGCAGAGTGCTAGTCAGGCAGCTCCAGTTGGCAGTATTATCCCAGTGGTCGGTTCTGATACACTTTCTCAGTTTACTACATTGGTTGCTCAGATGATGAGCGAGACTCAGAGTAGAGCCTCTACTGTGCGATCTGAGGATATAGATAAACATTTGCAGTTGTTTCTGAGATTGAAACCTCCGAGGTTTGAGGGCACTATTGACCCAGAGCAGCTGAAGATGGTTGAGTAGGTTAGAGAAGACTTTTGACGGTATGCAGTGTCCGTCGGATAGTAAAGAACCGTTGACAGTTTTTCTGTTAGATTGGGAAGCAGAGCGCTGGTGGACAGGCCAGCAGGAGGCGAAATTCTAAGGGAAGTTAAATTCATTGATTACTTGGGAAGAATTTTCTGAGGATTCCGATCGTGATTTATACCTCTTTATGCACGACATCAGATGTAGGAGAATTTTCTGAGACTTGTTCAGGGAAGCAGGACTGTGATGCAGTACGAGGCTGAGTTTACTACTTTAGCCATATATGCTTTGCAGTTGGTGAGTACTTCTGTTGAGAAATGCTATCGATTTCTGAGGGGACTACGAGATAGTCTGAGGCATCCCCTAGTGTCATTTCACATTTCTGATTTCTCTGAGCTTGTGGAGAGAGCTCGTTTGATAGAGAATAATCTGATGGCTACTCAGCAGCGGTGGACTGCGAGTAGGAAGAGGTTCGGGGGTGATACTTCTAGCAGTGGGTCCTTTGGAAAGAGGAGGTTTGTTTCCAAAGACTCCAGGAGTGGACAGTCAGGATACTCTGGTACTGCCACTATCAGTACGACCAATTCTGGATCTGTCAATGGGGCACCTATGTGCCAAGTTGTGGACGACGACATTTTGGCCAGTGTTACAGGATGACTCGTCAGTGCTTCAGATGTGGTCAGCCAAGACATTGGATTGCAGAGTATCACAGGCTGGATTTGATAGACGATCTGTGTTCCGATCTGAAACTAGTGTTGACCTCTTTTTTGACTCGACCTCACTTCCTTGGACCCTGGGTCAACCAGGTTGACCAAGTCAACCAAGGTTGACCACTTAGCCCATTTAGAGCCCAAATCAAGTTTAGATGCACTTGGACCTTGGCTTGGCTCAATCCCTCATCCCCATGGACCCCCTTGACTGGTTTGACCAAGTCAAACGTGGACTTGGTCAACCATGGCTCTAAATAGGCCTTAATCACTCAATTAAGTGGATTTAAGAGCCTATTTAATGTCCAAATCAATTCCCTTCGTTTTTAAATTGAAACCACGTCCTAAACCGCCCCTTTTCCCTCATAATTCAATCTTGATGCAATCCTAACCGTCCCCCTTAGGTCTAGGAGTTTAAATAGGAGTTTGAGAGAAGAATGAAGGATCCTTTTTCAAAATTCTTGAGCCCTAGCCTCCCAAAGCCTGAGAACTTTCGTGTGAGAGTTCCTTGGACTTCCCCTCATCTCCCTCGACCAAATCCCGACGCTTAGACCCCGCCGACGGCGATCCTCCGGCGAACCCGAGATGAAATTCCTTCCAAGGCTTCATCCCGTCGATCGAGCGTGCGTTGGATCTCGACGTCAACTAGGAAGTTGTTCCTGGAGAGTCCACGAGTCCAACGAGCCCAAGATCTCCCGAATCCACCGTGTGGATTGAGGTAAAACCTAAACCCTAGTTAGAACACTTAGGGTTAATTAGTATCGTTAATAGCGCGTTTTAATTCAAATAAAACATCCCCCAACGATGCTCTTCATGTCTATTATCTGTGGTTAAAATTTCATGTAAAACCATCGAGCGAATCGAGAGAACGAGTCGATTATCCATCTAGGGTTTCGGTTCGTCGAGACATGCAGCCAGGCGTCCATCGGACCGTTGAACGCGCGATCAACGGTCCGGATCAGCCCGATCCGCGGCCTCGCCTAACCGCGCGGTTCCGTCCCGCGGTTCCGCCCGCCACGTGGCGTGATCCCCGCCGTCCGCTCAATCGGCGCAGATCCGACGGCTCTCGTGCGTGCCGACGTGTTTAAGTGTCGTGGCACTGATTCCCGCGCCGCCGCAATCATTGCCAATGATTGCGCGGCGGCGCAATCATTGGCAATGATTGCGCCGAACCGCGGGTGCCAATCCGCGCCCGCCACGCGTCAGCCGTGGGTCCCGCCGCCCTTTTTTTTATTAAAATTTAATTTTTAATTGTATTTTGAATCAGAAAACTTTAAAAAATCATAGAAAATTCGTTTTCGCTCCGTTTTTAACGTATAATATACCGAATTGCTCGGATTTTTATCCTCTTTTATTTAAAATTATTTTCATTCAAAATTAAGAATTTTTTTTAATTAATTTAAAAAAAACAGTAAAAATATTTTTTTTTATTATTATTTAAAGTATATTTTAATATATTTTAATATAATTATTGTTATATCATTATTATTTGATTATTTAGTATATTATTGTTATTTTGAAATACTAACCTAGTATTTATTATGATTATTATTATTATTATTATTATTATTATTATTATTATTATTATTATTATTATTATTATCATTATTATTATTTCTTTTAAAAATTATTTTTTTTTAAAATAGGCCTTTAATGCCCTTTAAACTTCGAAAATTGATAACTTTTTCGTTTCAAGTCGGATTTTGACGCACAACGTCTTGTTTTGATCGTATTTTGATTCTGCACATCCTGGAGTCTGCACTGCACAAATATTTTTAGTATTTCTGTACTTATTTTGAAAACAGCAAGCTGTATTATTTTCAAATATTCTTTTTATTATACTTAGACTTTGAAATTACATAACTTTGTCGTTTTAAGTCCGCTGTCGACGCACAGCAACTTGTTTTGGATGTACTCTGAATTCTGCATATTTTAAAACTATTTTTAGATGAAAATTTTGTCTGCTTTTTCTGTCATTTCAAAAACAGCAAAACTACATTATTTTAAAACATTATTTTATTATGTTTAAACTTCGGAAATTCGTATCTTCGCCGTTTTAAGTCGGATTTTGACGTGCGACCCCTCGTTCTTTTCAGAAAGACGAGCTTTATGTTTCGGAACCATTTCCAGCCCTTGATTTTGGCTGTCTTGACTGTTTGTTCTGTTTTATCCTATGATTCGGTTATTTTAATATTATTTAAATTAATTATCATCCTAATTATTTTTAAACTAAAAATTATTTTTCAAACTATTTTGAAACTTCGATTGGGTGGTCAACGGGTTTCCCTATACTTATGTATTACGAATTGAATTATTTTCAATTATTTTATTTTCCAAAAATATATTTATATCTATAAGTACTTTTAAATTATTTTAAAACTACTTATACCTAAATTCTAACTTCGGGAGACCCGCTATCGTATGAAATTTTAGACATAGGTTCTATGAATGAAGAGCAATCATGGGGGAGTGGGTTAGTGAATGGTTGAGTCCCAATCATTCACTAATCCTTTCTTTAGGTGTCTTTCCTCTTTATTTTTCGTAGATTGCATGTATAGGATTGCACCACCACCACTTAGTTTAGGCTCTCCTAGATCTAAGGACATGGTGTGTTTATTTATTTACTGTACTCCCATGCATCTATTATCCCGAGGGTTAGTGTAAACATCACTTTAAACTCCTACAACGTAGTGACACCCTAAGGACAAAAATTAAGGACCTGTCTAGCGAACTTAGAAGTTTTCTAGGAGCTAGGATAGATCCCAGAACGACATGAAAACTTCAACATTTAAACTTAGTGACATCATAAACCCCTCAGAATTTTCTAGGAATTTTTAGGACTTGTTAGACCCCTTAGTTAACTAACCCTAATTAACCTGCTAATTAAGGCCCCGAGACCTTCCGGAAATTACAATAAATACACTATAGGTCAGAAAATTACCCATAATATCTCAAACTGACCAGAATATGACCCTTGACCTTAGATAAATAGGGCTCCCTAGTTTGACTTCAGGTTGACCCACAATTTGACCCTAGGTGGAAATTACCTTTTTGCCCCTAATAAATTATTAAAAATTATTAAAAATCCCAAATTTTCTCCAAATACTTGGGATCACTTTCTCAGGTCATCCCTGACTTTTGAGAGTGATTCCAATCAGTTTGGAGCTCATTTGGATCAAAATAGTAAAAAAGGGCCCTTTCCTAGTTAATTTAGAAAATTCCCTTAAATACCCTATCTTTAGAAATTCATAACTAATTGTAGAAAATTCCAAATTAGGTAAACTCACTTGCATTAGACTCCAATTAGGGCCTAGTATTTATTGAAAATCTTAAGTTTCCAGAAAATGGCCTAGATTAGAAAGTCAACTTTTTGGTCAACCCCAGCCTATAGTCTAGGGCCCGAAACTTAGAAAATTCATAACTTTGGATAGGAAGCTCCGATTTCAGTCTACTACCTGTCTAACTACTCGTATTAAGGTCTAGTATTTTCCTAAGGTGATAGGAGACCCAGAATTAGCCTTTTTCCCATAGTGACTTTTTGGACCCTTAGTCTAGTTTCTAGGAGGACCTAGAACTTTCCAAAATTGGCTAATACAATTCAAACTTCAAATATGAATACCCTTAGTTCTTAAAACTGATCAACAAATAAAAATAATCAAAATGGATCTAATTCACTAATATTTGAATTTCAATTAAAACATCCTTTTTAGACCCCCAACATACATGAACTCTACATAATTTCAACTAACTATCCCACTTAGGATCTATCCAAACCACACTAGCCTTACACACACATAGAATGGTTTGCTAGGACACCACTTCTAGATCTAGGTTAGGCCGCTGAGTTTTATTTTTTGCTGTGTGCCGGAGCTTTTCGTAGTTTTCACTGCATGCTGTTTGAAAATTGAATTGCTGTGTTTGCTTACTTTTCTTGCACTCTGTGATGTGATGGGCGCTAGATTTACCCCCAGGTTAGGAACGTCATATATATATATATATATATATATATATATATATATATATATATATATATATATATATATACTGTTCTTCTATGCAGGTGGCCATGCTCAAGCTAAGAAAAGGGGGGCACCGTTATGATTTCTAATATTGTCTTATGCAGGTGCTTGCTCAGCCCCCCTGATATAATGAGGGCTAAAATTATTAAATAATTATAATTGCTACAGATGGAGCTGCTTAGCCCTTAGAGCATGGCTTGGCACAGGGTCAATGGTGTTAGCATTTTCATTTTCATATAAACTGCTTGGGATGATTATTAGGATAACCTTGCAGGTGATTTAGAATTTACTGCTTTTTCAATAAATGTAAATTTGTATGTAATAATTGTTAAGAGTTGTGAAAACAACCTTTGAGTTGGGATATTCTTATCCAGCTTGAATTCTAAAAGAGGAAGGCATCCCTAAGGGGAGAGTCTTCTTCCATTTGGAAGATCGAGCTGGATGGCTTTAGATATCCAAAGAGAAAAAGCAATACCTCCATATTGGGGGAATTGTTTCTTCGTTTGGATATTCAAGCCACGACGGATCCAAGGAGTCCAAGGAGGAGAGATCCAAGGAGGAGAGATCCAAGAAGTCTAAGGAGAAGATACCCAGAAGACTAAAGATTTGAAGACCCAATATCCCACTCAAAGTTGTTGGCGTCTGTCATAGGCTTAGAAAATCCGGGTTGTTGGCAGTGGTGCCCGGCCACTTTACTTTTCTGCATACCCTGGGTTGTAATTAAAGGGCAGTTGGCCTATGGACATTTACTTGATTAGTTGGATTTATATTGATGTGTTTACCTGATTGAGCAGTAGAATTACCTGCTTTTTCTAGGTTTCTTTCTTGCATGCCGCTCTTATTTTCGCCTGGATCGTATTAGGCTCTTTAAGGACTAAAAAATCTTTTATACTCATAACCAAAATTTAATATTTAAGTTTTAAATAACATAGAAACTTAACGAACCTAGGGAACTGCCGGAACCGTCCGGGGTCGCATGCATATTACTGCATCTTCTCTCTCCTTCTAATAAGACATCTCCCTGCCTGCGGGTAGAGTCCGGATAATCTGGCCTATGAGGATGAAGTGCCGGACCTAGGGAGACTCAGTCTTTTCTAAAAATTATTTTATATTAAGCCTGTTTTTAAAATCTAAAGCATTCATGAGCTGACATTTCAACTAGCATGCATTGCATTAGAAATCAATTTAATTAAAATTTAATTGCATTAGTTAGGGGCATTCACCCAACATATGTCCAGGACCACTTAGGAAATTCTCTAGATGTCGGTCCTCTTTCCGATAAAATGTACCTCCCACCCATCTTTCATAATTGACCTGATAGCATGGTTTTGAAGCGATTAGGTGGTTAGCTGGCTCCCCCATCCAGGCCGGGATAAGTCCAGGTTTTGCATTGCATTAGTTAGGACACGGTCTTAGTGTGTGTCGAACACTAAGTCCAAACTAGATTTAAGATTCGAGGATACTACATTCGGTCTCGTAGTATGCCTTAAATAGTAGGTAGGTCCTTTCTTTTCAGGGACCCTAAATCCTACTTATCCGCGTTACAGGATGACGCCACCTCCATCCTTCTCTCATGCATGTGATTGAGTGCTTGATCTTTCTTTTTCCAGTTTTTCTCTAGTGCCCTAGAGCCTCCAAATGTTGGTTTGAGCCACGCATGTCGATTCAGCCCCTTTGAACCTTTCTTCCCTTTGAGTAGGATTTCCTAGTCTATACCCTTGTGTCGATCTCACTTTAGGAGAGGATAATATATGATCCTTAATCGAGAGTTTTCTCAGGCTCCGGCCTGGGATGTAATTAACCACGGGGGCTTCCGCCCGTGAGAAACTTGGTCCCCACAATCTACTAAACCCCATTCGAGCTCTTGCATCGGGTGGGGGAAACCCGTGATTAGGTCGTGTATATTACTATCCATCGAGGTGTGTTGGCGTCAGCCTCTATCCTCAATGGTTAGTCGTATGCACGATCCAATCTGCCCTTCCAATCGACCCGTTTGCGCGGTGTTCCTTTCGGAGGTCCACAGGTTTCTGGCGACCACGGTGGGACCAGTTTCTCTCTCCATCTTTGGATCATATATTATCTTTTCTTGTGTGTACTCCGGGATTGGTACTCCTTAGATTAGGTCCGTCCCACTCTTAGTTAGGGTCTCTCCTTAGTTAGGATTCCTTTCCCTTAGCTAGGGTTTTCTTCCCTACTCTACTCCTTTCCAGCCTAGCAGGCTATTCCGTCCTTTATCCATTCTTATCTATCCTATCAAATCCTTACTCGTCCATTTATTCTTGATTTACATTCTTACTGACCTTTTCACTTTCTTTTCTTGGCAGCAGTGCCATGGCTTCTTTCGCTCCTTCAGTTACTTTTTCCTTTGGTTCGGACGCGCGGGTGACTCTTCCTGAGTCACTGCTCACTAGTCCGCCAGTGGGAGGGATCACTTTTGGTTCCTTCACTGACTCGGCTTTCGTCACCCTTGGCGGGCCGACCCCGGCGGAGGCTGCGGCATTCTCTCCTCCTCAGAGGAGAGGACGCGCAGTCATGCGCCCGTTTGGACGTCCTGCTGCTCGGCGCCCAGTCCGAGCACCACGTCCTGTTCTTGTTCCTGCGCAGTCAGTGCGCCCGGTGGCTAGGCGACCAGTGCCTAGGCCACTTCCTGTTCCAGCGGTCAGGCGACCAGTGCCTGTCGCTCCTGCTGCACAGGTTGCTCCGGCCCCTCAGCGCCGGCAGCCTGCCGTAGTTCCCCCCGTTCGTCCAGCGGTCCGGCGTCCAGTGCCTGCCGCTCCTACAGCACAGGTTGCTCCAGCCCCTCAGCGCCGGCAGCCTGCTGCTACTGTTACTCCCGCTGTTCCAGCGGAAGTACCTCGTGTTCGGGTTCCCCTTCCCACTTCCACCAGGAAGAGGGGTGCCCAGACCGAGGTGCCTTCGCCTTCCACTGGTCGGGTTTCTGTTTTTGCCCGACTTTCTCACCCTGAGGTTGTTGGGCAGACCCCGACACTTCCAGTTGTTCCTGTTCCCCCTGTCACCCAGGCAGTGGGTTCAGATGTCCCCTCGACCTCCACCTCCGGCCTTGGAAGAAGGGCCAGGAGGAATAGGAACAGGAGACTTCGTTTAGCTGCGTCAGAGACAGAGAGGCAGCGGATGGCAGATGCCATCGTTCACGATGAGATAGTTCAGAGGCAGAGGAGAGTGGCTCCCAGGCAGCGGAGGCCACGTCCAGTTGTTGTTGCGCATGTTCCAGAGGTGATGGTAGCCCCCGAGTTGGAGGCAGTTCAGGGAGGACGCTTTTCCCCACTGGCGCATAGTGGAGATGAGGAGGATGTTGCCCGTATAGCGGCGGCCCCTCCTATCGCCACTACTCTACCCTGAGCTAGGTTACCCAGGGACGCTAGTGTCCGAGCCCTCACTCAGAGGATTCGGAACATCGTCCGCTTAGCTCGTGACAGAGGGCCCGTTAGTCGGGAGGGCTTACTCCGTCAGATTTCTCGGGCTACCTTCCAGTTACGACGACAGACTGCGAGGAGACTCTACAGTTGGCAGAGGGGGCAGACACCCCAGCAGCCTGCAGTTCCAGTAGTTAGGCCGCCAACCGTGGCTCCTGTAGTAGGACGACGCCCACGTCGTCGAGGACGGAGACCGCAGCGGAGGCCTGCCCAGCCTCAGGTCAGTTCAGAGGTTGCAATCCCAGAGCAGCCAGTTGCCCGTGCAGCACCCCACCGTAGGAGGTGGATTTGGAGGCGTCGGCAGGCGGACACCCCTGTCGACCCAGTTGAGCCAGTAGAGGCAGCACCACCGTCAGATGCAGAGCAGTTTGGCGATGTAGATGATTTGATGGACGTAGCAGTTCCTTCCGAGACCGAGGCGGTCCCGATGATGTGTGATGAGGATGTTGTACCTACTCCAGATAGATTCCCAGAGCGGGATGAGACACAGCTAGCCCGTAGCCCTCATAGGATCGGTTCTCCTATGAGTCCCTACATTGAGGCCCTCCAACACTCTTTCTTGGAGAACGATGATACACTAGTGGATGAGTTGGAGGATGATATACCAGTTCACCGGGTTTGTGTGATTACCCGTAGAGGTCACTCGGATGAGAGAGAGCCCGAGGACCAGGATGAGCAGGGAGAGCCCGAGGTGGGTGGATCTCCCAGATCAGTTGATACGGATGCTACCGTTCTACACCTGCAGACACAGATGGCGGAGATGGCCAGAGCCATGGCAGCCATGACAGCACAGTTGACAGCTCTGGGGGCAATGCCTCAGGTGACAGGTGTAGCAGCTACCAGTACCTCCAGAGAGCAGCCAGTAGTACCACCTGCTACAGTAGACCCCGTAGGAGTGGACAGGGTCCAGAGAGCAGTCCCAGCACCACCTACGGTACTTCCTTACACTACTTCAGTTCAGAGTCAGCCAGCTCAGATGTCAGCAGGTCAGATCCAGGATTTGATAGCCCATAAGGTAGAGCAGGCGATTTCCTCTAGGAAGACTGGAGAGTCAGTTAGCAAGGGGCGTCCTTACCCAGTAGAGTACGAGCAGGAGCCTTACCCCCCTGGTTTCATCCCTCCTAGGTTCAGAGTTTTTGACGGGTTTGGGAACCCGAGGCAGCATATAGCTCAGTACCGAGCAATATGCTGCAACATAGGAGGGAATGATCCCCTGATGTTGAGATTGTTCGTCAGCAGCTTGGCGGGGGTGGCGTTTGCTTGGTACGCCGACCTCCCCAACGACTCAGTCAGGACTTTTGCAGAGCTGGAGCAGTTGTTTGTGCAGAGGTTTGTCAGTACGGAGCACAGAGTTACAGTGGGAGAGCTAGTGGTGACCAGGCAGCGTCCTAGAGAGAGTCTCACAGATTACATAGTCAGGTGGAGGAATCTCAGTTTGCAGTGCGAGCCACAGTTACAGGAGCAGCATGCAGTTGAGATCTTGTTGAAGAACATAGATGGTCCGATAGCACCATACCTGAAGGGTTTCACCATTAGAACCTTTCAGAAGCTCCTCACCAAGGTCACCAGCCTACAGGACAGCATACCCGCTGCAGTCCCTCCTAAGGTTGAGAGTCAGCCTTCGCGCAGACCTCAGCGACAGGAGTTTTCAGGGGCACCTCCACCTAGGAGAGGAGAGGTTCACAGTACTCAGGGACCATCAGATAAGGGCAAGAAGCCCTTAGTCACTTCAGTACCTCCACAGCAGTCACGCTTAGCTAGTCAGTCTCACTCAGCTAGTCAGCCAGCAGCACAGCCTAGGACCTCCCGTAGGACTCCAGAGAGTCAGCAGTTTCTGCAGGAGAAGCTTAGTAAGGAATATCCCTTCAAAAGGGAGAATGTGAAGAAGATCTTTAAATTCCTTACTAAGAAGAACATACTCACCTTTCCTAGCAACAATAGAGTGGAGGAAGAGGGTCAGACGGAGCACCCACTCTATTATCCTTACCACAGATACGTTGGACATGTGTTAGAAGATTGTTTTGTCTTCAAAGACAAGGTTGAGAGGTTGATGGCCACAGGACAGATACACCTCCAGGACAGCGATCTAGTGCAGCCCAGGGGCAAGGGCCCTAAGACAGTTCAGATGGTTTCCAGTCCCAGCCACAGTCCCAGTCAGACTGACAGTCAGGGCAGTAGTAGCAGCTTACCCCAGTGTTCTGAGGGGGAGTGGCAGTTAGCACTCTCCAAGAAGACCAAGAGGATGATAGACCGTGCAGTTCAGAGTTCAGAGGCAGTTGAGAGGAGGCCACCACAGGCCAAGTCGACAGTTGTCCCTGCAGTTACTACTCCGGCACTTGTACCTTCTTCTTCTTCTCTTTCTGTTGTAGTGCCTACTGAGCACATTTCTTTTTCTTATGATGTATGTAACAAGAAAATGTATGAAAGAGAAAAGTATGTTGTAACTTCTGAGGGGAAGACAGGATTCCTTCCAGCACTTACGCTGAAGGACTTTGTTCTCCCTTCATTTGATGAAGAAATAATAGAAGAAGATGATTCTGACTACTTCTGGCGTTCTTTTCCTACTGCTTTTACTTCTAGTTCTGTTTCTACTTCTACTAGCACTCACTCTTTTACTGTTTTACATGTCTCTTATAATAATTCAAGTGAAGAGTCTGAGTCTGAGTATGAAGATGAACCAGTCTTTATAATACCTGAGGGTGGATGTTACATGGATTCAGAGCATGAGTCCGAGAACCCACTCTCAGTACTTTCCTTAGAACCAACACCTGCCACCACCACTGAACCAGAGGAATCTCCTGTTGAGGATGACTCAATACAAGAAGTTCATCTGCGTTCAGGAAAGGTTCTTCCACCTAGGTTGGCTAAAAATACAAAAGATAAAAATATCATTACCCAGCAGGATGACTCTATCCCTTCCTCCCAGGAGCAGCCTAAGGAGAAAGGGAAAGGCCCTCAACTGGAAGTTGATTACAATGTGTTGGCTCACCTAAGGAAAATTCCTTCCCTTCTTAGTGTCTATGATGCTTTGATGTTGTCACCCGACTTGAGAGAGACACTAGTAAAAGCCCTGCTTGAACCAGAGACCTACCAGGCATTCTTTACTTCTGACCCTGATGATGGGGCATGGCATTTGTACAACATGCCATGCATCACTTTCTCTAGTCGCGACCTCCAGTTAGGGACCACTGAGCACAATCGTCCCTTATATGTCACTGCTGAAGTCAATGGTTATGAGTTGAACAGAGTCCTCATAGATCAAGGGGCTTCAGTAAACATACTAACTCATGAAACTTTGAAGAGCCTCTCCCTAGGTCATTTGAAGCTCACTTCCGACAAGATCATGTTGAAAGGCTTCAATGACTAAGGCCAGCGAGCTCTAGGGTCTATCACCATGCCTCTGAAATTTGGAAATTTTCTAACTGAGGCAAAGTTTCATGTGATTGAGTCTGACACTTCATACAAGGCTCTCTTAGGAAGGCCTTGGATCCATGAGTATGGAATGGTGCCCTCTACCTTGCACCAGTGTATGAAGTTTCTGAGGAATGATGTTGAGTATACCATTCCTGGAGATACTCAGCCCTTCTCTGTGCATGAGATCTCTATGTATGACGACGCCGAGTACTACGTACCTCGGAAGACTCGTAGAGCTCCACCTACTCAGTCCCCAGTGATACCTGATACTGTTGTACAGGATCCTACGCAGCCACCTGCACAGGGTCCTATACAATCGTCAGTACAGGGTCCATCACAGGTTGGTATTGAGCCAGGTGTTCCCACTGCCCATTCTGATGGAGATCCCTCTCAGCTTGCAGTGAGGCACGACTTTCCCCCTAGTAGAGATAGGGGAGGTAGAGGTAGAGGGAGAGGTAGAGTTGCGGTCCGCGAGCCGCGGAATCAAGACACTCGTACACCTCCTCCCCCTAACCTTTACACTTCTTCTTTGACTGTAGAGTCCGACTCTTCCGACGATGAAATGATCGATATTCTTCAGCGTCCAGTCACTTCACCACCTCCCTATTCCGTAGGCTATGATTCACTACCTACTCTTCGTAGTCATTTAATACCTGAAGGTGGATTGGTTATTGATATTAGCTCAGACGAGGAAGAAGACTTCCGACGTCAGACTACTACCAGACAACCTTCCCCCCATCAGATATGCGGGATAGGAGTTGGGGATTCCAGTCAGAGATCTTCTGACACTCCTGTAGTTGATGATACTGACACAATTTGGGGTAGCCACAACCCCATACCTCGCTTGTACGATTCATTTGGGCCAGCCCGACCTAGGGAATGTCCCTCTGTACCCCGTAGTATAGGTGCACCACTGGGTCCTGTGAGACAGGATTTAAAGGAGACCGCTATGGATATAGAGGTCAGGAGTGCCCCTCGTTACTTTTCACCTACTGTAGAGAGTTTTATTGAGCGGGGTCTCGTTCGTTCCACTTGGCCCGACGAAGAAGCTCTGCAGCAGGCCCGAATTTGGCGGACCGATTTCCCCCAAGGTCTAGAAGGCGTAGGTTATATGGGGTTAAAACAGTCCAGTAATGCCAACATTCATGTCGTTTCCCACGCCTATCCGGTTGTTTCTCTTGCCGACGAAGAAGACCCGGATAGTGACGATGATAGAATACTCGAGGCTCCACAAGAATTTGAAGATGGCGTCGCTTCTGCCATGGACGAACTGTGTGAGGTAAACTTAGGCACTGAGTCAGATCCTAGACCTATTTTTCATAGTGCTCTACTTTCTGAGTCAGAGGCTCAAGAATACATCGAGCTGCTATCAGAGTTTAGAGACTGTTTTGCCTGGAACTACACCGAGATGCCTGGTCTAAATCCAGAGGTAGTAGTCCATAAGCTATCCATTAAGCCTGATGCAGTCCCTATTAAACAAGCATCTCGTAGGATGAGGTTAGAAATTGAATAACAGGTGATCGCTGAAACCAAGAAGCTTATAGAAGCAGGTTTCATTAGGGAAGAGAAGTACCCCACTTGGCTTGCCAACATTGTTCCAGTCCGGAAGAAGAGTGGACAGATACGAGTCTGTATCGACTTCCGTGATTTGAACAAGGCATGTCCTAAGGATGATTTTTCTCTCCCAATCCCTGAGCTTATGGTAGATATAGCATCGTCCCATAGCATTTTCTCATTCATGGATGGTTCATCTGGTTACAATCAGATAAAGATGGACCACGAGGATGAGAAGTTTACTGCTTTCCGGACACCTATAGGTGTCTTTTGTTACAAGGTGATGCCCTTCGGTCTCAAGAATGCCGGGGCCACCTATCAACGTGCCATGACTGTCATCTTTGATGAGATGATACATGAGCAAGTTGAATGTTATGTGGATGATTTGGTCGTCAAAAGCAAGGTCCGCGAAGATCACCTCAGAGATCTGCGAATCGTTTTTGAACGCTTGCGTAAATTTGATTTAAAGATGAATCCTTTAAAATGCGCATTTGGAGTCAATGCAGGAAAGTTCTTAGGATTCATAGTTCGATACCGTGGCATTGAGATAGATCCCTCTATGATCAAGGCCATAGTAGATTTAAAACCTCCTAAGAGTCTTACCCAGTTGAGATCCTTTCAGGGTAAACTAGCTTTCCTGCGGAGATTTATCTCCAATCTTTCTGGTAGGTGTCATCCTTTCTCTGCACTAGTGAAGAAGGATGTCCGATTCCATTGGGATGAGAGTTGTCAGGAGGCCTTTGAGAGCATAAAGCGCTACCTGATGAACCCCCCTGTTTTAGCTGCACCTATCCCAGGTAGGCCGTTGATTCTCTACACTACGGCCCTGGATGAGTCTCTAGGTGCACTGTTGGCTCAAGAGAATGAGGAAGGCAAGGAGAATGCCTTGTACTACCTCAGCAGGCGACTAATACCTGCAGAGCTTAAGTACCCAGCGATAGAAAAGCAATGTTTAGCCTTAATCTTCGCGGTACAGAAGCTTAGGCATTATATGCTATCACATAAGATCAATCTGATCTCTCGAGTCAACCCATTGCAGTACCTAATGACCCGTCCGACCCTTTCAGGTCGTCTAGCACGATGGTCTATGATACTACTGCAATTTGATATTACTTTTGTTCCTCAGCGGGCCGTCAAAGGACAGGCTCTAGCTGACTTTTTGGCCGATCACCCGATCCCTGCTGATTCCCCACTCAACGATGAGCTACCTGATGAATTCATTATGAGTGTGGATGAACAGGAGTCCCCTACTTGGGAGTTTTACTTTGACGGTGCGTCATCCGTTAAAGCTTCAAGTCCATATGAAACTCCTACAATTAGGGTAGGATTAGGCCTGATTTTTGTGTCTCATGATGGTCATACTCTACGGTACTCCTATAGTTTATCAGAACCTCGTACTAATAATGAAGCTGAGTACGAAGCTCTGATTTTGGGGTTAGAGTTGGCCATTCAGATGAGTCTTACGCGGGTGAAGATCTTTGGAGACTCCCAACTGATAATCAATCAAATAGCTGGAGTCTACAAAGTACTTAAGCCTGAGCTCATTCCATATCATAATAAAGCAATGGAGCTCCTGAGCTTAATACCAGAAGTAACTTTGGCCAAGGTCCCTAGATCTGAAAATGGAAAAGCAGATGCATTGGCCAAGTTAGCAAAAGAATTAGCTGACCCTACTGGAAATCCAGTGTCTATTATTGTCCAATATCGTCAAGCTCTGTGACCCGCGGACTTGTCCACTCCCAATCAGACCCTTGCAGTGTTTGCTGTAGATGAGGAGTCAGATTGGAGAGAACCCTTCATAGAGTATTTGAAACATGGTAGGCTTCCAGATGATAAGTCTCTCGCTGCTCAAATTAGAAAGAGAGCCTTATCATTCGCCTATGTAAATGAAACTTTGTATCGACGCTCTTTTGACCAAATGTGGTTGAGATGTCTCAGTAAAGAAGAGGCTAAAAGAGTCATGAGCGAGATACATGAAGGGCTTTGTGGTGCCCATCAGTCTGGACCTAAAATGAAAGGCAGAATTAAACGCCTTGGCTACTACTGGCCGACTATGATCCACGATTGTATGGAGCACGCTAAAAGATGCCACCAGTGCCAGGTTCATGGCACGGTGATTCACCAACCCCCTAATCCGTTGCACCCTACTGTTTCTTCTTGGCCATTTGAGGGCTGGGGCACGGATGTGGTGGGTCCTATAGACCCTCCTTCCTCTAAGGGTCATAGGTTCATTTTAGCCGCCACTGATTACTTCTCTAAGTGGGCAGAAGCTGTCCCACTTAAGGAAGTTAAATCAGAAGATGTGATGCGCTTCTTTCGCGATAACGTTGTTTATCGCTTTGGTGTTCCGCGCCGTATAATCTCAGATAACGGCCCGTCCTTTAGAAGCACCAAAATTGCCAGATTTGCCCGCCACCATAACATTAATTGGCGATACTCGTCAATTTACTACCCTAAAGCCAATGGCTTGGCGGAGGCATTTAATAAGACTCTTGTGCAACTGATAAGAAAAATTATTATTGCAAACAAGAGAGAATGGCATGATAAGTTACCTGAAGCATTATGGGCATATAGGACTACCTACCGTACTCCTACCCAGTCCACCCCATATGCTTTAGCTTTTGGGACTAAAGCAGTCCTCCCGTTGGAGGTCGAGCTCCCCTCACTACGTGTAGCAGTTAATTATAATCTATCTGAGGAAGATAATGCCCGACTGAGGTTGGAAGAGCTTGATGGTTTAGATGAGTTTCGCTTACGAGCTTATCAGTGCCTTAAGCTATGCCAGGCCCGAATGACACGGCACTACGAGCGCCTTGTTAGACCCCGTGCCTTTCGAGTAGGCGAGTTAGTTCTTATTTTGCGTAGGCCTATCATCTCGCACCGTCGGCGAGGTGGTAAGTTTGAGCCTGTTTGGGAAGGCCCCTTCGCTGTAGAGCAAGTTTATGAAGGTTGTGCCTACCTACTTGTTGATGCAAATGGCGTTCACCCGATGCCTGTCATCAACGGACAGTACTTGAAAAAGTACTATGCCTGAGTTTAGTACTTCACAGGGGAGCCTCCCTACCGCCTGTAGATATCCCTCTGTATATGTACCTCCTAAAAGGATTCCTCTTACTTTTTAGCAGTCTGCGTGGCCACGACGATTTGTCCTCTACCACGCGACGTCGCTTAGAAGAGTATGAAGCTATCCTTAGAGGTGATACACCAATACGCCGTAGGGATGTTTTGTACTTTTGTCTGTGCGCACCAATCACGTTGGTGCTATTGCATAGAATTTTTACTTTGTTCTCCCCTTTGTAGGGCTTAGTCCCCCAGTTTCACCTGTCGCCCCAGGTGTGGTCTGGGATATCAAAACCAGTAGTTTGAGTCTAGTTCTTGAGAGGCGATACTGGGTACATACCACCTCATGACAGTCAGAGATGGTGATGAAGATCCACTATTCCAAAATTGAATTTCTTTTTCCTATCAGTCCTAATCTGATAGATGTAGCCCCTAGTCCATTCATATGAGTCGAATGTGATCAAAGATGCTAGAGTCATGGGTTCAGACTCTTTTTGAGATAGAATACTGGGTCCACACCATCCCACGCTAGATAAATATGGTAGTGTTGATCCTCTATCATGATGATAATTTTAGTTGTACATCAATCTCTATACGATTGTGCTCCACAGTTCATTCTCATGATGTGAATGTGGTCTGGGTTATCAAAACCATCCAATACTCCCAATTTAAAAATTCATGTGTGATAAAGGAGGGGAGCTCTTAGTAGAGCAAAACCGGTTGCCCTTGTTGCAGGAGGAACCCGGTAAAACTCTCCAAAAGCACAAATTTCCCAGTTCTGTTCATGTGGCGAATATGATCAGGGTTAAAAAAAAAAAAAAAAAAAAAAAAAGAGAGAGAGGAAGCTCCTAGGAGTACAAAAAACCCGGTTGCCCTTGTCGCAAGAGGAACCCGGTAAAACTCTTTAAGAACTCAAATTCCCCAAAAATTTTCGCTTTCTCCTCCCTTAAGAATACTTTGACAATCTCTTCGAGGTTGAGTTCCCACTTAGTTGGTCGATCAGTTTAAATGATTTTGAATGCATTCCTCCGTTAGTGATGTAGTACATTATGTTTTGAAATGTAACCATCACTACCTTTTTGGGCTTAGGTCTTTTTGAGAAGAGATCGCCCCATGCTGCCCTCTTTTGGCAGTCTACCTCCCATTCATGAATTACTCTGAGCTGCCAGAGTAATCATATGAATGTGGCAGTGTTACCCTCACTTCGCTCAGGGTCCTACCTGATTAGGGTAGGTGTTACCACTGTGGCCTTATGATAATCATAAATTTCACTCATGATTATCAGATTAGGTGTCAGGTGTGCTCCCTTGTCACCTCAGAGTTATTTTCTTAGCTGTGATGTAGTATACCCTCTCTCAGGTGTTAGCATCACATCCTCAGGAGCTCAGGTTTCCTAGTAGAAGATCAGCTCCCTGGTTCCTTTTCTCACCCACTTTCAGCATTCGTTCCCTACTCTTAGCTGCTAGAATAGCCCTACGGACGCTGTTTGATTGTTTTTCACTTCTCGCAGGGTCCTACCTGATCAGGGTAGGTGCAACCACTGTGACCCTTCTAAGGTTTTATTAATCTTGTACATGATTACTATCCTCAGGTAGTGAGTGTGTCCCCTTACTACCTAGAGTTGTTTTTCTTGTAGTGATGTAGTATACCTTGCCTCGGATATCAACATCACTACTTTGAGAACTTTGAGCTTCTGGCAGAAGAACAGTTCTCATACTCCTTTTCGTGACTTATCCTACCATTCATACACTAGGCTCAGTCGCCGGATTAGTTTTATGAATGAGTTTAGGTCACTTTCACTTTCCACAGGGTCCCACTAGTTTGTGTGGGTGTTACCACTGTGAAGTTTTACTTACTCAGAGTTGTTGCCCTTAGTGGAGAGGATACTTCCTCACTACTTTGACTCTTTTTCTCTCACTTGGTGATATGGGGCGTCATGCCTTAGGTGCCACCATCACCTCTTTCTTGAGCTTTGATTCTATGATACAGAGTCAGCTCTCCTAGCTACTTTACCACTTCTTTCCCCATTGAGATCCGACTCCTAGCTGCTGGAGAGGACCATTGGATGTTTTGATACTCTTTCCACTTCTCACAGGGTCCCCATCAGTTAGTATGGGTTCACTACTATAGCTTCTTTGAGGATTGTTTTTACCAGGCATAGTCCTGCCTTTTGTAGTTGAGGTGCCCCCTCGCTACTCGAGTTCTTTTTACTCCTTTGGAATGAGATCGCCCCTTTACGCACTTTACAGCGGGTATATCTCTTCCAGAATTCTTGAGAGATGTCGTTCTGATGTCTTCTCCCCCTTTTGTGTAGGGTCGGAGTTCTTTAGGAGATCCTGACAGCATTTGGATACTCATGGCCACGACGATTTGTCCTCTACCATGTGGTTACCAGGTTGCTAGAAAGGATTCCCTAGGTGGCTCTGCCCTAAAAAATTGTCCCATTTACTTACCTCTTTTTCCCTCACATCCCTACACAGAAGCGTGTTGGGCTGATGTCGAGGTGACTTTTGACCTTCTATTCTGCTGTTTGAAATGAACAGACAGATAGTTGAGTTTACCTGGTAGAGAGGACCTGACAGAGCACCTGGCAGGTACTCCTCGCCACGCTCTCATTTGCCTTGTCCTGATCAGGCAGGCATCAGAGCCTGACTCTTTATTCACTCAGTTGAAATGACTGGGTGAGTATTGAGCCCTTCTTCATCTGCAAGACCGCACTGGCTACAGCAGATGTCGAAGCTTACCCGTTGAGTGAGCCCGACAGAGTCCCTGGGAGGCGTAATTCCTCAACGTTTCTTTCTTTTACTTCGGATGTCCTGTAAAAGACTAAGCAGGCTTCCATTTTGTGGTTCATGAGCTTCTTGCTGAGGTCAGGCAGAAGTAGTGGCCACCCCAATCCACTGTTCCGAAAGGAGCAGGAGGGGCGGGATCCTTTCACCCTCTACCCGCTGTCCAGATGCGGTCAGCCTGGTAGTTGGTTTTACTTTACCGTTGAGTGAGCCCGACAGAGTCCCTGGGAGGCGCAATTCCTCAACAACCCTTTACTTCGGATGTCCTGTAAAAGACTAAGCAGGCTTCCATTTCGTGGTTCATGAGCTTCTTGCTGAGGTCAGGCAGAAGTAGTGGCCACCCCAATCCACTGTTCCGAAAGGAGCAGGAGGGGCGGGATCCTTTCACCCTCTACCCGCTGTCCAGATGCGGTCAGCCTGGTAGTTGGTTTTACTTTACCGTTGAGTGAGCCCGACAGAGTCCCTGGGAAGCGCAATTCCTCAACACCCCTTTACTCGGATGTCCTGTAAAAGACTACGCAGGCTTCCATTTTGTGTCTTCTTTACTTTTGCTGAGGTCAGGCAGAAGTATCGAGTCACCCCAATCCACTGTTCCGAAAGGATCAGGAGGGGCGGGATCCTTTTCACTTTCCACCCCGCTGTCCAGATACGGTCAGGCGGGTAGCTGGTTTTACTTGGTAGAGAGGGCCTGACAGAGCACCTGGCAGGAACTCCTCGCCTCTTTCCCTGAATGTCCTATTCTGATCAAATAGGCACCAGATTTTTGTGACTCTTTTGTTTGCTGTCCTGAGTTGATCAGACAGATACTGAGTCACCCCAATCCACTGCCCTGAAATAGGCAGGAGGAGATGGGATCTTTTCACCTTCTATCCTGCTGTTCGAAATGAACAGACAGGAAGTTGGTTTGACTTACTTGGTAGAGAGGGCCTGACAGAGCACCTGGCAGAAACTCCTCGCCATCCTTTTCCCTGAGTGTCTTGTTCCGATTAGGCAGACACCAGGCTTTGTGATTTCTTTGTTTGCTGACCCGATTTGGTTATGCAGATACTGAGTCACCCCAATCCACTGTCCTGAAATAGGCAGGAGGAGATGGGACCCCCTTCACCTTCTACTCTGCTGATTCGATATAGTCAGACAGATAGTTTGTGTGCTTTTACTACTCTACTTTTGGTTCTCTCTTTTGCTCTGCCCACTCCATAGGACAAGGCAAGGAGAGATACCACCTTACTTTTCACCATAGTGGTGACCTTTCCTGTTGATTCTCTTTTCTGCTCTGCCCTCGCTACGAGGCAAGGCTATAAAAGAATCCCCTTACTTTATTTTCACCTTTTTTTTAGGTGATCTTTACCGTGGGTTCTATCCTCGGCTCTACCCTTGTCGAAGAATAAGGCCAGGAGAAGAGTTTTCTACCTTTATTTCACCTTTTTGGTACCCTTACACTCTTGTACTCTTTACTCTCCGTTCGGTGGCTTAGTCGGTCAACGCCAACACGAGCGGTTCACTAGTTGTTCGCCACTCCTGTTGGGGGTCCGTTTGTTGACCTCAATTTTGCCCAGAATCGGGCTTGGAGAGTTGACTTGGTCAAATTGACCAAGCCAGACCCCAAGACCCTCCCTAATGGGTTCAATGAGTCGAGTCGAGTCTGTAGAGCCTGGACTTGGACCCTGGGTCAACCAGGTTGACCAAGTCAACCAAGGTTGACCACTTAGCCAATTTAGAGCCCAAATCAAGTTTAGATGCACTTAGACCTTGGCTTGGCTCAATCCCTCATCCCCATGGACCCCCTTGACTGGTTTGACCAAGTCAAACGTGGACTTGGTCAACCATGGCTCTAAATAGGCCTTAATCACTCAATTAAGTGGATTTAAGAGCCTATTTAATGTCCAAAATCAATTCCCTTCGTTTTTAAATTGAAACCACGTCCTAAACCGCCCCTTTTCCCTCCTAATTCAATCTTGATGCAATCCTAACCGTCCCCCTTAGGTCTAGGAGTTTAAATAGGAGTTTGAGAGAAGAATGAAGGATCCTTTTTCAAAATTCTTGAGCCCTAGCCTCCCAAAGCCCGAGACCTTTCGTGTGAGAGTTCCTTGGACTTCCCCTCATCTCCCTCGACCAAATCCCGACGCTTAGACCCCGCCGACGGCGATCCTCCGGCGAACCCGAGACGAAATTTCTTCCAAGGCTTCATCCCGTCGATCGAGCGTGCGTTGGATCTCGACGTCAACTAGGAAGTTGTTCCTGGAGAGTCCACGAGTCCAACGAGCCCAAGATCTCCCGAATCCACCGTGTGGATTGAGGTAAAACCTAAACCCTAGTTAGAACACTTAGGGTTAATTAGTATCGTTAATAGCGCGTTTTAATTCAAATAAAACATCCCCCAACGATGCTCTTCATGTCTATTATCTGTGGTTAAAATTTCATGTAAAACCATCGAGCGAATCGAGAGAACGAGTCGATTATCCATCTAGGGTTTCGGTTCGTCGAGACATGCAGCCAGGCGTCCATCGGACCGTTGAACGCGCGATCAACGGTCCGGATCAGCCCGATCCGCGGCCTCGCCTAACCGCGCGGTTCCGCCCGCCACGTGGCGTGATCCCCGCCGTCCGCTCAATCGGCGCAGATCCGACGGCTCCCTTTTATTTAAAATTATTTTCATTCAAAATTAAGAATTTTTTTTAATTAATTTAAAAAAAAACAGTAAAATATTTTTTTTTATTATTATTTAAAAGTATTATTTTAATATATTTTAATATAATTATTGTTATATCATTATTATTTGATTATTTAGTATATTATTGTTATTTTGAAATACTAACCTAGTATTTATTATGATTATTATTATTGTTATTATTATTATTATTATTATTATTATCATTATTATTATTTCTTTTAAAATTATTATTTTTTTTTAAAATAGGCCTTTAATGCCCTTTAAACTTCGAAAATTGATAACTTTTCGTTTCAAGTCGGATTTTGACGCACAACGTCTTGTTTTGATCGTATTTTGATTATGCACATCCTGGAGTCTGCACTGCACAAATATTTTTAGTATTTCTGTACTTATTTTGAAAACAGCAAGCTGTATTATTTTCAAATATTCTTTTTAGTATACTTAGACTTTGAAATTACATAACTTTGTCGTTTTAAGTCCGCTGTCGACGCACAGCAACTTGTTTTGGATGTACTCTGAATTCTGCATATTTTAAAACTATTTTTAGATGAAAATTTTGTCTGCTTTTTCTGTCATTTCAAAAACAGCAAAACTACATTATTTTAAAACATTATTTTATTATGTTTAAACTTCGGAAATTCGTATCTTCGCCGTTTTAAGTCGGATTTTGACGTGCGACCCCTCGTTCTTTTCAGAAAGACGAGCTTTATGTTTTGGAACCATTTCCAGCCCTTGATTTTGGCTGTCTTGACTGTTTGTTCTGTTTTATCCTATGATTCGGTTATTTTAATATTATTTAAATTAATTATCATCCTAATTATTTTTAAACTAAAAATTATTTTTCAAACTATTTTGAAACTTCGATTGGGTGGTCAACGGGTTTCCCTATACTTATGTATTACGAATTGAATTATTTTCAATTATTTTATTTTCCAAAAATATATTTATATCTATAAGTACTTTTAAATTATTTTAAAACTAATTATACCTAAATTCTAACTTCGGGAGACCCGCTATCGTATGAAATTTTAGACATAGGTTCTATGAATGAAGAGCAAATCATGGGGGAGTGGGTTAGTGAATGGTTGAGTCCCAATCATTCACTAATCCTTTCTTTAGGTGTCTTTCCTCTTTATTTTTCGTAGATTGCATGTATAGGATTGCACCACCACCACTTAGTTTAGGCTCTCCTAGATCTAAGGACATGGTGTGTTTATTTATTTACTGTACTCCCATGCATCTATTATCCCGAGGGTTAGTGTAAACATCACTTTAAACTCCTACAACGTAGTGACACCCTAAGGACAAAAATTAAGGACCTGTCTAGCGAACTTAGAAGTTTTCTAGGAGCTAGGATAGATCCCAGAACGACATGAAAACTTCAACATTTAAACTTAGTGACATCATAAACCCCTCAGAATTTTCTAGGAATTTTTAGGACTTGTTAGACCCCTTAGTTAACTAACCCTAATTAACCTGCTAATTAAGGCCCCGAGACCTTCCGGAAATTACAATAAATACACCATAGGTCAGAAAATTACCCATAATACCTCAAACTGACCAGAATATGACCCTTGACCTTAGATAAATAGGGCTCCCTAGTTTGACTTCAGGTTGACCCACAATTTGACCCTAGATGGAAATTACCTTTTTGCCCCTAATAAATTATTAAAAATTATTAAAAATCCCAAATTTTCTCCAAATACTTGGGATCACTTTCTCAGGTCATCCTTGACTTTTGAGAGTGATTCCAATCAGTTTGGAGCTCATTTGGATCAAAATAGTAAAAAAGGGCCCTTTCCTAGTTAATTTAGAAAATTCCCTTAAATACCCTATCTTTAGAAATTCATAACTAATTGTAGAAAATTCCAAATTAGGTAAACTCACTTGCATTAGACTCCAATTAGGGCCTAGTATTTATTGAAAATCTTAAGTTTCCAGAAAATGGCCTAGATTAGAAAGTCAACTTTTTGATCAACCCCAGCCTATAGTCTAGGGCCCGAAACTTAGAAAATTCATAACTTTGGATATGAAGCTCCGATTTCAGTCTACTACCTGTCTAACTACTCGTATTAAGGTCTAGTATTTTCCTAAGGTGATAGGAGACCCAGAATTAGCCTTTTTCCCATAGTGACTTTTTGGACCCTTAGTCTAGTTTCTAGGAGGACCTAGAACTTTCCAAAATTGGCTAATACAATTCAAACTTCAAATATGAATACCCTTAGTTCTTAAAACTGATCAACAAATAAAAATAATCAAAATGGATCTAATTCACTAATATTTGAATTTCAATTAAAACATCCTTTTTAGACCCCCAACATACATGAATTCTACATAATTTCAACTAACTATCCCACTTAGGATCTATCCAAACCACACTAGCCTTACACACACATAGAATGGTTTGCTAGGACACCACTTCTAGATCTAGGTTAGGCCGCTGAGTTTTATTTTTTGCTGTGTGCCGGAGCTTTTCGTAGTTTTCACTGCATGCTGTTTGAAAATTGAATTGCTGTGTTTGCTTACTTTTCTTGCACTCTGTGATGTGATGGGCGCTAGATTTACCCCCAGGTTAGGAACGTCATATATATATATATATATATATATATATATATATATATATATATATATATATATATATACTGTTCTTCTATGCAGGTGGCCATGCTCAAGCTAAGAAAAGGGGGGCACCGTTATGATTTCTAATATTATCTTATGCAGGTGCTTGCTCAGCCCCCTGATATAATGAGGGCTAAAATTATTAAATAATTATAATTGCTACAGATGGAGCTGCTTAGCCCTCAGAGCATGGCTTGGCACAGGGTCAATGGTGTTAGCATTTTTATTTTCATATAAACTGCTTGGGATGATTATTAGGATAACCTTGCAGGTGATTTAGAATTTACTGCTTTTTCAATAAATGTAAATTTGTATGTAATAATTGTTAAGAGTTGTGAAAACAACCTTTGAGTTGGGATATTCTTATCCAGCTTGAATTCTAAAAGAGGAAGGCATCCCTAAGGGGAGAGTCTCTTCCATTTGGAAGATCGAGCTGGATGGCTTTAGATATCCAAAGAGAAAAAGCAATACCTCCATATTGGGGGAATTGTTTCTTCGTTTGGATATTCAAGCCACGACGGATCCAAGGAGTCCAAGGAGGAGAGATCCAAGGAGGAGAGATCCAAGAAGTCTAAGGAGAAGATACCCAGAAGACTAAAGATTTGAAGACCCAATATCCCACTCAAAGTTGTTGGCGTCTGTCATAGGCTTAGAAAATCCGGGTTGTTGGCAGTGGTGCCCGGCCACTTTACTTTTCTGCATACCCTGGATTGTAATTAAAGGGCAGTTGGCCTATGGACATTTACTTGATTAGTTGGATTTATATTGATGTGTTTACCTGATTGAGCAGTAGAATTACCTGCTTTTTCTAGGTTTCTTTCTTGCATGCCGCTCTTATTTTCGCCTGGATCGTATTAGGCTATTTAAGGACTAAAAAATCTTTTATACTCATAACCAAAATTTAATATTTAAGTTTTAAATAACATAGAAACTTAACGAACCTAGGGAACTGCCGGAACCGTCCGGGGTCGCATGCATATTACTGCATCTTCTCTCTCCTTCTAATAAGACATCTCCCTGCCTGCGGGTAGAGTCCGGATAATCTGGCCTATGAGGATGAAGTGCCGGACCTAGGGAGACTCAGTCTTTTCTAAAAATTATTTTATATTAAGCCTGTTTTTAAAATCTAAAGCATTCATGAGCTGACATTTCAACTAGCATGCATTGCATTAGAAATCAATTTAATTAAAATTTAATTGCATTAGTTAGGGGCATTCACCCAACATATGTCCAGGACCACTTAGGAAATTCTCTAGATGTCGGTCCTCTTTCCGATAAAATGTACCTCCCACCCATCTTTCATAATTGACCTTATAGCATGGTTTTGAAGCGATTAGGTGGTTAGCTGGCTCCCCCATCCAGGCCGGGATAAGTCCAGGTTTTGCATTGCATTAGTTAGGACACGGTCTTAGTGTGTGTCGAACACTAAGTCCAAACTAGATTTAAGATTCGAGGATACTACATTCGGTCTCGTAGTATGCCTTAAATAGTAGGTAGGTCCTTTCTTTTCAGGGACCCCAAATCCTACTTATCCGCGTTACAGGATGACATCACCTCCATCCTTCTCTCATGCATGTGATTGAGTGCTTGATCTTTCTTTTTCCAGTTTTTCTCTAGTGCCCTAGAGCCTCCGAATGTTGGTTTGAGCCACGCATGTCGATTCAGCCCCTTTGAACCTTTCTTCCCTTTGAGTAGGATTTCCTAGTCTATACCCTTGTGTCGATCTCACTTTAGGAGAGGATAATATATGATCCTTAATCGAGAGTTTTCTCAGGCTCCGGCTTGGGATGTAATTAACCACGGGGGCTTGCGCCCGTGGGAAACTTGGTCCCCACAATCTACTAAACCCCATTCGAGCTCTTGCATTGGGTGGGGGAAACCCGTGATTAGGTCGTGTATATTACTATCCATCGAGGTGTGTTGGCGTCAGCCTCTATCCTCAATGGTTAGTCGTATGCACGATCCAATCTGCCCTTCCAATCGACCCGTTTGCGCGGTGTTCCTTTCGGAGGTCCACAGCCATCAACCCCCTTCTCCTCAGGACCGATCGATCACACAACCCAAATCCTCTACACATACCCCCACACCAATCTTAAACACCACACAGCACAATGACTCACGCCCACCGCAGCACATACAAGGACATCACATGCTTACTAGACTCAAAAGTGAGCATTCCAAACCTAAGAAAATATTTGATCTCGCTCACATAATGCAACCCACCAAACCAAACACCTACAATCAAGACATTAAGTCTGAACAATGGCGTATCGCCTTGTCTCAAGAATTTTAGGCACTACAATCTCAGAGCACTTGGGAACTAATTCCCCCCCCCCCCCCCCCCCCCACCCCCCCCCCCCAACCCCTCTCAAAACGTTGTCAGATCCAAATGAGCATTCCACATCAAATACAACTCCGATGGAACCATAGCTCGCCACAAAGCTCATCTCGTAGCTAAAGGGTACACTCAAGAACATAGCATCGATTACACCGAAACATTCAGTCCTGTGGCCAAAATGCTAACTATACATGTTCTCATTCTCTTGGCTCTTAAGCACAACTGGACTACCCATCAGCTTGACGTCTCCAATGCCTTTCTCCACGGGACACTATCTGACACGGTTTACATGCATCAACCACCTGGATTCCAAGATTCTCTTCATCCCAACCACGTCTGCCGACTAAAGAAAGCTCTGTACGGTTTGAAACAGTCACCCTGGGAGTGGAACGCCACACTATCAAATCACTTGCTAATCTACGGATTTCAAATAAGTGCGCCCGATCAGTCCCTCCTCACCTATAAATCTGGGCACACTCGCATCTACATCCTTATCTACGTCGACGACATCCTTCTCACAGGTAACTCTCCAATCGAAATAAATAAACTTCTTTCTAATCTGCAAGAAAACTTTTAGATGCGAAATCTTATGCCTCTATCATAATTCCTGGGCATTCAAACACATAAGACCAACTCCGACATCCTCCTCCATCAGGAAACATGTGCAAAGAAAATCATTGAACGTGCCGGCATGTCGGAATCAAAATTAGTCTCCACACCCATCCCATACAGAATGACTACAACCAATAAATCAACCGAACCATACGACAACCCTCATATATACAGACAAATCATTAGGTCCCTTCAATATCTCACTCTAACAAGACCCAACATTCAATTCGTCGCACAACAGCTCTGCCAACATATACAAACACCACACAATATCCACCATGAAGCACTCAAATGGGTCCTTCGATACATACATGACACCTCGCAAATAGGTATTCCTCTAAACCGAGATAATCTCATATTGCGTGGCTATGTCGATGCAGATTGGGCAAGCAATCAACGAGATCTAAAATCTATCTCCGAGTTCTACAACTTCCTCGGCAACTCCCCAATCTCGTGGCAAGTCAAGAAACAAAATACAAATGTCCGGTCCTCCACTGAAGCTAAAGACCGAGCATTGGCAGCCGAAGATCCAAAATTCTTTGGCTCGAACGACTTTTAGAAGATTTTCACATCTCAAGATGGCCCCATAACCATTTACTGTGACAACACATCGGCTATCACACTTGTAAATAACCCTATCTTCCACGCACACACAAAGCACATAGAAGTCGACTGCCACTTCATACGGGACTGCATAAAGAAAAATTACATCTCCGTTCATCACATATGCACCCTGGATCAACTTGCCGATCTATTCACAAAGGCTCTACCAACACAAAGATTCAAGCATATATCAAGCAAACTCAGCTACTACACAGCCATAAGTTTGAGGGGGGCCGTTAACAAACTGTACACGTGGGAAGCACTATTTTGATACATGACTATACCATTAGAATATGATGTACTCTCTTTAATCTCTTTGTCTATTTATACTCCTGTATCTAGTAGACAAGTAAGAAATGAAATAAAGTTTTCTATGTTTTCTCTTTATCATTCCCGCGAACAACTCCTATGTCTCTTCTTGTTCTCTGCTTCAGTAATCACCGCACCTTTCTATAGAATCATGACATGAACCCTTTAATATATTGTATTAATATTAAGGTATTCCTTAGAAAATACGTGCTGTATGGCCTAAATATAGTAACAACTATATAAGAGCCGTTGCATCGATGCCAAAGTGCAGTTTTAAATAGAAAAATATTCCCACATCATGAACATATGTGAAAAAATGAGCTAGTCCATGAAACTCAATTTAAGATAAGAACATGGAATATATGTTCCCTTACAGTCAAATTAATGAAATTAATATATATTATAATTCATAGAAATATAAATAGTTTATGCATTCAAGAAAATAAATGAGTTTCATATAAGACTAAGAGATTGATACTTTAAGATTTAAACTATGATATTATTGTAGTAGTCATACTAGAAATGGTGTATGTGTGATAATAGATGAAAATTTAAATGATAATATTATGAAAATTAATAGAATTTGAGATATAATTATAGTTTTAAAGACTGTTATTGATGCTAAGATTATTAATATTATAAGTGATTATGCTCTTCAAGTGGGTTTTGATAGCTGTTCAAAATTAAAATTTCAGAATGATTTAGAAGAATTATTACAAAAGATATCTCTTAAAGAAATTTATTTTTTTGGAGGAGATTTAAATAGACATATTGGTACATAGGTAAATAATTTCAAAAATATTCATAGTAGCTATGAGTTTGGGGCGACTAATAAAGGTTGTAAGACGATATTAGATTTTTTTTTATTACTTATGATGTTGTAATTACTAATACCTTATTTAAGAAAAGAGAAGAGCATCTCATTGCTTATAAGAATTATATAATAAAACTCAGATTAATTATTTTCTTATAAGAAAAATAGATCATTTAGATATAAAGATTATAAAGTTATTTCAAATGAAATTTTATATACCTAACATCACTTATTAGTGTTGAACTTTAAGATGAAGGGATTGAATGTTACAACTTGTGTTTCTGAGTTTATGATTTTGATGATAATAAATATTATTGATCCTCACTTTATTTTTTTTAATATTTATACTGCAAATTTATTTGTGTGCACTAAAATTTTAGGTTTATCATGTACCATTTAGTGAATATTCAGAGCTCAAGATTGGGTAGAATATGATGTGTTGAAAAGTATATAATTTTTATTTATTTATTTTTGATTTCTTGAGTAAAATTCTATAAGAGTGTATTAGGGGTGTCAAAATCTGACAAGACCCAAAACCCAACCTAAAATATTTTGGGTTTGGGTTAACCATGTGTCATATGGGTTGGGTTCGGGTTTATAAATTTGACTTATTTGTAAAATCGGGTTAGGTTCCAATTTACCCGAAAACTAGAAACCAACTCGATTGACCCGTTTGTAACATATGGGCTATCTTGTTACTCGATTATCACATCAATGCATTGTCGAGTCACTCATCATGTCAAGCCGTTAATCGATTGCGTTGTCGCATCAGGTTCACATCGCTCTAGTCCGAGCTATCGCTGCCATCTTCCCACCTGCTATATCACTTATAATACCGCCCACACAACAACTCTATTGTTGCCACTGCCAGCCTCTTGCGGTCCTGCTCGTGTTGCCGACTTGCCGCTATCGCTTGACTAGCGCGTGCTACCCTTGCGGGTATGGTCGGGTCAATACTATAATTCGCACTAATTGGGTCTGGGTTGACAATCTTGAACTATTTGCAAAAGTAGGTTGGGTTAGTGTCAACCCATATGAATCTGCATCAATATGGGTTATACACAAAACCAAATTGTCGACCTACTTTGAGACCCCTAGGGTGCATGATAGCCTGGTAATTGTGCATACATACACAAGGAGAGAAAAAATAATTTTTAAATACTTTAATTTTTTTATATATATCATACTATACGATATGTTATTATAAAAATTAATTAAAATATATTATTTATTTAAGAAAATAATTTTGAAATATAACTGATTGTATAGTACAAACACTATATTATATTGGGCAATCTGTTATAATCTGAAACTCTAACGTTTATTAAATTAGGAAAAATATTGTATTTTAAATATTATTCTATTCATTTTGTACTATACGATGTTTAAAATATTACATAATTTAATCCTCTAATTAATCAATCTAATCTTTTTAATTTTTAACTTTTTTATTATACTATATGAACTGGATTGTACCATACATGTGCTCGATATAGATGATATTTAATCATCCCAAAATTCGTCTTAGACGAACTCAATTTTGGTTGAACTTATCAAACTATAATATTGATCTAAACAGATCATAATACTATACTAAATGATATTCGTACAAAACCACAACAACAACAACATCAAGCCTTTATCCCACTACGTGGGGTCAGCTACATGAATCATTTTTCTCCATTGTGTCTTATTAAAAGTCAAATTCTCGTTTAAATCTAATAAAGAAAGGTCATTCCTAATATTTTCTAACCAAGTCTTTTTAGGTCTACCCCTACCTTTCTTAACACAAGTCAAATCTAATACCTCTACTCACCTAACCGGGTCATCGGAAGGCCGCCTTTTTATGTGACCAAACCATCTAAGGAAACTCTCTCTAATCTTATCTTCTAATGGAGCTACTCCAACCTTTTCACGTATATGCTCATTCGTATCCTATCTCTAAGGGTAAAGCCACTCATCCACCTGAGCATCCTCATCTTTGCCACACTTAACTTAGTATTATGCTTCTATTTTAATGGCCAACATTCGCCACCATAAAGCATTGCAGGCCTCACTACCATCTTATATAATTTCCCATTAAGTTTGAGGGGTACATTTCTATCACATAACAAGTCCGATGCATTCCTCCACTTCAACCATACAACTTGAATTCTGCTGATAATATCCCCATCTATTTCACCATCACTCTGAACAATAGATCCAAGATATCTAAAACGTGTACTCTTATTAATGATTTGATCTCCCAAAGTCACAATCCCCTCACTAGGTTTATTACTACTAAAATTACGCTCCATATATTCTATTTTAGATCTACTCAGGAGAAAACCTTTAGACTCTAAGGTTGACTTCCATAATTCAATTTACCTTCAACTCCCTCTCTAGTTTTATCAACAAGAAGAATAATATCAACAAAAAGCATACACCAGGGTACATCCTCTTGCAAATGTCTAGTGAGAACATCCATGACTAAAGCAAAAAGATATGGGCATAAGGCTGATCCTTGATGTAACCCAACTGAAATAGGGAAATACTTGGTCAAACCACCTTGTGTTTGAACACAAGTAATAGCTCATGCATACATATCTTTAATGATTTGAATATAAATTATTGACTCCTTTCTTTTCAAGAACTCTCCATAGCACTTCTCTTTGAACTTTATCATATGCTTTTTTCTAAATCAATAAATATCATATGTAGATCCTCCTTATTTTCTCTATTTCTCCATCAAACCTCTTAATAAATGTATGGCTTCCATAGTCGACCTACCCGGCATGAATCCAAATTGATTTTGAGAAACATTAGTATCACGCTGCAACCTATGCTCCATAACTCGCTCCCATAGTTTTAAATTATGACACATTAACTTAATACCTCTATAATTCTTACAATCTTGTGCATCACCTTTATTCTTAAAAATAGGAATTAACACACTCATTCTTCACTCATCTGGCATCCTTTTAGTCTTCAAAATAGTATTAAAAAGTTTAGTAAGCCAAGAAATCCCTTCATCTCCTAAGCATTTCCACACCTCTATTGGAATATCATCAGGTCCAACAGCTTTTCCACCCTTCATTTTTTTTAAAGCCTCTCTCTAACTTCAGTTTTACTAATATGTGGATAAAAACATAAATTTTTATTTTCATTTAGGATACTAAGGTCACTATAGTCAATCTTAATTTTACAATCTTCATTAAAAAGTTCAGCAAAATATCTCATCCACCTTTGTTGAATATCATCTTCTAAGAAAAATATTTTTTGATCTTCATCCTTGATACACTTAACTTGAACTAAATCCTTACTACTCCTATCTCTTTGTTTGGATAACTTATACATATATCTTTCTCCCTCCTTAGTACTTATTCTATTATATAAATCACTAAAATCTAATGTATTTGCATCATATATTGTTTTCTTAGAATCCTTACTTGCCACTTTATATATTTCCCAATTATCAGAATTTTTAAAATTAAACCAATTTTTATAACAAATTTTCTTATTTTTAATCTTTTCTTGCACAATTGGATTCCACCACCAACTATTTTTACTATTAGGAGCGTTTCCCTTTGATACTCCAAGCACATCTGTTGCAATATTCTTAATATCACTAGCCACGTTTTCCCACATAACATTAGCATCCTCATGCACAGACAAAATCTTAAGATCTAAAATCTTACTCTCAAAAATATTTTTGTTAATATTCTTTAAATTCCCCCATCTAATCCTAGAAAAATATTTTACTTTATTTTTTATTTTATGCCCCTTTATCTTAAAGTCCAAAACTAATAATCGATGTTGGGTATATAAGTTTTCACTCGGAACAACTTTACAATCTTTACAATCTAAATGATTTAATTTTCTAATAAGAAAATAACCAATCTGGTTTGTACTATATCTATTTTTATAAGTGATGAGATGCTCATTCCTTTTCTTAAATAAGGTATTAGCAATTGAAAAATCATAAGCTAAACAAAAATCTAATATGGTTTTGCCACCTTCATTTGTCGTTCTAAAACCATAGCCATCATGAATGCTTTTAAAATCATCTACCTCTCTACCATGTCTATTTAAATCTCCTCCAATAAAATTAATGGAATTAATATATATTATGATTCATAGGAAGTTAAATATTTTATGCATTCAGGAAACGAAGTGGGTTGGAGAGAAGGCTAAGGAAATTGATAGTTTAGGATTTAAGGTAACTGATCATATTAGACTAACAGACAAAATTGAACTAATCATATTAGACTGATTGTACATAATACAACACGAACAATAAAAATTTGAATTGATCATACTATACTAACTGGTGATCATACAATACTAATAGTCAAACTTGGGTATCGTACTATACAATCATGTGATCGTGCTTGATAAATTGTGATGAATGAATTGAAATTTTAAGGTTTTTCTAAGCTCTTTATTTAAACTTTCTCATAAGACTTTGTAAGAGTTTTTGGCATTCATTGAGGGTTTTTTTTTTTTAAGAAAACTTGAAAAAAGAGCCTAAGACTTGGGAGAGAAATGGTGGAGTTTGTGAGAGAGGGAGAAGATCCTTGTTAGCTTCAAGAGAGTATGAGAGGGAGTTCCATATGGTTGCTTAGGCGAACTAGCACCTTAGTTCCCCCATGCATCAATGTTGTCTTGAGCGAAGCTTTGGGAAAAGACCTCTTTTATGTTAAAGACCCACTACTCCACCATACAGGGGAAGGTGAAAGTGACTCAGGATTCTCTACCTTTACCATGAGGGTAAAAAGGATTTTAGGTTCTTAGTCTTCACCAAGAGGGTGAAAATGATTCCAGGTTCTCTGCCTTCACCAGGAGGGTGAAAAATGATTCTAAGTTCTCTACCTCATTAACAGGGTGAAAGATTACGGTTCTCTACAGCGTCGAATTAGTCGAAGAAATTTTATAATGGCTTCTCCGCTTAGTTGTAGGGCCTAAAGGAATCACTAAAGGTTTAGTGCAATAGTTGTAGAGGACTCCGAGGAGTGGACGTAGGTCGATCATTACTTGACTGAACCACTATAAAATTCTTGCGTGCTCTTCTAATTTTTTATTTTCTTTATTTTAATTTTTTTCAATTTACTTTCATGAAAATTACATGTTGAAAATTTTGTGATTGATATTAAATTAAGTTGATTAAGTTATCATCACCATTATTGTAATTATAGTTAACTTTATTAGCTTTAAAATTATTGATCAAATTATTTATTTTAAGTTATTAAAAATTGTTAAAAAGATTTTTTTGTACTAAAGAGTTTTTTAAATAATAAATTTAGCCCCCCTCTTGGTGTGCATATGGTAGTTCAACTAGGCTCAACACCCTCCATTGAACTTTCACAAGAAATAAAATTTAAATAAAATGTTATTCTATAAGTAGATAGGGGGCATTTAAAAAATATTAAGAAAAATATTTTGATAGAAAGATTCTAAATTTTAATATTTTGTCTGTGCATGAGGAAGCTTATGTTATTTAGGAAAAAGTAGCTAGCTATATTAAAAATATTATAAAGGATATGCTTGGATTTTAAAAGATAAAAGCTCATAATAATAAAAATAACTAGTTGCGGAATCAAAATATGTAAGAAAAAATGAAAAAAAAATTATGAAAATTAGTTTAGATGTAAAAATTTTGATAATTAAAAAAAGATATAAATAGACCCATAAGGAGTAAGAAAGTAATATGTGATGAAAAGATTTTAGCTTTTAAGGATTTATATAATAGATTATATACTAAGGAGAGTGAAAGATATATGTATAAGTTAGCTAAACAAAGAGATAGGGAAGTAAGGATTTAGTTCAAATGAGCATTAAGGATAAAGATCAAAAAGTACTTTTATTAGAAGAGGTTATTCATCAAAGGTGGATTAGATATTTTACTTAACTTTTCAATGAAGATTGTCAGAATACGATTCATTTTAGTGACATTAGCATCTTAAATGAAAATAAAGATTGTCCTTTTTATCGATGTATTAGTAAAATATAAGTTAGAGAGGCTTTAAAGAAAATGAAGTGAGGAAATGCTATTGGACTTGATGATATTCTAATAGAGGTGTGGAAATGCTTAGGAGATGAAATAATGTTTTAGTTTATTAAATTTTTTTAATATTATTTTGAAGACTAAAAATGATATTAGAAGAGTGGAGAATGATGGTGTTAATTTCTATTTTTAAGAATATAAGTGATGCACAAGATTTTGCAAATTATAGAGGAATTAAGTTAATGTGTCATACTTTAAAACTATTGGAGAGATTTAGGGAGAATAGATTGTGGTGTGTACTAATGTTTCTCAAAATCAATTTGGATTCATGCCAGGTAGGTATGTTATGGAAGCTATACATTTTTTATGGAAAAGTATAGAAGAATAAGGAGGATTCACATATGATATTTATTGATTTAGAGAAAGCATATGATAAAGTTTCAAGAGATGTGCTATGGAGAGTTCTAGAAAATAAAGGGGTTAATAATGCTTATATTCAAGTCATTAAGGATATGTATGGAGGAGCTATTATTTGTGTTCAAACACAACGTGGTTTGACCAAGATTTTTCCTATTTTAGTTGGACTTCATCAAGGATCAACCTTAAGCCCATATCTTTTTTGCTTTAGTCATGTATGTTTTTACTAAACATTTGCAAAAGGGTTTACCCTGGTGTATGCTTTTTGCTAATGATATTATTTTGGTTGATAAGACTATAGAAGGTATTGAAGGTAAACATAAATTGTGGAGGTAAAACTTATAGTCTAAATGTTTTCGTTTAAGTAGATCTAAAACTAAATATATGGAGTGTAATTTTAGTGGTAATAGATCTAGTGGAGGGATTGTGACTTGTGGTGATCAAGTCATTAATAAGAGTACACATTTTAGATACATTGAGTCTATTGTTCAGAGTGATGGTGAAATAGAAGGTGATATTATTAGTATGATACAAGTTGGATGGTTAAAGTGGATGACATCTGAACGTATCACTTAGTAATAGCTGGGCCGTTCAATTACTTCAGCTAGTGGAGGTTATTATTGTGTTAGTCTTTTGTTTTCTCTATGTAGACTTTGTATAGTTGGTAATCTTATTTACTGGCATTTAGCCTTTGGTGCATCCGCTTACATGTATATAAATAAGTGACTACTGTCTAATAAAAGGCAGAGATTGATTTTATTCAATTTTGTTATCCCTGTAGATATGTCAGTATCCTAGCAAGAGTGTCGGGTAGTGGTTCTTATCTTCTTTGCATCATTTTCTTAGTAGTGTATGTAGGGATATCCTGGTGGAGAGCCATTCATGGTTCTTCTTGAGACATTGGCCCTATTCTCTTCCATGACGGAGTAGTATATGGAGTCAAGTGGTATCAGAGCTGGCAAGATGCCGCCTCGTCGAAATCCTCAAAGGCTGGTTCAAGAATTCATGATCGAAGATCTACAAAGGGAGATCACCCAGTTATAGCAAAGGCTTGCTAGACGCGAACAGAGAGAACTGATGACACCTCCAAATGAAGAAGAATATATCAATCCATTTCACTACGAAAGTTCTAGTGAGGATAAAGTTGAAAAGCGAATGATGGGTCGAAGCAACCAAAAGATATCTCACTATTATGGAATCAAGATGGAATTACCTAAGTTCGATGGATGAATGGATCCTGATGAGTTCATCAGGTGGTTACAAACGGTGGAATACATTCTTGACTTCAAAGAAGTCCCTGCAGATAGGATCGTCAAACTAGTAGCCATCAAGCTCAAGCGAGCAACATCTCTTTGGTGGGAGAACCTGAAAAGATCAAGGAAACGTGAAGGAATGAGTAAGATCATGTCATGGCCAAAAATAAAGAAAGAAATGCAAAGCAAATACATCCCTGAATAGTATAAGCAAGACCTGTTTCTAAAATTTGCACAACTGTAGCAACAATAGATGACCGTGGTGGAATACATAGCAGAATTTGAACAACTGTCTGTTAAATGTGATGTGGTAGAGCCCGAAGAACACACTGTGGCTCGTTTTGAGGGTTTACAACCTACCATCGCCAATATTATACAACTGCAGCCGTACTGGACCTTTCAAAATGTTGTCAACTTAGCCTTGAAGGTGGAAAAGCAAAAAACGTGACACAAGAAAGCCAATCAAAGGAATGAGGTGACATGTTCCTTTAGTGATAAAGAACTAATCAAAGTTAATAAGAATGCTGTAGGATGTAGTAGGCAACCTGAAGAACACCCGCCCCAAGGTCCATCACACATAACCCAACCACAAACCCCTTTCCCAGCTCAAAAATGTTTTAAATGTCAGGGATTCGAACATATCTCATCGAACTGTCCCAACCGCAGGGTGGTAACTCTCATAGAAGAACCAAAAGTGGAAGATTCCACCCAAAACCCACCTGAGGTTTCTATGTCAATGGAGCCAACATATTTAAAGAAGGACGAGGGAGACCTGTTTGTATTAAGGCTATCCTTAAACATGCACAAAGGGGATTCATGGTTACATAGCAGTATCTTTAGAACTCGGTGCACAATCAAAGAACGAGTATGTAATGTGATCATATATAGTGGAAGTTGTGAGAATGTAGTGGCCGCTCTCATGGTGGACAAATTACAACTAGCCACAACTGATCACCCTAAAACTTATTCACTGTCTTGGATAAAGAAGAATGCCGAGGTCCAGGTGAATAAGCGATGTCTACTAGACTTCTATATCGACTATTTAAGGATAGAGTTTTATGCGACATGGCTCCCATGGATGCGTGCCATCTTTTGCTAGGATGACCTTGGCAATTTGACAAAGACACCATACACAACAAAACCGCGGACACCTATTCCTTTTTGCACAACAATCAAAAAATTGTGTTATTACCTTCATTGGTTATGGATGGAGAAGATCTATAATCTGATGCACTATTCAACAGAAGTTTGTTCATGCATGACCTTAGAATGGTTCGACAAGGTATCTTCTTGATTCTAATAGAAGAAAACCAATCCTTTCAGTCAATACCCGAGGAGATCCAGTCACTACTCCAGAAATATGAAGACATCCTCATCCAAGAACTACCTACAGAACTACGCCCTCTCCGTGACATCCAGCACCAAATGGACCTAATACCTGGCTCCGTCTTACCCAACCGACCCGTTTATCAACTCAGAAAGGATGAACATTTAGAATTATAATGTCAAGTTAATGAACTGTTGAACAAGGGCTTTATTCATCCTAGTGCCAGTCCATTTGCAGTCCTTGCCCCGTTGGTTCCAAAACAAGATGGCACCTATCGCATGTGCATTCACAATTGCGCCATTAATAAAATCAAAATAAAGTGTCATTTCCTTTACCTCATATAGATGACATTTTTGATCAGCTGCATGGAGAGACATTATTTTCAAAAATTGATTTAACGAGTGGGTACCACCAAATACGAGTACATCCGGGAGATGATTGAAAAATAGTCTTCAAGACATGAGAAGGCTTGCACGAGTGGATTGTGAAGCCTTTTGGTGTCTCCAATGCTCCTAGTACCTTCATGAGGCTTATGAACCAAGTATTTCAACCTCTCATGAAAAAGTGTGTGGTCATTTATTGTTATGATATTCTTTTATATAGCCCCACCATGGATACTCATATCATACATCTACAACTTGCATTTGATATTCTCTGAGAGCAATAACTATTCCGAGGCCTCGCTTCCTTTTATCGCTTGTTCATAAGGAATTTCAATTCGTTGGATGCACCCATAACATAAATACACAATGTTAAATGATTATGATGGACTCCATCTACCAACCAGGGGTTCAAACAACTAAAAAAATTAGTGTCCATGACACCCATTTTGATTTTACCTGATTTTAATGAGGTATTTGAGTTAGATTGTGACCCTTCAAACTCAGAAATTGGTGTTGTTCTTAGCCATAAGGGACATCTGATTGCTTTCTTCAGTGAAAAACTTAATGAGTCACAACAAAAATATTCTGTATATGATAAGGATTTTTATGTTATTGTTAGAGTTTTACATCATTGGGTCCATTACTTGTTACCCCATGAATTTATTCTATTTTCAGACCATGAAGCATTGTGTTTTATTAACAGTCAAAAAAATTGAAGGGTCATCATGCTGCATGGGTTGAATACCTTGGTGCTTTCCATTTTGTTCTTAAACATAAGTCCGGTAAATGTAACCAAGTAGCTGATGCACTGAGTCGACGGCTAGTAGTAGTCCACACCTTACAAACAAAGGTTAATGGATTTGATCTACTCAAGGAATTGTATCATGAAGATCCATATTTTGGTAGCATTTGGATCAAATTTCAGAATAAACCTTATCAATTTTATCACCGACAACATGATTGATCACCTATTTTTCAAAAATCAGTTATGCATTCTGCAAGGCTCCACTCGCCTAGCCATTATCAGTGAATGTCATGAATCCGGAATCGCCGGCCACTTCGGAAGGGAAAAAACTCTCACCTTAGTAAAGGAGAATTTTTTATGGCCTCTCCTTTCTTGGGACGTTCATCATTTTATGAAACGATGTCGAGTTTGTGTCATAACCAAGACTCATAGTTAAAAATTGAGATTATATACATTGCCGTCCGTCCCTGAAGGACCTTGGATTGACGTTAGCCTAGAATTTTTGCTAGGCCTCCCTCGGACTCAACAGAATAAGGATTTTATTATGGTCATTGTCGGTCATTTCTCCAAAATGTACCACTTTGTGCCGTGCAACAAAATGCCAGATGTCACGCACATTGCTGATTTATATTTTAAGGAGATCGTACGCTTACATGATATACCTAAGACCATTACATCTGATCGAGACATCAAGTTCTCGAGTCATTTCTGGAAGACGTTATGGTGCAAAGTAGGGACCAAAATCCAATTCAGCTTACCTCCCACCCTTAAACTAACGGTCAAACTGAGACTGTCAATAGGAGTCTTGGTAACCTTCTACGATGTTTTGTGGGAAAGAACTTATGACAATGGGATTTGGTGCTACCTCAAATTGAATTTGCATTCAATAGATCTATAAATCAGGCTACCAGATGTAGCCCCTTTCAAATTGTTTATGGGATTAACCCATCATCTCCTATGGATCTAATTCCCCAAGCACCTTCCAATAGCTATAGCACGGATGGAGCCCAACATAGTAAGGAGATACAACGACTGCATAAGGAAGTACATGAAATGATCCACAAACATAATAAAAAATGTTAGAATACTGCCAACAGAACTTGCCAGGCATTGCAATTCAAGGAAGGGGATAAATTTTTGATTCATTTACGAAAGGAGCAGTTTCCTCCCTGGCGACTATAATGTGTCTGTTACTTTCAAAGTAGTTGATCTTTCACCCTATTACGAACATGAAGTTCCTCCTACCCTGGTAGTCTGATGCCGGAACGTATCACTTGGTAACAGCTTGGCCGTTCAATAACTTCAGCTAGTGGAGGTTATTATTTTGTTAGTATTTTGTTTTTTCTATGTAGCCTTTGTACATGTGGTAATCTTATTTATTGGCATTTAGCCTTTGGTGCATCCGCTTACATGTATATAAATAAGTGACTATTGTCTAATAAAAGGAAGAGATTGATTTTGTGCAATTCCTTTATCCCTATGGATATGTTTGTATCCTTGCAAGAGTGTCGTGTGGTGGTTCTTGTCTTCTTTGCATCATTTCCCTAGTGGCGCATGTAGGGACGTCCTGGTAGAGAGCCATTCGTGGTTCTTCTTGAGACGTTGGACCTGTTCTCTTCCACGACGGAGTAGCATTCGGAGTCAGTGGAGGAATGCATTAGGCTTATTGTGTGATAAAAAAGTTCCCCTCAAACTTAAGAAAAATTTCTTTATGGTGGGACATGCAATGCTTTATGGTGCAGAATGTTGACCATTAAAAGAAAAGCATAATATTAAGGAAAGTGTTGCTGAGATGAGGACACTCGGGTTGATCATAAGTGGCTTTACTCTTAGCGACATGATACGAAATGATGATATACATGAAATGGTTGGAGTAGCTCCAGTGGAAGAAAATATTAGAGAGAGTCACCTTAGATAGTTTGATCACATAAAACGACGGCCTTCTAAGGACACCGTTAGGAAACTAGATGTATTAAATTTAGCTTATGTTAAGAAAGATAGACGTAGACCTAAAAAGAATCTCTTTCTTCATTAAATTTAAATTAGAATTTGACTCTTAATATGACACAATGGATCATATAGCCATCTCACGTCCTGGGATAAATGTTTGACGTTGTTGTTGTATATGTATAATTATTATCCAATTGAATTTAGTTAATTAAGTGTGGGCTCCGAAAAATTCCAATTTTAGGATGTGTGTGATCCCGAGGGAATTTTCAGAAGGCAGATTGAGTTTGTAGATAAGACACTACCCAGAGATTTCGCCCTCATTTTGTGAGGACTTTTTGATCTGAGTTCTGGTTTCCTATAGGCGCAAGCCCCTATAGTTAATTACCCCTCCTGATAACAGGAGAGAACTTTCGATTAAGGCTAGTCATTAAGGATGTCGAATAGGTTATAAACCTATCATATAATAGCAATAGTTTTAGGGTTTTAACTCTTTAATTTGGATTTGAATTTTGAATTTTGAAATTTGAAGTTTATCACCATGAACTTAAAACTAGTGGTGGGGGGAATGAAGATGAGCCCGATCAAGATCCCATGGTTCCGTCGTCCCGGGCTGTCATGATCCCTAGTCTACTTAGTCAGAGGAGGTAGTCGACCCAACCTGACAGAAGGCATCTTGTCGGCAGCCATGGGTTGCTTCGTCCAAGAATACCTTGTAGACCTGGGTTGATATTTGTCTAAGTGGATATATATGAATCCACCTTAGCTAACAGAGGACTTTATGCCTATTGGATATACCCTATGATCCATCGCTCAAGGGTTTGACGCCTTTAGGGAACATACGGGCTTTGGCCGTGATCGTAATATAATGGTGCCATTTTGCGGCAAAACCACCCGATCAGAGGGCACGTGTCACGTCCCTGTTGGTAAGAGACTGTTTGAGGATGAATCGTAGTGATACACCCGACATGCATTCGCTCTTTGTGAGCTGAGGTTAATTTCAAATTTATCATCCCCGACAAACGGTTGCGGGAGGAGGATGATTTTTAGTTTTGAGTTTTTTAGATGATAGATTTTATTTCAGAGTTTTGATTGGATTTGAGATTTGGGATTTAACATTTGATATTTGAAAATTGAGATTTGAGATTTGAAATTTGACATTTGAGATTTGAGATTTGAGATTTGAGATTTGAAATTTGACCCCTCCGGTTGAGATTTTCGATCAACACGGCTATCATCGGGGTGAAGTTGAGGTCGCTTGTATTTTTGTAGAATTTTGGGATACATTTTTGTTATTCAAGTCGTGTCGACTCCAGTCCTTTAGAGGAGGAGGATGATACTTGAATATTTAACCCGCACAGCATTCTCGGATCGTTGGATTTGACATTTACATTCGAGGATCGGAGCACATGCGGGTTGTAGCATTTGACCCTGTGCAGCATTCTCGATGATTTGAGTTTGTAACTTTAATAGTTCTGTCGGAGCACATGCAGGGGATATATTTAATTTAGAGGATCATATAAAGGGCATTTTAAAATATTTAAATATGATCCATCTATGCAAATGATTTTATTTGAAAATGGCTCGGGATTTTATTTAAGGGGCCTACGAACGCCTTATGTCCGCTTGCACACATGTTGCGGATCCGGTGGCGTTACTTTTGATGAATTTTGCTTCAGAAAAGATGTATTTTGACGTTTCAAATAATTTTGTCTTCTTTATTGTCTTTTGACACAATTCCTAGAGGAGATTTACTCGATAGATGTTAGGAGATTGTGTTCGTAGGAGATTTATTTTGCTTGATATAAGTTCCCCTATTATTTCTTGTAGGAGATCATGTCTTTGCTTGTAGGCTAGTTGTTTTGGGCACTACGAATTCCCTATTCCTGCTAATAGGTGAATTGTAGTATACTTGTAGTGTCATGTTGGAGCTTAAAACATATTTGATGGTGTGTAAGATTTGCTTATGTGATCATTGCTAATGCTATAATCTACCACCATAAATATATTCCTACATGAATATAAGATCACCTTCTCTCTGTCATTACAGCATAAATTACTTATATCATATGATCTTATAATTATGCTCTAACAACTTGATTCAATAGCACTCTTCAGATTTCCTTCAAATGAACTAAAAGAGTAACTATTTAACTTAAAATGCCAACTATGTTAGCATTCAAATATTGACTATTTAAAATGCTATGTATGCATTTATTAATTTTCAAATCAACAAAAGTATTTTTGTATTAGCCGATGTATGTGCTTCTTAAAGGAAGGCATTTATTATCAAATATTTTCCTAAAGATGAAAGAACAAGTACAATATTTTCCAAATTTATCATTATATACAATACCCTATGTTGGAGCTTTTTATCAAGTGATATTTTCATAAATTATAATTCCATAAGTGTTCTGATCAAGTAGTTTGACATGTAATTTTTTTTTTATATAATTTGCTTATGTAATTATTGGCATTCTTGATTGAAAGCTCACTTTATACGTATCAGATATAGAGTAAATTTCAAATAAAGTTCAGATTTTGAGTCCCGTTCGAATTTAAATCTGTCATTATTTAATCAAAATTTAATTTAAAATTGATTTTATATTTGAATTTCATTTAATCAATTTTTATATTTTTTTGTCCAAGTCCCGTATTGTCCACTGAAAATTTTGGCAGCCTCCCGGCGTCTCCTCCCCACCGAGGGAGAAATCGAGACGGCACTGCCGTAGTTCTTCCCGCCCGGATCAAAGATCGACAGCGCGAGGTCTTCGATTTTAAAACATCTCACCAGGATCTAAGATTGACTGCGTGGGGTCTTCAATTTTTAAACCATCATACCCGGATCAAAGATCGACGGCGTATGGTCTTCAATTTGAAATCATCCCGGTCGGACCTAAGGTACGACGACCGGGGTCTTCGACACCTGTTAAAAATCACTTCATATTTCTCCACATCTATCTCTTTTTTTTTTTTAAATAATATATATTTATATTATATTATATTATATTATATTATAATATATATATTATAATCTAATATAACATAATATAATATATATTATATGTATGTTATAATAAATAATATCATATTATATACAATACATTATATAAATAATATATTATATATAATATAATAGAGGAGATGAGAAGGAGACCAGGAGAGAATCGGGTAGAGAGCCCGATCGGCTAGGGCTCAGCGGCGGGAGTCACGCACGGGAGGAGGCTTCGGTCGGAGACGAAGGCGGGTCGGCAGTCGGCGGAGGCGGGAGGTTTGTCAGGGTCGGAGGCAGGCGGGTTCAGCGTGAAGGAGGTCCGGCGGTGGACGTCGGCTCCGATGAATGGGAAAGAGGTAAGCCTGAAATTCTTTCTCTTTCTCTCTGTGTGTCTCTCTTGAGTGTGCGTGTGAGTCCGTGTGTAACCGTCCGAATGGGAGAGTGTTTTATGTCGTGAGTATGTCGGTGGTTGAATCGTCGTGTCCGATCATAGGTAAGTCGGTGAATGAGCGGTTGAGTTGTGGGTTTTGTCGGTGGAATAAACGGTTACAGTCAACATTAAGATATGTTCATATTTAAGAAAATGAACTTATAAAAATATAAAAATTCTAACCAATAAAACATAAAAAAAATGAACACCCCAACTAAATCAAGGTCTAATAATTGCCTAATCAAGATTAGGAAAAAATTATATTAACGAGGTGAATTTGGATTAGTGATTATAATATTATTTTAATATATATGAATAATATGTCTCATAATAAGAAATAACAATGACTCATTTAATTTTTTGAAATTAAAATTATATTTATTTTTTTGGAAAAAATATTTAAATTTAAAATAGAAGACATCAAGACAAAAATTCCATTTTTTTTAATTATCTTATCAACAAGTTTTCTCTTTTTTAAATAGATGATAATTTATTTATTATTATTATTTTAAAATCTGTGTTCCGCTCATCACTATTCCAAGGTTGTGAAAACCGGACCGGACAATGAACCGGAAGAAGCAGAGGTTCAAGGTTCGACCGGTTCGACCGGTCGAATCGGGGTCGAACCGGATGATGTAATAAATACTAATATTATTAAAAATTTATAACATTAATAGGATAATTACGTGAATTTAACATCAAATAATATAATTCTAAGAATTTAAATTATATAATTTTAATAAATTATCTTTTAATATAATTAAATTAAATTGAAATGATGAATATATTATAATATAATTATAATTTATAAAATATTTAGTTAATTATATTATATTTATGAATATCTAATAAATTAACTATAATTAATTTTTATATTTCATTATAATTATAATAAATGAGATTCTTATAATATACATTATAACAAATTAAAAATTTTAATATAATTTATAAATTTATAATATTAAATTTAAAAATGTGTAATAAGAATAATATTTAATATAATATATAAATTTATATAATTAATTTATAAATATACATCATAACAAGTTTATAATACAAAATTTAAAAATTTTTGCACCCAACTAGCCCAAATTCGTAGCCCAACTAGCCCAAATTTTGGCCCAGCAAACTCAATTTAATGGCCCAATAAAGCCCAAGCTCACATAGCATTCATGTTATCATGTACTCTTTTTTAGTCCCACATCATGAAGGAGTAAGGGATAGTTGGCTTTTGGCTCTATATATAGTTCCCTCTTCTCTTAAAAAACTTGTTTCATGAGATGATAACCATATATAATGGTATCAAAAATCTCATTATTTAATAAAAAAAGTATTTTTTTTTTAAATAATGAAGTAAAATATATTATTTATATTTTATTTATCATTATTTTTTTTTTTTGAAACCGGCCGGTTCTTTTGAACCCGGACCGGTTCGCCGGTTCACCGGTTGAACCGCCGGTTCAGTCCGGTTCAGGCCGGTTCTCTGCGAAGCCGGTTTTTGAGCTGGACCGGATCGGACAACTGGCCGGTTCACGGTTGAACCGGTTGAACCGGCCGGTCCGGTCCGGTTTTTAAAACCTGGCACTATTCTCATCCATCTGCAATAATTTCTCCGCTGATTACAAACCTGCCACTAAGGGTATCAATTTCGGGTCACGGGTCGGGTTCGGGTCTAACCCGAAACTGACCCGGCACTATTCGGGTCAACCCGAATCCGACCCGTTTTTAAAAATGGGTCAGTTTTCCTGACCCGAACCCGATCCGCTTCGGGTCCGGGTCAACCCGACACGACCCGTTTCCAACAAGAAAATGGCTAATTTTCGGGTCAAAAATGGGTCAATCGCCTCTTTTCGTGTAAAAAACGGGTCAATCTCGGGTTGCCGGGTCAAAATCGAGTTTTCGGGTCAAACTCGGGTCACTTTCGGGTCAAAGGGTTAACCCGAACCCGACCCGATTTTTGAAACGGGTCGAAATGCTGAACCCGAACCCGACCCGTTTTGGGTTCGGGTTGACCCTAACCCGAAATTTTCGGGTCTGATTCGGGTCGGATTTTCGGGTCGTATTAAATATTGACACATCTACCTGCCACCGCTCAGTTTCATCAAAAGTCGTGAAAATTTAACAAAATAATTGTTATTTTACACTAAATTTAATGCAAATCCAACGGCTGAAAACATTTTAGTATTGCAGAATTTTTTTTTTCTATTCCACTGACTTGACCACTGTCAGCTAACAAGAAGCTTAATGGTCAAGCTTGGCGGTGGATGGATTCCCGACTGTGGGCCAACCTTCTAGAACATTTTGGTGGGCCCCATGATCGCGGCCTTCTTTTTTTGGGAAATTTCGCGGCCTTCTTACATAGGCCTTACGCTCTCGCTAACGTCATCCGTTTTTTTTGGTAGATGGAATCACAGCTGTGACAAGCTTTTCATTTTCATTCGTATAATGATATTAATTATTAGAAATTTCTTGAGGAAGACTTGTATTTTAATTTTTGGCTGTTTATAGGGGTGTCAAATATTGACCCAATTCGATAATTTGATTTGAATCGGTTAAAAAGGGTTCGGGTTGACCCATTTAACAAAATGGTTGGATTCTGATTTTATTTTTTGACCAATTTGAAAAATCGGATTTGGTTCGTGTTAACCCGATAACTCGAATTTGACCCGATAACCCTCTCTAGTCGCTCGCAACTCGCACAGCCACATGCACGATTAAGAGTGCACCCGCATACTCGCATGCTCCCTGTGATCCCTTCACTTTGCCAGGCGGTGTGCTCGCCCACTGTGCACTCATACGCAATGTACCTGCTTCCTTACGCTAGCGCCGACAGTGGTGGTTGTCTGAGGGCGGTGGTGGTGGTCGGTGGGATGGCGGTGGTGGTGGACGGTGGATGGCATCGGTGGCTATCGGTGGGTGCGGTGGTCTTCGGTGGTGGCGTGAGGCTATTAGAGGTGGCTGGCGGCGATCAAAGCGAGCTCACTTGCGGTGTAAAGTGTTCTTGCTCAAAATTGGACGAGTTTAATTTAGCTAAAATATGAATTATATGATTTACACTATATTTACTTTGCTTTGAACCTTTTTCTTCCAACCAAATACCAAAACAATCAAAATTTCTACATTAGGAATGCTTTATATATATCCTAAAGTATTCCAACCAAACTACACCAAGAAGAATACTTAAAATTTTTTAAATGAAAAGTTGATTTTATAGGCCTATAATGTTTAGTATTAAATAAATATGAAGATTATTATATTTTTTTGGGATAATAAGTGAAAATTTTCTTCGCTTTTGGAATATTGATTCAAATAGATGTGGAATAGACGTAAAAAAATTGAATATTGAAAACTTTTGAAATTAATTATGAGACCATCTCGAACTGAACGCCTTAGAAATATGAACCCAACGACACCAAATTCGACCCAATTCGAGCTCAAATGGGTCCAAATCAAAGACTTGAAGCACATTTGAAAGGTTCAAAGAATAATATGGGTTACCAAACGGTTTTCAAACGTGACATGCTTATAATCGAATCGAACGGCTCAACAAGACAAATCCAACGAGCCCAAGATCACCAAATTCTGATATCATTAAGATATTTAAATGCCCAATAAATGATCCGCAATCAAGGGGATCAAAATTGGTCATCCATTCAAACAACTCCTAACTTACCTTTGATCTTGTGCATATTTACTGGCAATCCCACTCTCAAAAAATTATTAATAAATCCCTCATTCCTCATGGAAGGGGGCTAAGGAAGGAAGAGGAAGGAGGGATGGTAAGGAAAATAAGGAAGAGAGCCCTCTTGCCACCAGACTCTTGCTTGACCACTGCCGGACTTCCGCCCTGCCATCTACTAACACCAGATTTCTGCCAGGCCATTGACTAACGTCAGACTTCTACCCGATCACTGACGGACACCAGACTTCCGCTCGACTGTCAATTGAAGCTGGATTTCTATCCGACCAACAAACGTCATTGGATTTCTGATCTCCATTTGTAACTAGATTTTAACCCAACAATTGATTATTGTAATCTAGTAGTCCTCAATTTCAAGGATTAGTCAGTCACTTTTAATCTAATCAAACACTAGATGATTCATTTTAACTAGACGTGACCCCGTGAGTTTTCCCTTTTCCAAGGTTTTCCACGTAAAAGTTTTGGTGTTCTTTTTTTTTTGTATGTTGGATAGCCGTGCAACTCTAAGATAAAAAGGTTTAACTCTATCGCCGCATATGATCTTGCCTGTAGCAATATGAATGTTCAAACTGAATCAAACACTTAATAAAAATAACATTTGACATTTTCATTGAAGATAAATTGACGATTGATGGAAGTGTTGAATATAATAAAGTCAGTAAGTGCTCAAACATGATTGAACAAAAGTTAAAATACTTAGACGACATCGTCATCTTCATCAATGATGATGCTCAAGTGTTGTGCTTGCGAGTGCTACAGTAATATACTTGTAAGCGCTATAATGTTGGGAGGCACCCGAGAAGTGTCGTTACGACACTGTGCTCTTTGAAATTTTTTGAAATAATTTGGCATAATGAAGATAAGGTGACACTGCGATATAGTGTTGTTTTATATGTAGCACTGCGACTTGGGGCGTCGCACCACTGTGCACTAAAAATATTTTTTAATATAATTTTTTTCATTTAGCTATCCCCCCCCCCCCCCCCCCCCCCCCCTCTAAATTGATGATTTTTAAATTACTCTCAAACATCTTTGGGTGGTTTTTTTTTTCTTTTCTATTTAATAGTTTATAGTGCTGTAATATTTTGATCTTTAAAAAATATTAATATTTATTTTTAATAATTTTTCAAAATTGATATTCTATTAGTTATATTAGACATAAATCAATAATTACTTTTTTTAACTTTAATATTTAAGCATTAGTATAAAAATGAAATTTAATACATAAATGTATATATATGATTAGTTTTTGTTAGAATATAAATATAAATTAGTAGAAGAAGCAATAATTACTTGGTTGCTTAGTTGGTAGTGTTGATTCATTTAAAGCCGGAGAGCTGAGTTTGAATCCCTACTGCTTTGTTCTAAGTTATTGTTGTACATTGTTATGGTTTTTTTTTTGGGATTTGTACTGGTTATGCATGGGTCATATTGTGTGTTTTCTGCTATTTATGTGTGAGCTCTGCTATATATTAAAGGGTATGTGGGGGCCCATGCTCTCATGGCTCCAGCTGTAGCTCCTCCCTTAGTTATAATTTTCTAAAGTAAATGCATAATGTATAGATTTTCTTGTATTTCATTGATTAATTGCATTTCAAATATGATATGATCGATATAAGATAAATGTGCTAGTGCTAGCAAGACTTACTAGTTGTAAATAGTTCAGATTGGTTGGAGCAAGATACCATGTACAGGAGGGTGTGCCATGGGCTTTCCTTTAAATTATAGGTTATAGTATAATCCTAATATAAGATATAAGATATGGAGTCATAAGGGGACAAGATATACCAACTGCAAGAGTGACGATTCTTATAAGATAGCCCCCTGATATAGGAAACTAGAAAATAGCATGTAACTAATTGGATGTCCTACTGTGTTATTTTTATTGTATTCATATTTACATGCATTACATATGAGCAATATGAATACATTGATAGATATAATTGATAGAATCAACATTAAGATTGATATAACATAGCATAGCATATGGCAGGAAAAATGATAGACATTAATTGGCATATTGATACAACATACAAGTATAGCATATTAATATAACACACTGATACATGACATAATGATTAATAGAATTCCTGCTATGTTATTTTTATTATATTCATATTTATATGCATTACATAAGAGCATATGAATACATTGATAGATATAATTGATATAACCAGCATTAAGATTGATATAATATAGCATAACATGTGGCACGAAAAATGATAGACATTAATTGACATATTGATACAACATATTGGTATAACATATTGATATAACACACTGATACATGATATAATGATTGAGAGAATTTTGACTGTGCTATTTTTATTGTATTCATATTTACATGCATTATATAAGAGAATATGAATACATTGATATATAGAATTGATAGAACCAACATTAAGATTGATATAACATAGCATGTGACAGGAAAAATGATATACATAAATTAACATATTGATAGAACATACTAGTATGACATATTGATATAACACATTGAGATATGACATAATGATTTATAAAGCAGATAATAAAATCATTGGAATGAATATCATTAATAGATAATCAACATACATTTTACTATATAACACCTAACATTATTTTATAGACATTTATTGGTTTTCTTATTTGTTGACATATTCCTATGATTAGTGGGATACTTTTGATTTGATGATCATATTAATTTTTATAGTGATTTTATAGATTGTTTATAGTATATATTGATTATTGATTTGATAATGATTGAGATGATCATCCATATTAATTCTCAAGATCTTGCATTGAAAGCATTGATAATTTCAATTGCCTACTAAGCTTTGTAAGCTCATTATGTAGTTTTGATTTTAGGTCCGGGAAAGGGGCACGATCCTATATAATGAGGCTGATCAACATTTCCAAATTTTTTTTTATTTTGTTTTCCTTTTATTCTATTATAGCTAGGAGCTGAAAGATATATTAATGTATTGAATGATTTCCTAGCTATTGTCATATCTTAAAAGAATGAATATAGAATTACATTTTGATATATATGATTGGTAATGACTTTCGTTGGAAATATTAAGTAAATGAATAAATAGTAGCTCTGGTAATAATTAAGAAGATAAAAAAGATACAATTATTTCATTTTAGATTTTAGGGTGTCACAAGGTAGATTCCCAATACCCTATTTTTATTTCAATTTCGATGTTTGTACGAATATATATTTTTTGGTTTTAAATGATTTTACAAAGTTTGAGAAATTTCAAATGCGTAAGTTTTTATATGCTATAGAATGAGTTATTTTGACAATTGGTTGATTTTGTATGTGTTGGTTTTCATATATTTTGTAACAAGCTAAAATATTTTTAATACACATACACATACACATTTGAGAATCAATATTTATGTATGAATTAGAGCTATGACGCTGCACTTATGAATGCTGCGACATTGAGTCTGTTAGCACAGTGACACCAGAGTTTCTGTTGCGACATTGAAGGCTCTATTATGCAGTAATTCTAGATTTTGCATGCAATATTGTTGTGCTGGGTGGCAGCTTAGTGGCATTAAACCTTCGACCAAGAGATCTCTAACTTCCATGATGACCTCATTGCTTTGAGCTCTAGCCTCTGCATCAATTTGTGCCAAATCAAAAATCCAAAAAATAAAAAATTAAAATATATTGAAACACTTGTAACATTTCAAACATTAAAAAATAATATCATGATTACTTTACAACAAACCACACACTAAAAAGTATTAATTTGGAACACATTAAGCTTGTTTAATAATGTATTTGTAATACACTTGAATTCTAAGAGCTTGCAACCAAATATCCTTATAATAAATATGAGAACTTTAAAATTTCTTCTCACCAACTTTTAGCTAGAACATCCTTAACATATAAATTTCTTCTTCCTCTCATAAGTATACAACTTCCCAATGTCCACTTGCTAGCATGGACCTAAGAAAATTTCTGAAGTGAAAACACTATAATAAAATTTTGCTTTATTATCTTACATTTTCTTATAGATTAATACAATTCCAAGTTGATAAAAACTTTGATTGCTAGTTATCCATATATCTAGTGGTCTCTGAGGTGAAATTATTCTGTGCAGTCATCAGAATTTGTCTGGAGGCGAATCAGGACGCACCATATCACTTTTTTGTTATGTATCAATGCTTCCACTATATACCGGGTAACGTGGCACATCCTGATTCATCTCAGGACGATTCGATAATCGCATAGAATAATCTCTCCTCACTGAGATTGTGACAATTATATGTTTGTAATTTATCTCTCTATATTCCACTTTATCCTATTATTATTCTATATAAATATTTTGATCATAAGCTATAAAATGATGAGTAGTTCATATAATTTTAGCTAATCTTTGAAATTTAACAGCATAATATATTTATATATTATGATTTAAAAATTCAAAGATAAGATGAATTTGTACACTTAATTGATTACTCAGATCATGATGCAAAGGCTTCTCCAAAACTTTGATTTGATTTTAGACATCTGAACTAAATCTAAAATATTTAAATGATAAATTTTCTCTTCCACTTGCTGTGGAATTTTTCAAGATGTGATCTTTATAAATGGCTCCACTTTCCCCCATTCAACCCGCTCACCTCTCTCTCGATTTCCCTCATCGAAGAAACGGAGAGATCCATGGATAACGGAGCAAGGCAACCTCACATTGTCTTCTTCCCCAGTGCCGGCATGGGCCACATTTTACCCATGGCCGAGCTCGCCAAACTCCTCGTCGACCGCCACCACTTCACCGTTACCTTCATCACCTTTTCCGAATACTCGAACAAAACACAGGACGCTTTCCTCGCCTCCCTCCCTTCCTCCATCACCTCCCTTTCCCTTCCCCCAATCCCTCTCTCCGATCTTCCCGAAAATTCCGCCGTTGAAACCCGCATGTCCATTGCCGCAGCCCGCTCAGTCCCTCACCTGCGCTCCCTCCTCCTACCCCTCCTGTCCTCAACGCGTCTCGTCGCCTTCATCGCCGATCTCTTCACCACCGCCGGCTGCGACGCCGCGAAAGCCCTCAAAATTCGACATTTCATCTTCATCCCCACGAATTTACTCTTCGTCACCCTCATGTTCCATCTCCCCGCTCTCAACGCCGAGCTCTCCTGCGATTTCTGGGAGCTCGAGCAGCCAGTTCTCCTTCCCGGCTACCCCCCCATCCCCGGCACCGAAATCCTCCACCCGCTTCAAGACCGGAAGAACGAATGCTACAGATGGATGCTTGAGCACGCCAAGCGTTACCGTGAAGCGGAAGGCATTTTGGTAAACACCTTCGACGCAATCGAACCAGAGGCCGCGAACCTTCTCAAGAAAGAAGAACCAGGTCGGGCCACGGTGTACGCCGTCGGCCCGCTGATTCGCGCTCACGCAGTCTCCGGCGAGGAAGGTGCCCACTGCTTAAGATGGCTCGATTCACAGCCAACCGGATCCGTTCTTTTCGTCTCCTTCGGCAGCGTGGGATCTCATTCAACGGAGCAACTAGGCGAGCTCGCGCTGGGATTAGAGGCGAGTGGGCAACGTTTCCTCTGGGTTGTTCGAACCCCCGTCGATCTAAAATCTGTTGGGTCTAATTACATCGAGGCGCAGAACGCAGACAACCCATTAGCGTATTTACCTGAAGGGTTTTTGGAGCGGACGAAAGGGGTTGGCTTGGTGGTTCCTTCCTGGGCACCGCAAGTGGATATTTTGGCTCATTCTTCAACTGGTGGATTTTTGTCGCACTGTGGATGGAACTCGACCTTGGAGAGCATGTCGCGTGGCGTGCCGATGATTGTTTGGCCGCTATTTGCAGAACAGAGGATGAACGCGGTCATGATGGTAGAGGGAGCGAAGGTGGCGATGAGGTTAAAGGCGAGGAAAGATGGAATTTTTGACAGAAAGAAGATTAGCCGGGTTGTGAAGAACTTGATGGAGGGGGAGGAAGGTGAGAGGTTGAGGAAGAGGGCAAAGGAGCTTCAGGTGGAGGCGGCGGCCGCGATGACTGAAGGTGGTTCGTCATCGGTAGCGCTGGCGGCGTTTGCGGAGAAATTGAAGAGTTTCCCGACGGCGTAGGCGGCCGGCGGTGAAGCTACAGGCAGCTGTGGTTGTGGGAGCAAGCCAGCAAGGAAGATAATAACTCTAAACCTTGTATTTTTTTAGTATGCGAAATAATATTTCTGGGTATCGGTATTTTAATTCTTATAATATTTTTGGAAATTATTATCAAGATATTAATCTCTAATTATATTATTACTATATTAATTAATCACGTGCCTGCTTGTTTTTCAAAATAATTGTAATAGTAGAAAGTATCCAAAACTTCTATTATTTATGCAAAATTTCTATGTTTGAAAGTAAAATCTCATAAAATGGAATATAAAATTTTTTTTTGGAGGGTATCTCATGCTGCCACATGGATGCCGAACGTAGTTCATCGTCCGGAGATCAACCAGAGTGTGTCATGTCATCGGTATTGAGCCGCGGTATCGAGTAGTACCGAGTCGAGTACGAAGCAAAGGGTGACATGACACATTTTGATTGGAGCCGCGGTATTAATTAATCACGTGCCAGTTTGTTTTTCAAAATAATTGCAATTGTAGAATTTATCCAAAATTTCTATTATTTATGCAATATTTTTATGTTTGAAAGTAAAATCTCATAGAATGGAAACGAGGTATCCCCCCCCCCAACGGGAGAGATTATTTTGTGCGGACATAAAATGCAATTTATCGTTCGGAGATCAATCAGAGTACGCCACGTCAGCTGTATTGAGCTGCGGTATCTAGTACCAAGCCGGGTACTAAGCAAGGGCCGGGGGGACATGACGCATTCTGGTTGGTCTTCAGATGGCATTCGACGTCCGCACAGAATAATTTCACCTGTAAAGGAGATGTTTTGTTGATCAACTAATTCCTCGACATGCCGCATGAGAGAAGAATCAAATGAGTTGGAGATTTCTAAACCCAAATAAGCTTAGTGGGGTAAAAAAAAAAAAAAATCTAAGACTTGTATTCTAAAATGAACAAATCCATCTCATTGATTTGACTAAAGTTTTTTCTTTAGAACTATGTAGAGCTTCAATATATTACTCCTAATAATAATATTAATAATAAACTACGGCGATCCCATCGGCCATCACCATTACCCAAGAGATAACGTGTACAAAAAAGGCTCGCACTCGAAAGAAGAAAGAAAGTGGACAAATAAATAATTATTTGTTTTAGTAAAGTAATAATAAATTTTATTCGATCAGAAAATTTCTCTCTAGCGGTGGTTGCGTGATCAGTAACACTCCGACTATAACATTATGAATATATCTATTTGAACATATTTTAATGATCTGTTTGGAATAAGGCCAAATTTTCAGAACGAGCATGTCAGGCATTTATTTTAACAGAAAAAACGGGTTTGCAAAATAATTTAAGAAGCAACCGATACACGCGAGGGAATGGCGCATTCATTGAATGCAATTAGTGATCTGGCGCATTCAAAGGATGCGCCGATTGATCTGGCGCATTCTTTAAATGCGCTTAATTCCCGGATTCTCTGTCTGGAATAGTGCGAGATGCGTTTCACGGCGATTTTGGCGCCGGGGGAAGGTAGGACGCCTTTGTAAACTGCCGGAGGAAGTTTTTTTTTCCCTCACACTCAGCCTCCGCCCGTAAGAAACGCCTTGACGCGGTCGATCGGGGTGAGTTATTTGACGGAAGGTTACAGAGTGGTAGTTTTGATTTGAGCAGGAGTTTTTAGATGGTAGAATAGTAAATAGTAAAATTTGGGTGTTAAATAAGTAAATATAATAGTTTTAAGTGTTATGTATGTAAAAACCCCAAAAAGAAATCCAGACTAATTCTAAGATTTGCTTTTATTTTTTTAATGAACTAAAAACTAATATTCATTAATTATAAAAGCGAATGAAATTTTAAATTTTAATTAAAAAAGTATTTTTTAAAATAATTAAAATTATTTAAAAATGAGTATATTATATAATATACTCATCTTAAAAAAAAGCATTGAGATCTTTTTATGCTAAAAAATAATTAGAAAATTCTAAGCTTTTATTATAAAATATTTTACTAATACATATTAATTATCTGATATAACATTTAAGCTTCAATTAAGAAAAATAAAGCTCAAATAAAATAATTAATTTAAATAGGAATGATTAATACATAATATTTAAATTATTTTACTAAAATATTATTAGTTTTGTGTGGAATTCAGTTGTGTCTATCAATTGAGTTGTACTATTGCTTCATATCTCAATTCTATTAGTCAAGCTCGCTGGGGGTTGTAGTTGTCCTCCTTGCACCATGTAAGCCCTACATTCGTGAAGTTGTGGTTTGAATTGATTGTGATGACATGACATAAGACCTAATTATATATATTAATCTGTTATTTAATTATTAATAGGACAAATAAAAATTAGGTTGAATGTAATTTCTTACAAGGAATTTAATGATAGTAATGACATGTTGATTTAATGGCTTATCATATGTACTTACTAAGATTAGAAATGAAAATTTCAAAAAATATTAGAAAAAATAAAACTTATAGGATGTTGATCTCATTTTTGTATTAGGTCATGAGGACCAATCCAAATTTCTCTTTTGTGATCTAAGGAATGATAATTGTCCACCAGTTAGTCATATAGGTCTCATCCAAATTCCAACAAAGATCTCTGATCAAATCTCCATCCAAATCCCAACTTAATCCTCAATTCCATATCAACCTTAAATAAAACATCAATCATACTTAGATCAATCCCAATCATCTACTTGATTGTGATTGGTATCAACAACTCAAACTCAGCCAAAGTCCAAAATCCATCTCAAACCCAAAATTCCTAAGTCCAAATCCATGGCAAAGAGGCTAATCCTTAAGCCTTTTCTGGTTTACTTTTCTATCACTTGGAAACCCAGTCAAATGACATCTGATTCATGATCTATTCATTGCATATTGATTATATATTTCTCTAGAGTCAACCCTCCAAATTGAAGCTCATTCCGTGGCTTCTAACCCTAGATATAGAATTGATTTTCAAAGGCTGCAAAATCTTCAAATATTTACAACATATGCCACTAAACCCTCTACCCTATGGAATTTGACCTTGGGACCTTCCCCAAGACTTTAGACCCTGACCTTAAATATTACATGTTGACTAATAATCTACATTTTGTTGGACCTAGTTTAACATAGACTTGATTAGAGATCAAAATGATCAAAATACCCTTTTATGAGATTTTTTGTATTTTCCCCAAAATTCAACATAGCCTAGCCATATCAAACCTTCAAACATATTCCAATGAATCCTAAATATCATTAGGAACACATTGGATCTAAACCCACCCTTTTGTTTGACCAAGTTGACCAAGTCAACCATGGTTAACCAAAATATCCATTAAGGATTCAAATGGACATTTCAAACCAAATAAACTCCTCTTGACTTGATACCACTTCCATTGAGTTCATATGATCAATATGAACTCAATGGAGCCAACCCTTAACCCTAGGTAAACTTGGTTGGGTCTTGATCGCCTCCACTGCTGTTCACTATTATTGGGTAGTTGTTCTCTCATCGAGGGAGAAAAAGAGCGTGTGTAATAAGGCCAGATTTTGATTACCTCCACTAGTATTCAACTCTTGCCAAATAAGTTTTCCCCAGCCAGGGGAGAACTAGAGCCTGCGTAAGTAGGTAGGGCCTTGATAGCCTCCATCAATATTTAACTCTTATTGGGCAATTTTTTGACTATCAGAGGAGAATTGGAGCCTACATTATAGAGCTAGACTTTGATTGCCACCAAAAATCTCCAACTTTTTTCTATTTTATTTTTCTCTCAATTAATGGAAATTTTTTTGGACTGGTTTAAGAGAAATGTGTTCTCTCCCTATCTTCTAGGGGAGGGGGTATTTATATATTTCTTAAGGGAAATTTGAGAAAAATATTTTGTAATTTTTAATATTTTGGGGCCAAAAGTAGTATTTTTCTTTCAAAATAATTAAAAAAGGAAATAAAAAAATAAAAGTAATTTTGTCGCCTCCTTGAGGGGGCATTATTGATGCAGTTCAAATTATGTTAAAAAATGAATAACAAACAAAAAAAAAGAAAAAAAAGTAAAAGCTTAACAAAAAGGGGCACATGTATGCACCCCTCACGTGAGCCTAAGCGCAGGTGCCTCGCATAGGAGAGCCTCCTACGCTGCCGAAGGGTTGATCGGTTCGACCGCCAAATTGTGTATGAGCTCAATTTTCGGTCTGGACTTTTTATTTCGACATTTTTTTAGTCTCTAGGATAGTTTTTTGATATTTTGAACTTAATTTTGGCACCTCTAGAGCTCAAGAGAGCTTATACAATAAGTTTTAAGTCACTTTAAAAATTATGAAGCAAACTTTTCTAATATTCTTTTACTCCAATCGGCACATCAAATTCATGCATTGCTTAAATTATAATTTTGGTTATTTTACTTTGTTCATGGCCCCAATGGGGGGTTCACGTTGACATCTAAGGATCGATCGCTTCTCGTAATTATTTAAACAAATAAACCCAACGACACTAAAATTGCACCAATCCAAGCCTAAATAGGTTCACATCGGTTGCTGCAGCACACTAGAAGGCCTCACTGACCTCAGTCGCCAGTCAACTACAGTCCCTCCGACTACGATCGTCCGTCGACTATGGTCCCTCATTCCACCTTCGCTCGTTGACTATGATCTCTTAGAGAACCGTCGCCCGTAGACTACAGTCTCTCTAATATCCATCGTCTGCCAACTACATTCCCTCCAACCTCACTACAAAATAACACTGATTTCCGAAGGAATTTCTAGTAGAAAAAATCCATAAAAAAATCTAGTGGATTTTTTATGGAATAATTTTTATAGTTTTTTTTCGGTGGATTTGAGGCCAAATCTTTCAATGAATTTTTGACGGAATTTAAATTTCTTTAAAAAATAATTATTATAAATATTTAAAATTATTTATTTTGTTAAATTAAATTAATGAAATTAAATATTGTTAATTTTAATATAAATATCAAGTATTATAAATAATATAAATATTAGTAATATTATTAATGAAATAATATAAATACGAAAATAATATAATTTTTATATTGTTAATTATATTTTAATTATTATTAATATTCTTTAATTTTAATTTACTAAGAAAGTCTAATTTATTATTATGTTAATTTTAATAATTAAATTAACTTATTTTTATTATTTTGTTATTAATTAAATTATGTTATACTAATTAATTTTATAATAAATAATTATTATGTCAATTTAAATAATTATTAAGAAAGTCTAATTTAAATATAAAAATGTAGTTAAATCAATGGGTTATTACGTGCCTACGGGTTTAGGTGGGTATAGTTCTCAAGCCCGCGTGGCATGGTTCATGGGTCCTCAAGCAGGCCTGATTCAAGAACTTTTATTTGGTCCGGTGAACGTACGCTCCTCTATGTTCGGCCACCAATGTTTTAGCGCCACGTAGCATCAAGAAAAGTCGTCGACCCGACCCGCTGTTTTTTGGGTTCTCGCACGCGCATTTTTTTAAATCTTTTACGAGCCGCTAACCAAATACTGAGTTGTACCGAGTACCGAGTTTTTTCTTGCAATACCGAGTACTGAGTTTTTCTAGCAATACCAAGTACCGAGTTTTTTCTAGCAATACCGAGCAAATCCTGAACAAATACTGAGTTGTACCGAGTACCGAGTACCGAGTACCGATTACCGAGTTTTTTCTAGCAATACCGAGCAAATCCTGAGCAAATACCGAGTTGTAGAAAAACTCGGTACAACTAGGTATTTGCATGATTTTGGTCTCCACAGAGCGGTATTTTTCGTTTTTGCAAAGCAATACCTACCAAATACTGATCAATACAGAGAAAATCGCGAACTTTCGGGTTCCGCTACGGGTCAAGTCGTCGGGCCGCGTGGTAAAGAGTAAGAACACGTGGCGACATGTTATTGGCGGCCGAAGGTAGCTCTACGTCCGGTCAGAGGACGTAATAATTGTTCCTGATTCAAGGGCTATATAATGAATTTTTTTTGGAGCAATTTCTGGTGAAAAATCAACTGGAAACATTTCTAGTGGAATTCTTTCGACAATAAATATTTATCGACGCGTGAATTATCGTTGGAAATCCATCCTAAACATAAATTATCGGCGAATTTTACTCATTTTTTGGCAGAAATGGTAGCCAGAAACTAACAATTTTCCTGTAGTGCCTTCGTCGCCCGCAAACTACGACCCCTATGAGCTTCATCGTTCGTCAACTATGGTCCCTCCAACCTCTATTGCTTAACGACTATGATCCCCCGACCTTCGTCGCCCGTAAATTACAGTCCCTTAGACCAATATCATCCACCAACTATCATTACTCCGACCACCGTCACTCGTCGACTATGATCCCTCAGACCACTGTCACCCACCGACTAAGGTCCCTCTGACATCCGTCACCCTTTGACTATGGTCCCTCATGCCAATATTGCCCATCGACTACAGTTCCTTCAATCTTCATCGCTTGTAGACACGGCCTCTCCGACCTCGGTTGCCCGCCGACTACAGTCCATTCAATCTTTGTTACATGTCGACAACAGTATCTCTGACCACCATTGCCCAATTATAATCCCTCCGACCTTCGTCGCCCGACTACGATTCTATTGACAAAACGAACATGCCAATACTCTATTTCGAGAACAACCTTCATACCTTCATATTCTTCCAACTCCCAAAATGTAATGTACTATATAGGATGTATATTTGCTACATCGAGGTAAGGCCTTCCTCCAAGGAATGACCTTATTTTAAATCATCAATAAACACAAGTATAATCGTTTTAATTGGTTCATATCCCATTATTGTTTTTTCTTTTCAGGATATCTCTTATAACTTTGATACCCTTCTCTCTTATTTATATGTGTGCTAATCTTCGTACAAAGTTTGGCCGCTGTTTACTCTGGGTTGTGCGAAGCCCGATCGACCTAAAATCTGTTGTGTCTGAATACTTCAAGGCGCCGAACGCAGACAACCTGTTAGCTTATTTACCTGAAGGGTTTTTGGAGCGGACGAAAAGGGTTGGATTAGTGGTTCCTTTCTGGGCGCCGCAAGTGGAGGTTTTGGCTCATTCTTCAACTGGTGGATTTCTATCGCACTGTGGATGGAACTCGACCTTGGAGAGCATGGCGCGTGGCGTACCGATGATTGTTTGGCCACTATTTGCATAACAGAGGATGAACGCAGTCATGATGGTGGAGGGAGCGAAGGTGGCGATGAGGTTAAAGGCGAGGAAAGATGGAACTTTTGACAGAGATCATGTTTTTGGTTGGAAACTGCTAGTGGCAGCACATTTACTTAGGACCACCTCAATGGCTGGCTCAGCCTTTGATGATCGCTATATGTCATAAATAGTGCAGATCAAGTCAATCGATGTCAAAGTCGTTGAAATATGACGTGTTTCACATTTGAACATTTTGGTGAAAAATCACGAGTTTTGACCCATTTAAAATATACGTCAATCCTTGCTTGGTATCGTGCTTCGATACTGCGCACTGACGTGACGTATTCTAGTTGATTTTCAAACGGTGTTTTGAATCTGATCTCCGCACATAATAATTTCTTTATTTCCACTAGGTAAGTGATAGCTATAAAGAATTTCCCATTGCCAAATTGAAGAGGGATTTCAAGAAGTCCTAATTAGTTGTTATGTTAATACATGTTGGTGAATTTATTTATTAATACATATTAATCATCTAATATAAAATTTAAGCTTCACTTTCAAAAAAAATAAAACTCAAATAAAAATATATAAATACAAATGATTAATATAAAATTTGTTAGAAAGAGATAAATTATTTCACTAAAAGACTATTAGTTTTCTGTGAAATACTATTAGTTTTTTGTGGACACTGATAGTGTCAATCAATTGAGTTGTACTATTGCCTCATATATTAATTATAGTGTCAAGCTCGTTGGAGGGTTGTAGCGGTCCTCCTCCTTGCATCATGTAAGCCCTACATTTGTGAAGTTGTGGCTTAAATTGATTGTAATGACATGACATAAAACCTAATTCTATATATTAATAAATAATTTAATTATTAATAGGTAAAAATAAAAATTAGGTTGAATGTAATTTCTTACAAGGAATTTAATGATAAATTAATGATATGCTGATTTAATGGCTTATCATATGTACAATAATAAGATTAGAAATCAAAATTTTCAAAAATATTAGAAAAAAATAGAGCTTATAGGAATATTTCTAAAATTATTAATTTGTATCCCTAGCAAATAATCTATATCAATATTTAAGAAGTGACAATCTATTTACCAATTTATTTATAATAAATTTTGTTGCATGCTAAAAACTTTGAGTCGGTAGATTGTATGTTTCACGTTTTAGCGATGTACAAAGATTCAATACTAACATATAAAAATAGTAAGTCCAGAGAATTTTTTACGTGGAAAACTCAGAAAGGGAAATACCACGGGGCCTATTCTAGTTGTAAAATCCAATATGTAGTAAGCGATACAAATATCTTCCATCATTCACTATTAAGGAAGAGGAAGAGTACATAGATCGAATATTTACACCCAACAAATAGGGCTTAATCTTCTCAGGAGGGGAATTTTAAAAAGTAAGTTCCCATAGGAGAGAAAATGTACTCAAGTAGGGTTAAATCTTGATAATATTCTTGAGATGACAGTGGTTGTCGGTGATAGTAACTGGTGGTCGTTGGTGGCAATAGTTGGTGGCCATCGATAGTGGCAATTGCTAGAAAATGCTAGAGAGCTTTTCATTCTTCTCCCCTATTTTCTACCCCTCATGTAAAGAATGAGAGTCTATTTATAGTTTTTTTAGAGTGGCATGCTCAATAAATACGGAGAAGATCAATGATAAGTTGGAGTGTTCTATTGGACGACTTATAGTGATTATTGTAATCATCGGACTTTCATCAAGCATTTAAATATCCTAATGATGTCATAATAGAGTGATCTTGGGCTCGTTGGATTTATCTCATCAAACCACTCAATTCAAGTATGAGCATGTCATATTTGGATAATAACTCATCATCTAATTGATATTTTGAGCTTTTAAATAAGCTTAAGTTCTTTGATTTGAACATATTTGAACTTGGATTGGACCGATTTTGGTGTCATTGGGGTCGCCTTGTCGAAGCGTTCAATTTAAAGATAAGTTTATTGAGATTAGTATTAAGATGATTGTAAATTGAATTTTGAAAGTTTATAATTCAAATATGGCTCAAGTTTCATGCAGATCAATGTGATTTTCGGTGATGTATCATTTTTCCCCTATTTTTAGATGTCAAAGCTTATATATATATATATATATATATATATATATATATATATATATATATATATTAAAGAAGACATGTTTGGTAAAAATTATTTCTTAGTCTAAAATTTTGTGAATTTTTAATTTAAAGTTATGGAACTTTCTTTTTAAAAGCTACATAACTCTCTTCATTAAAAAATTTACTTGAATTTTTAAAAAAAAATTATTATTTTTATATAAATATTTTTCTTAAAGTCACATGACTCTCTTCATTAAAATCATATAACTCTCTTCATTAAATTTGCATAACTCTCTTCATTAAAGTCATATAACTATCTTCATTTAAAGTAATGTAACCCTTCCTCCATGAAATTCATGTAACTCTCTTCATGAATTTAGGTAACTCTCTTTCATGAATTCTTGTAACTTTCATTTATAAATCTTTATAATTCTCTCATTAAATTTTATGAAACTCTTCCCTCCCCGTTAAACTATAAATATCCTAAAAGTTCGTGAGGGATGTTAAACCCCAAAGAACTAGTCCGGAGGGGGGGGGGGGGGGGGGGGGGGGGGGGGTTTAACAAAAAAAATAAAATATTTTTGAAATATTTTTGAATATTTTAAAACAGATGATTTATGCTGAAGCAAAACTAATTTATTAATAGCATAGATCAAAGATTTTGACCAAACATCAAATCATAGAAATATGTGAAAATTAAAATGTAAAAAATAGAAAGAACACACCAAGATTTATAGTGGTTCGGTCAACTTGACATACTTCCAATCCTTGGAGACTTCATTTCTAAGTATTACACTAAATAAAAGTGACTCTCCTTTTGCTCCCACCGCAAGGCGAAAAAACTTTTACAAAATCTTTATACCAACGTGGTCATGCAGAGAACATTAAATCCTTTAATTTTACTCCCTCCTAGAGTAAGCATAGAACTTGAAAATTTCACCCACTTGGTGAAGGCAGAGAACCCGGTAATCTTTTTACTCCCTCATGGAGTAGGTAGAGAACCTTGATCTAATGTTGATGAAGATCTCCCAGTGTCACCAAGGAACAAGAGAAACAACTTGAAGAAGAGAAGAGCTCTGGTGCTTGAAGAATCCTAGAGCTCTACCCCAGCACCATCGTTAATGATTGTGCGTGTAAACACGGGCGTGTGTGAGTGCATGCGTGCACACGCGTGCTTACGTGTGTGTGCGTGCTTGCGTGTGTGCGCGCGTTGGGTTTTCATATAATGCTAGGACCCTAAACTTTATACTTCTCTGAAGACAATCAGATAGGCTGATTGTTCCATATTATCTGCAGTAAAGCCATAACAGAGAAAAGCAGCAGTAGGTGAGAGTTAGATCAGAATGTATAATCTCATGTATTGCTTAAGCATGATGCGGTACTGGTATAAGTAGCCAGCCCAGTACATAAGTGTTTGCTGTTGATTTAATTCAGTTACAATCGGACGGTGATCATTGATCACGTGGTGCTGTTGTCAGAGTTTGTTACATGAGTAGTGGAGTTCTGTGATGTTGTTGCTAATACTTCCCCGCAAAGTGATGGTTCTGGTTGAACTGTCAATTTGGATCTAAGATTCTGAAATCTTTTGGTTGACAGAGGTTTGGTGAAAATATCAGCAATCTGGTCTACAGTGCTGACTGGTTGAATGCTTATATGGTTTGCTTGAATGTGATCCCGAAGAAAGTGGTGATCAATTTCTATATGTTTGGTCCTAGCATGGAATACGGGGTTGTTGGCTAGTGCTATTGCTGACATGTTGTCACATAGCAAGGTAGTGGGAGTGTTCACGGGAACATTGAAATCAGTAAGAAGTCGTCTTAGCCATAGTATATCAGCTGTGGCTGCTGCTACCGCTCTATATTCCGCTTCCGTAGAGGAACGAGCGACTGTATGTTGCTTTTTAACACTCCAAGAAATAAGAGTGGAGCCAAGGAATGTACAGTAACCTGATGTTGAGCGTCTGGTTGTTGTATCACTTGCCCAATCTGCGTCCGAGAAAGACCGAAGCTGAAGTGAGTCATTCCGAATTGGAAGCCCAAAATGGACTGTTCCCTGTATGTACCTGAGCAACCTCTTGAGTAGATGGAAGTGTGGCTGTTGAGGAGCATGCATATGTTGGCAAAGAACATTAACCGCGTATGCTATATCAGGCCTGGTGATGGTTAGATATTGTAACGATCCGGTCAGTTGTTTGTAGATGAGTGGATTGTGAAGTATAGGATCGGAGAAATTGGAAGTGGCAGGTTTGGTGGAGCTTGGATTTGACAGTGGCTTGCTGTTTGTAAGACCGGCTTGAGACAGGATAGAGATGGCATATTGTGTTTGGGAGAGAAAGTAGAGTTTACTGTAGGTTTGAATTTGGATTCCCAAAAATGTATGAGCAAGGCCCAGGTATTTCATAGTGAACTTAGAGCTGATTTGTTCAATGAATTTTATAACAGAGCTATTGTCTGTGCCGGTGACAAGTATGTCATCCACGTATAGGGAAAGGTAGATTTGGAGAGTAGGAGTGGAGAGAATGAGCAGGGAATGATCAGATTTGCTATGATGAAATCCGAGAGAGAGAAGATAGTTGGAGAAAGTATTGAACCATTGTCTGGGAGCTTGTTTGAGACCATATATGGCTTTTTTTAGTAGACAAACATGGTTTGGATGTAAGTTATCCTCAAAGCCTCTAGGTTGAGACATATAAACTGTTTCTTGCAAATCTCCATGGAGGAAAGCATTTGCTACATCCATTTGGTGAACAGGCCAATTGTGGTGAATTGAAATGGTGAAGAGGACTCTAATGGTTGGCATTTTCGCCACTGGACTAAATGTGTCATGGTAGTCAAGGCCATATTCTTGTCGATGACCTTGAGCTACTAATCTGGCTTTGTATTTAGCTAGAGTTCCATTCGAATGAAATTTGGTGCGGTATGTCCAGCGACAACCCAGGATGTTGGCTTTCGGTGGTGGAGGGATGAGTGTCCATGTGCCTTGTTGTTGTAAGGCAAGAAATTCTTGAGCCATAGCCTCTCTCCATTGAGGTAATTTGGTAGCATCCGAGTAGGATGTGGGATCAATGGGTAAATTGGATGATGTGGTGTTAATAGTGTGAATAAGGTTGAGAATGTTTCTCGGTTTCAAGGAACCAGTTTTGAATCGAGTGGTCATTGGGTGTTGAGGTGGAGGAGGAGCTGAGGGAGTATGACATGTTATGTTAGGAGATGCAGCCGCTGTAGATAGTGGATTTGGCGAGTGTGAAGGTAACAGAGGAGCTGTAGAGGATGTGGGTTGTACTTCGGGATGGTTTGGTCTGCTGGGTTGAGTTGCAGTGGGTATAGAAGAGATTGGGATTAGAAGAGATGGGTTTGTTTCTGTTGGTTTGTGTGAGTTGGAGACTGATAATTTATCAGAATGATTGACAAATGGGAATGTATCCTCATCGAATGTAACATGTCTTGATATGATAATGCGATTTGTGGACATATTGAGGCATTTGTAGCCTTTATATGATTCATAGTATCCCAGAAATGTGCAGACAGGGGCCCGTGGTTCTAGCTTGTGCCGCTGATTTAGAGGTAGCCATGGATAGCAGGCACACCCAAAGACTTTGAGCTGAGAGTAGTTGGGTGAGTTATGGTACAGTAGTTGAAATGGTGATTTGTGCTGAAGAGTTGAGGACGGAAGACGGTTTATAAGGTGAGCTGCTGTAAGAGCGGCATCCGGCCAGAATTCATAGGGTAATTTTGCAGTGTGAAGAAGAGTTCTGGTTGTCTCGATTACATGACGGTTTTTGCGCTCAGCAATACCGTTTTGTTCTGGCGTATATGGGCAGGATACTTGATGATGTATGCCATGATTCTTGAGAAATGATTGGAGTGTGTTGTTAATGAATTCAGTTCCTCCATCTGTACGAATGCATTTGAGACTATGATGCAGTTGGTTTTCAATGAAGGTTTTAAACTGAATTATTATCATAGGTACTTCCGATTTGTGTCTCATCATAAATAGCCATGTAAATCTTGTATTATCATCAACAATGAGAAGGATATAACGATAACCTTGATAAGATAGGGCAGGGGATGGACCCCATACATCCAGATGAAGTAGTTCTAGGGGAACAGAAGTTTTAGTTGTAGAATGTGAAAACACTAGTTTGTGGCTTTTAGCAGCCTTACATATAGAGCAGAATTTAGTATTGAGAGGTATGTTTAGTTCTCTGTTTTGAGAAGCTATAACTGAGAGCACTTGATGATGTGGATGGCCGAATCTGTTGTGCCAGCGAAGAGATGAGGAAGATATGGCAGAGTTAGCCGAGGGAGAGACATTGGATGAAGGCAATTTAATGGTGTACAGACCATTGCGGCATGGTCCCTGGAGGAGAATTTCCTGGGTCTTCAAGTCCTTAATGGAGAAACCGTGAGGAGAAAACATAATGGAAATGTTGTTATCTTGAGTAAGATTGGAAACAGATAGAAGGTTATGGGAAAGAGATGGTACATGATATATTTGAGAGAGAGAGAGAGCTTACGAGTTGGAGTGGGAAGAAGTCCAGCTTCTGAATGAGCAATCGCAAGATTTTGTCCGTTGCTAACAGTAATGCTCTCTGTTCCCTGATATGAATGCGGTTGCGACAGATTTTCAACAGAGTTGGTTAGATGTGACGATGCGCCAGAGTCTATGTACCAGTCTTGAGATGGCTGTGTTGTATCGGCGACCAAAGCTTTGGGTGTTGGTGGTGTGTAGTTGACGTTGAGACGATGCCAGCATTGAGAAGCTGCGTGACCTCGCTTTGTACAGATTTGACAAATGATCGGTGAAGATGAGGTCGAACGGCCGCTGGAGCTGTAGTGGAATGGTGATCGTCCTCGACCGCGGCGGCCTCTGCCTCGGGATGTATAGAGCGCCATGTTGGGGTCGTTCTGGTGTAGTCTGGTAGCGTCAGCTGCTAACGTAATCTCGTCAGTAAGGAGATAGGAGTAGAGTTCCTCAAGAGTCAGAGGACTTCTTTTCATGCGAATGGAGGTTTTAAAGGCTTGGTATTGTTGAGGAAGTCCATTGAGAGTATGAAGAACAATGTCTTCTGAATCAACCTTTGAACCAGCTGCAGCTATATTGTCAACTAGTGTTTTAATGGCTGTAAGATACTGGGCCATGGACAGATTTCTCATGGAGATGTGGTGTAATTCGTTTTTCAACTGAATTACTCTTGATCTGTTTGAAGCTTGCAGTCTTTGTTCCAATGCGTGCCAGATTTCAGTTGTGCTATCGATGTGAAGCACGTAAGGTAGAATGGACGACGATATGGTGGAACACAATGCCGCTGCCAGATTTTGATCGATGAGAAGCCATTGAGTGAATGCTGGATTCGCTGCTGTGCTGCCATCTGAGTGTGTAGTGAGGCGAGAAGGTTTAGGAGTTGTGTTGTCGATGTAACCTGCAAATCCGTTCACCCTCAGAAGTTTAACGATCTGGGATTTCCAGATCGGGTAGTTCTCATTGGAGAGACTCTCAGGGACAATCGTCTTGATGTTTGATAGCACCAGTTTGAGGGAGGAGGGAATGTTGATTGATTCCGGGGATGAATCAGCTGATTGAGTTCCAGTTTGTGACGATGCAGATTGAGCCATAGTGAGATGCTGTTTGAGGAAAAGAAAATTTCCTCAGACTAGCTCTGATACCATGAAGACAATCAGATAGGCTGATTGTTCCATATTATCTGCAGTAAAGCCATAACAGAGAAAAGCAGCAGTAGGTGAGAGTTAGATCAAAATGTATAATCTCATGTATTGCTTAAGCATGATGCGGTACTGGTATAAGTAGCCAGCCCAGTACATAAGTGTTTGCCGTTGATTTAATTCAGTTACAATCGGACGGTGATCATTGATCACGTGGTGCTGTTGTCAGAGTTTGTTACATGAGTAGTGGAGTTCTGTGATGTTGTTGCTAATATTCTCTACCACCGCGAATACTCTAGAACACAACAAGCTCATTGTGTTTGGCTCACGAGCCATTTATTGAGTCGAGCCAAAGCTGGCTGGACTCACATACACTCTTACCGACAATCAAGGCTAGCACCGACATTATTAGAAGAATACATACTAGAATAGTTAGGAGAATGTTTTGCATGATTGAACTTCATAATTGAAGTGTTTTAAAGTGCTCTGCAGATCTAAAAAATTATGCAAAAATTTATTTTTAATCGTATTAATTTTGAGAATCATGCCGATATTTCATAATGTTATTCAGAAAATGCGACCTTATTCTATTTCTTGAATTTAGATCTCACAACTCCTTTCTTGAATTGAAGACTTATTTGGTTCCATTAATTAAAATAGAGCTCAAAGATCTGTAAGATCACCCACTCTCCTCGCATATTCAACACTGCCATCGAGTATCTGCTCCATGCTATACTTGTACTTGAACCCAAGATCAAGCAACTTGGTAGAATTGCATGGCGTTACACTTTTATCGCCCTCAACCCTGAAATCAATTAAATGCTTTTATATATATATATATATATATATATAATATACAAAAGAAATTAAAGAAATAGTTCTATCCCATGCACTTACTCTTTGAGTAAAATAGTATTAGGAAACTTGAGCTCATAGTAGTCAACAATCTCTTGCATCGCTGGCCACTGGCTAACACACATAAATCTCTCTGAAATGATATCATTTTCAATGCAGAAAATATGAGCTTCACAAACATCATCAATGTGCACCAAAGGCACTGAGCCCAACATTTCTTGAAGCACCTTCAGTTGTTTATAGGGAAGCCTCTGACCACTCAAGGGAGAAATGATAACAGAAACACTGCCTGACACATAATCAAGAATAGCATTACCACCCACAAGAGCACAAACTAAGCTCACCACTTCAATTCTTCTTTTGTCTCCTTTTGTGTTGTAGGCAAGAAACTCCTTCTCTGTCGATGTCTTTGTGTTGATATAATCCTATGTAATCCATGAACAATATTAAGTAATGTGTTAGAGAATAAACTATGTTTAAACATAATGATGCAGAAAGATTAAATAAATACAAAATATGAACAAAGTTATTATTAATAATGTGATAGTCAATCACATTATTTTTATAGAATAAAATATTCCTCAAATTTCTAAAAGCATTATATTATTAATATATGTAAGAAAAATATTAGATGGACCTTTTTGAGATATGTTAAGGCTATTTGATTAAATTTTAAAAGGATAGAAATACATCTCATATTTTTATTAGATAGGCCTCAGACTAATAGAGATATGCAATGGCATTAGGCTCAACAAAAGCTTAAACATGTCACAGGATCAATTATAGATATTAATATTTCGTTTGGGATGACTTTTTTAAAGAAGCTTTCTAGTACAAAAGATTTTTGTACTAGAAAGCTTCTTTAAGAAATTGTAAGAAAACTGTCCATAATCAAGCGTAAATCTATCTATATGGATATAGATAAATTTATCATCGTTACGTCTTCTAATATTAATGTGTGAGACTTTTATGTTAGAAACCACTGACAATATCACTTGAGCCAAGACCCTTTAGTAATATAATTAGTTTGATAACAATATCCAATAAAGAAGATTATTATAAATTAATTGTGATATTATATTTAGTTTTGTGGTATATTATTATAAAAATGTAATGATAATTAAAATAAAAAATGTATCAAATGATCTCCTTTTTTTTTTTTTTTTAAATGACCATTTCTTCTAGCAATTTGAGTTTTATATATTTGATTTTTTTTTTTATTTGAAAGAATTACAGGAATGAAAATGAACATGATATTAAAGAACAACAACTACATGTAATAACTAAATCATGGAAAGCAATTTTCTCTTATACATTGATTTTGAATAAGTGTATCTCATTACCGTGAAGTATAGATTAGGTATATATAGATAGAATAATGCTCTAACTTTACACGAGTACGTGTGTGATACAATTGTGTAGTTATGAGCTAATGGTTGTGATAGTGTCCTTGTGATAGTGGTTGTCAGGCTTAGTGATAGGTTCAGTTATTACTCCCCCACAAGCTGATAGACCTAGTCGGATATTGAGCTTGTGTCGAAGCTGCTGAAAGTGAGGAGTTGAGAGAGGTTTAGTTAAGATGTTAGCAAACTGATCTTTGGTGGTGATGGGAATGATGTGAATTGTTTGAGAGTGAATGTGATCATGAATGAAGTGGTCATTGATTTATATGTGTTTGGTCATAGCATGGAAGACTGGATTGTTGTCATAGGCGATGACTAAAGTGTTATCGCAATCCATATCTGTAGGATGTTAAAGAGAAATATGAAAATCATTCAGTAATTTACGAAGCCATATAATATTTGTTCTTGCTGCCACTAAGGCTTTGTATTCAACTTCAGTTGATGATTGGGCAATTGTATGTTGTTTCTAGACTCTCTAAGAGATAAGAGTAATGCCTAGAAATGTGCAGTAATCGGAAGTAGAGTAACGAGTTTGCTTGTCGCTAGCCCAGTCGGTATCCAAGAAGGAAGTAAGGATAAGCGGTCCCTTGGAGATGGGAATGCCATGGTGTATGGTGTTCTTAATGTATCTCAACAACTATTTGAGGAAATAACATGTTGTGGTAATGGATTATGCATGTGCTGACAATGCATATTGATATTATAGGCTAGGTCTGATCTTGTGATAGTTAAGTACTTTAGGGATCAAGTGATTTGGTTGTAGGTATGAGGATCAAACAATATTAGATAGATGGGAATGTTTGCTGGTAGTTTAGTGCATGTAGGATTAGAGAGGGGTTTGCACATTGGCAATCCGACACTTGTGAGAATGGAGGTGGTGTAGGTAGACTGGGACATGAAATAGGATTGTTGTAGGTTAGTAATTTGAATGTCCGGGAAGTTATTGGTTGTTCCAAGGTGTTTCATAACAAAATGTTGATTGATTTGATGGATAAAATGAGATATCATGGGGAGGTCGTTGCCTGTAAAGAGAATATCATCTACATATAAAAGAAGATAAAGCTGCATGTTGTCTTTATGAAAGATAAGAAGTGACAAGTTGGCTTTTCCATGAGTAAACCCAAGGGATTTGAGATAGTTAGAAAATGTAGTAAACCATTGAAATAGTTCTTGTTTCAGGGTGTAGATGGATTTGTGAAGGATTCAGACATGATTAGGATAAATAGTGTCTTCAAATCCTTTTTAGTTGTGTTATATAAATGGCTTCATCTAGATTGACATGGAGGAAGGTGTTGGCTACATCAAGTAGATGTGTGGGCCACTATTTGATGAGGGTTATAGTTAGAAGATCAGCTCGGATTAGGGGGGGGGGGGGGGGATTTGGCCACATGGTTGAATGTTTCAAGGAGTTGAACCCCTATTCTTGGCGATGTCCTCGAGCTACTAGTTTTGCTTTGAAGTAGGCTATAGAGTCATTAGAGTGAAAATTGGTGTGAAATGTCCAACAGATGCCAAGCACTTGGGTGTTAGGTGGGTGTGGTAATAATGTCCAAGTACCATGCTGCTAAGGGTTAAGAATTCGCAGCAATTGCATTACGCCAATGGGATAATTTTATGACTTCTATATAGGAAGTTGGGCACAATGGATGTGAGGGATTGACGATGTTGTAGAGGTGGAATAAATTGAGGAGAATATGTGGTTTACGAAAGATAGTTTTTAGTCTAGTTAGCATGGGATGAGACGAATGCAACATTTGTGGTGGTGGCCGAGAATTGTGGGAAATGGGTTCTATGTTTGAGCTTGAATTTTCTGAGAGGATGTGGGATGGATTTTGTTGGGGTGGTTGAGAGCTGTTGGTTTCTAGAATGATATGGAGAGAGGGTGGAGTTTTTGGAAGGTTGGGGGTATCAATTTGGGGAGGAGAAGACAGTAAGACATGAAAGGTGGGGGTTAGAAGATTGGGATTGGGCTGTGATAAGGTAAGTGACTGTACTGATGAGAGGGAAGTGTGAAAGGGAAAGGTGACATGATGAGATATATAGATGTGGTTGGTGGTGGTATCCAAACATTTGTACCCTTTAGAGTTGTCTGAGTAGCCCATAAAAACACATGAAGCAGATATGGGAACAAGCTTGTGTCGTTGAGCTGGAGGGATCTGGGGAAAACAAGCACATTTGAATGTTCTTAGTATTCAGTAGTCATGTTATTGCTTGTATAGTAGTTGGAGAGGAGATTTATATTGAGTGGAGCGAGAGGGTAGTAAATTGATGAGGTAGGAGGTTGTTAGGATATAATTATGTCAGAAGGTATATGGGAGGGAGATGGAGAAAAGAAGCATTCTGGTGGTGTCAATGAGGTGACAATGCTTTCTCTCTACCAAGCTGTTTTGTTCCGGTGTGTAAGGTTACAATACTTTATGGTGAATACCATTTTGATGAAGAAATGTGTAAAGATGGGAATTAATGTATTCCTTGCCATAATTAGATCTTAAGCATTTTATTTTGTGAGATAGTTGATTTTCATTAAAGGTTTTGAACTTCATGAAGATCGAAGAGACTTTAGATTTGTATAGCATTGGAAAAATCTAAGTAAATTAAGAGAAGTCATCAAGAATACTTGAAACCATGATGAGAAATTACTAGGGAAGGACTCCATACATCAAAGTGAATAAGACCAAGGGGATAAGAAGATCTAGTAGTTGATTGAGAGAAAGATAGTTTATGGCCTTTCGAGACCTTACAAGAAAAACAAGCAAAAGTAGAGGTTGGAATGTGGAGCTGCTTATTGTTGTTGGAGATGGTAGTGAGCACTTGATGGAGAGGATGGCCTAACCAGTTGTTCCATAGAGATGACGCTTGGCATATGGAAGAGATGGCAATGTTGTGAGATGGTTGGCGTGCGGATTGGATGGAATATAAGGCTTTATGACTGGTCTCATAAGAAGAACTTGGTGTGTCTTCAAGTCCATGATGATGAAGCCATTTGCATCAAATGAAATAGAGACAATGTTGTCCTGAGTTAGATTAGAGATGGAAAGAAGATTGTGGGAAAGGTTAGGAATGTGTAAAAGTGGTGATAGGCAAAACTTACGGTATGGCGTTGGTAAAATGTTGGTACCCAAATGAGCTATTGGAATGGAGAGGCCATCACTAATAGTGATGTTTTTAGGACCATGGTAGGGTGTTGGTTGGGAGAGGATGTCAAGGGAGTGAGTGAGGTGGGAAGAGGCTCCAGAAACTAGGTACCAGTCTAGATTGAGAGTTTTATTTTTAGCCACTGTGGCTTTGGATTACATATTGGGCTGAGATGAGGGCATTGAGAGAGTATAATTGAGGTTAAGGCAATGCTAGGAAGTGGCAGTTGGATGCCCTATCTTATTGCAGATATGGCATATGGGTAGATTAAAGGGGAGAATCTGGTAGGTTGCTGGGTGAATCTACTACATCCTTTGCCATGAGAGGAATGCAATGTTGTGGTTCGATCTGCGATTGAGACGTGTTTAAATGATTTGGCATGGATGTTAATTTCTTCGTTGAGCAATAAGGAGTAGAGATCATCTAGGCTTATTGGTTGAAGCATTGTATGTATGGAGTTTTTGAGGGCTGGTGGGATGGGGGAATCCATTCAGAGTGTACAATATAATGTCTTCAGTATCTACATTAGAGCCTATTGTTTCTAAATTATCAACAATGGTTTTGATTATTGTGAGGTATTATGTCATAATAAGGTTTTCTTATGGTGATATTGTGAAGCTCGTTCTTAAGTTGAATCAACTTAGATCAGTTAGATGCTTGCAAGCGATGATCAATGATGGTCCATATGGCTGAGCAAGATTCAAGATGTAGAACATACGGGAGGACTGAGGGAGAAAGTATGGAGCAAATTGCTACTGCTAGATTTTAATCAATGAGAATCCATTTATTATATCTATGGTTTGTGATAGTGGTGTCATTAGGTAGCTAGGAGAGGCGAGGTGGAGCTGTTGTAGGTAAAAGAAATGTGACAAATTCATTTGCTCGAAGCAAATTCATTTGCTCGAAGCAACTTGAGAACTTGGGATTTCCACATGCAGTAGTTCTCATTAGATAGTTCGGTAAAGACGATGGTTTTGATGTTTGAGATAACAAATTAAAGGGAAGCATGTATGCTACAACTTTCAGTGAAGGTAGCTGATGGAGGGTCACTTATATGCGAAGAGGAAGACTGAGCCATCTCGGGAAGTGATGATGTTTAAACCTTCATTGATACCATAAAGAACAGCAACTACAAGTAATAACTAAACTGTTAAAAGCAACTTTCTCTGTATACAATAATTTTGTATAAGAGTATGTCATTACTGTAGAGTACATATGCTGTATATATATAGATAGAATACCACTATAACTTTGCATGTGTATGTGTGTGATACGTTGGTGCAGTTATGAGATAATGGTTGTAGTCATATCCTTTTGATAGTGGCTGTCAAGCTTAGTGATAGGTTCAATTATTAGATATGATTGTGGAAATGTGAAAGCTGATTATAAAATTTAATAAAATCCAACACTAACACTTTAATATCTATCATCATAACTGTTGCGTGTTAGAAAATACGCGACGGTAGAGTTTATGAATTTGCGTCCGAGCGTTGTACGTAAGTTTAACACACAAACAGGAAAAGAGAGTGAACACCAAGAGTTTTTACGTGGAAAGCCCAAAAATGGGAAAAACCACGGGGCCTCGCCCAGTTGCAAAGTTCCACTAGTGTTTTCGTAGATTACAAATGGCGGATTTCGTCCCACAAGTCGGGATAATCCAAATACAACTTGTTTCTTCCAGTGAGTTTACAAAATTTCTGCGAATTCCTGGCATTTCTCCAAAATCCGGCAGAGTTCCGGCGTCTTCAGGTGGCAGGAAGAGTTTCGGCGGTGGTCGAGGAGGTGAGGAATCTCCTTTTCCCCTTTCTCCTCTTCTTCTTCTCTTCTTCAGCGAGTTCTTGGCGTTTCCTGAAAATCCGGCAGAGTTCCGGCGTCTTCAGGCGGCAGGAAAAGCTCCGGCGGCGGTGGTCGAGGAGGTGAGGAATCTCCTATTCCCCTTTCTCCTTCTCCTTCTCTTCTTCTTCTCTCTCTTCACTTGAGCCCCTTGGTGTAGAATGAGGGGTCTATTTATAGTTTTTCTGGAGTGGCATAGCCCGTAAATAGGCGTGAGATCAAGGGCGAACAGGGAGTGGTTTGAATGGACGGTCGATATCGAATCTTTTGATCATGCGCCGTTCATTGGACATTTGATGGCCTTAATGATGTCGGAATTCGATGATCTTGGGCTTGTTGGATTCGTCTCGTCGAGCCGCTCGATTCGAGTATAAGCTCGTCAAAATCAGAGACCGTTTGGTAACTCAAATTGCGGTTTGAACCTTCCAACAGCGCTTCGAACCTTTGATTCTGACTCATTTGGGCTCGGATTGGGTTGATCTTGGTGTCATTGGGTTTGTATTTCCGAGACGCTCAGTTTGACTGTAAGCTCGCTGAAATCGGAGTTCATATGCTCCCGAAATTAATTGTTGAAGTTTCTGAACTGATTTTTGCCTCGAGATTCGTGCTCAATCAAGATTATTTTGTGATGACGTATCAGTTGCCCCCCTATTTTCGGACGTCGAAGCATTAAGAGTCTGAAAATATGTGTTTCGAAAATTTGTATCAGCTAGAACGCCGAAAATTGCGTTCTGAATATCAACATCTCGCTCGAACTTCAACATAGAGGTCCCATTGAGTTCTAAAAGTATCAAAAACGAGTCCGGAACGTCGAAAAATGTGTCCGGGGACCCCAAAAACACCTAATTTGCTGTTTTCAGGATGAAATTCAGACCCGGAATGAACCGGGCGGCCGAACCGGCCGAATCCGGCCGGCCGCCGCCGCCGGCAACTGCCGGCGCCTTCGGCGGCACCGAACCGCAGGCCGCTCCGCGGCCTGCCCTGCCCGCTCTGCGGGCAGCTCCGCGATCTGCCTAGCCCGCTCCGCGGGAGCTACGCGGCCTGCCTGGTCGCGCCGCGGCATCCAGCCGCCGGCCGCCAGCTGGCCGGACCGGCCATGCTCGCAATCCGCGTGAAATAGCCGCGGATTCGAGCGCTGTTCGCGCCGTTTCGACGGCGGCGAGGCGCCTGTTCGGTCCACCGCCTTTAAGTGGGCCCCACTCCTCTTAAAAATGATTTTTTATTCATTTTTTGGCCGAAAAAATTCCTAAAAAATTTCAAAAAATTCAGAAAAATTTAGAAAAATTTGGAAAATTAGAAACCTCTTCTTTCTCCTGAAAAACTATAAATAGGCCCTTAAAACCTTTAGAAAAATTGCATCTTCTCTTTCTTTTTCCCTCCGGTTTACTGGTGATAGAAACCTACGGGATTTCTTCCTCCCCCTCCGGTTTACTGGCGATAGAAACCTACGGGATTTCTTCCTCCCCCTCCGGCTTACTGGCGGTTGAGGCTTCCGCTATTTGCGAGTTGGAATTCTTTCCTGCTCGACTTAGTGCCCCTCCTCGCGCGCAGAAGCCTACAGGATCTCTTTTTCATCTGAGCGGAGGTTTGTTGGCGATGGACGATCGAGTTGAAGCCCGTTAGTAGTCAACGATCGAGTGTGGAGTCAAAGGGGAGAGTTCGAGAATGCGTTGCAAGAAGCCGATGACGCGTAGTAGTCTGCCGACGAGCAGAAGTCGACTGACGAGCAGAAGTCCGATGTCGGGTAGAAATCCGCTGACGAGCAGAAATCCGACGACAGGGAGAAGTACGACGCCGGGTAGGAGTCCGCTAACGAGCAGAAGTCCGACGATGCGTAGGAGTCTTCTGACGAGCAGAAGTCTGACGACGAGTAGAAGTCCGCTGACGAGCAGAAGTCCGACGACGAGCAGAAGTCGACTGACGAGCAGAAGTCCGATGTCGGGTAGAAATCCGCTGACGAGCAGAAATCTGACGACAGGGAGAAGTACGACGTCGGGTAGGAGTCCGCTAACGAGCAGAAGTCCGACGATGCGTAGGAGTCTTCTGACGAGCAGAAGTCTGACGACGAGTAGAAGTCCGCTGACGAGCAGAAGTCCGACGACGAGTAGGAGTCCTCTGACAAGCAGAAGTCTGACGTCGGGTAGAAGTTCAACGTCGGGTAGAAGACCGATGAGAATTCATCGACGAGCAGGAGTCTGACGACGAGTAGAAGTTCGCTGTCGAGCAGAAGTCTGACGTCGAGAAGGAGACCGATGAAAATTCGTCGATAAGCAGAAGTCCGACGACGAGTAGGAGTCCGCTGACGAGCAGAAGTCCGATGTCGAGAAGGAGTCCGCTAACGATCAGAAGTCCGACGACGAGTAGGAGTCCGCTGACGAGCAGAAGTCCGATGTCGAGTAGGAGTCCGCTGACGAGCAGACGTCCGACGTCGGGTAGAAGTCCGCTGACGAGCAGAAGTCCGACGTCGGGTAGAAGTCTGCTGAAAATTCGTCGATGAGAAGAAGTCCGACGACGAGTAGGAGTCCGCTGACGAGCAGAAGTCCGATGTCGAGTAGGAGTCCGCTAACGAGCAGAAGTCCGACGACGAGTAGGAGTCCGCTGACGAGCAGAAGTCCGACGTCGGGTAGAAGTCTGCTAACGAGCAGAAGTTCGACGACGAGTAGAGGTCCTATCCGAGGTTGTATGTCAGAACATTTGTTCGATGATATTAACCTGTATGGAAGAGACCGAGAGAATACACCAAGGATGTAAGACCTATCCGAGGTTGTATGTCGGAGCCCTGCTCGACGACGTTAACCTGTGTGGATGAGGTCAGGAGAATCCACCAAGAATGTGAGACCTATCCGATGTTTTAAGTCAGAACATTTGTTCGATGACATTAACATGTGTGGAAGAGGTCGAGAGAATCCACCAAGGATGTAAGACCTATATGAGGTTGTATGTCGGAGCCCTGCTCGACGATGTTAACCTATGTGGAAGAGGTCGAGAGAATCCACCAAGGATGTAAGACCTATCCGAGGTTGTATGTCGGAGCCCTGCTCGACGACGTTTAACCTGTGTGGATGATGTCAGGATCAAATCCCCCTGGGATTGATCGTCCGGTGATTGAGATACAATATGAATTGTGTATTCCTCGAATCACGGAGAAAGAGTTTGAGAAGTTTATTCTTATCTTTCATAAGAGGAAAAATCATATCACAACAACATGAACATTCTATTACTGCATTACGTAAGCATAGTACAATAGTTCCCTGGTACGACTTACAAATTACAAAGTACTCAACACACAAGATCTTCGCACGGTGACAATACGACAACATTCAACTTGAAAGAAGATATTAGAGATATCAAAGTGACACTCAACTCAACATAAAAATGAGAACAAGACAAGTAATATTTGTTAATACAAATACACGAAGTGCGTGATCATTCAATCTCTCCAACCATTTGAACATTATTCAATGGTTCTCTTTGTTGTTGATTCTGCCCCCCAGTCGGACCAACTTCATCTCGGGTTGGTGTATTCTTGATGAATTGTCGGAGATATCCTTGTCGGATCAGTCTCTCAACTTCTTCCTTAAGCTGCCAACATGCTTCAGTAGTGTGCCCACGGCTACGGTGGAAGTGGCAATATTGCTCCTGGTTTCCGACGTTGGGCTTCAAAGGGTGTGGCCATTTCACGTTCTCCTGATCCCGGATGGCCATTAATACATTTGCTTGGGATGTATTGAGTGGGGTGTACTCCTTTTCTTGGCGAGGTCCTCGTCGTGGTGACGGAGACCTATGAGGTAGATTATTCTTCTCATGCTTTTTCTGCTGTGAGAAAGAATTATCCATCCCAGGTGCACCTTTGCGCTTCCCGCTGATTTGCTCAAACTGTTTCCTGTGAGCATTTATAGCTTCATCCGCAGAGATTTGTGCCTCCACGCGATAGATCAAGTCAGCGTACGAATGGACGGTGTCTCGCATAAGGGCCGAATAGAAGGGGCCAGGACGAAGACCTCCAAGAAAGACCCCTCTGAGTAATTCAGGGTCTACTCCTGGAATCTGTCGTGCTTCAGTGGAAAATCGTTGAAAATACTCCTTCAACGATTCTCCCTCATTTTGGCAAATCCCGGAGAGGTGGGAAGAATCCTTAGCAATTCTTCGATTGGCCACAAATTGTTTGACGAATACTTTTGCCAATTTGAAAAAAGAGGGGATCGTTCCAGGTGGAAGCGAGTAGAACCATGTTCGGGCCTGTCCTTTAAGGGTGGCGGGAAAGACCTGGCAGAGGAGTGCGTCTGATGCTCGTTGAATATGCATGGTGGTTCTGTAGTAGTCGATATGCTCATATGGGTCGGTCGTCCCGTCGTAGGACTCAATATTTGGCACTTTGAATCCTACTGGAATGGGGTGCTGAAGAATGGCTTCCGTTAGAGGTGATGATTCCTGGAAATTCCTCTGTCGGAGAGCATGCCTCACATCTCCTCGGGGGAACTCTTCCCGTACCAATTTTTGCAGTTCGCGACGTAGGACATTGTGAGGGAATCCCGCGATGTGTGGTTGGGGAGAGCCTTCGGGGAGATCTGAAAAAATGCGAGGATGTGTTGAACTCGCTGTATCGGCAAGTTCATCTTCCTGTTGTGATTGAGGATGTGGAGGAAGACGAATTTCTTCTTGTCGACGCTCGAATTGAATATCTTCAACCCTTGGTGGATCCCGAGGGGGAAGGATCTCCTCCAACGTCGGCTGTCGATCATCTCGTAGGAGTTGGAGGATCTCGTTTTGCGATTCTTCCATCTTCCGGATTCTTTCTTCTAAAGAATGTCCCAAAGTCCCTTCTCCGGTAGCATTCTGCCCCCCAGGGTGAAAAGATGCTGACATTAGTCGTCTATGGTTAATAGACGGATTTCTGGACTGATGAGAGTTGGAGCGAGAAGCTCCAACTAAACGACTGCTGCGCCTATTCACCATCGTAGCAGTACTCGAAGTAGTGGGATTGTGTTTCCCACAGACGGCGCCAAACTGTTGCGTGTTAGAAAATACGCGGCGGTAGAGTTTATGAATTTGCGTCCGAGCGTTGTACGTAAGTTTAACACACAAACAGGAAAAGAGAGTGAACACCAAGAGTTTTTACGTGGAAAGCCCAAAAATGGGAAAAACCACGGGGCCTCGCCCAGTTGCAAAGTTCCACTAGCGTTTTCGTAGATTACAAATGGCGGATTTCGTCCCACAAGTCGGGATAATCCAAATACAACTTGTTTCTTCCAGTGAGTTTACAAAATTTCTGCGAATTCCTGGCGTTTCTCCAAAATCCGGCAGAGTTCCGGCGTCTTCAGGTGGCAGGAAGAGTTTCGGCGGTGGTCGAGGAGGTGAGGAATCTCCTTTTCCCCTTTCTCCTCTTCTTCTTCTCTTCTTCTGCGAGTTCTTGGCGTTTCCTGAAAATCCGGCAGAGTTCCGGCGTCTTCAGGCGGCAGGAAAAGCTCCGGCGGCGGCGGTCGAGGAGGTGAGGAATCTCCTATTCCCCTTTCTCCTTCTCCTTCTCTTCTTCTTCTCTCTCTTCACTTGAGCCCCTTGGTGTAGAATGAGGGGTCTATTTATAGTTTTTCTAGAGTGGCATAGCCCGTAAATAGGCGTGAGATCAAGGGCGAACAGGGAGTGGTTTGAATGGACGGTCGATATCGAATCTTTTGATCATGCGCCGTTCATTGGACATTTGATGGCCTTAATGATGTCGGAATTCGATGATCTTGGGCTCGTTGGATTCGTCTCGTCGAGCCGCTCGATTCGAGTATAAAATCGTCAAAATCGAAGACCGTTTGGTAACTCAAATTGCGGTTTGAACCTTCCAACAGCGCTTCGAACCTTTGATTCGGACTCATTTGGGCTCGGATTGGGTTGATCTTGGTGTCATTGGGTTTGTATTTCCGAGACGCTCAGTTTGACTGTAAGCTCGCTGAAATCGGAGTTCATATGCTCCCGAAATTAATTGTTGAAGTTTCTGAACTGATTTTTGCCTCGAGATTCGTGCTCAATCAAGATTATTTTGTGATGACGTATCAGTTGCCCCCCTATTTTCGGACGTCGAAGCATTAAGAGTCTGAAAATATGTGTTTCGAAAATTTGTATCAGCTAGAACGCCGAAAATTGCGTTATGAATATCAACATCTCGCTCGAACTTCAACATAGAGGTCCCATTGAGTTCTAAAAGTATCAAAAACGAGTCCGGAACGTCGAAAAATGTGTCCGGGGACCCCAAAAACACCTAATTTGCTGTTTTCGGGATGAAATTCGGACCCGGAATGAACCGGGCGGTTGAACCGGCCGAATCCGGCCGGCCGCCGCCGCCGGCAACTGCCGGCGCCTTCGGCGGCACCGAACCGCAGGCCGCTCCGCGGCCTGCCCTGCCCGCTCCGCGGGCAGCTATGCGGTCTGCCTAGCCCGCTCCGCGGGAGCTACGCGGCCTGCCTGGTCGCGCCGCGGCATCCAGCCGCCGGCCGCCAGCTGGCCGGACCGGCCATGCTCGCAATCCGCGTGAAATAGCCGCGGATTCGAGCGCTGTTCGCGCCGTTTCGACGGCGGCGAGGCGCCTGTTCGGTCCACCGCCTTTAAGTGGGCCCCACTCCTCTTAAAAATAATTTTTTATTCATTTTTTGGCCGAAAAAATTCCTAAAAAATTTCAAAAAATTCAGAAAAATTTAGAAAAATTTGGAAAATTAGAAACCTCTTCTTTCTCCTGAAAAACTATAAATAGGCCCTTAAAACCTTTAGAAAAATTGCATCTTCTCTTTCTTTTTCCCTCCGGTTTACTGGTGATAGAAACCTACGGGATTTCTTCCTCCCCCTCCGGTTTACTGGCGATAGAAACCTACGGGATTTCTTCCTCCCCCTCCGGCTTACTGGCGGTTGAGGCTTCCGCTATTTGCGAGTTGGAATTCTTTCCTGCTCGACTTAGTGCCCCTCCTCGCGCGCAGAAGCCTACAGGATCTCTTTTTCATCTGAGCGGAGGTTTGTTGGCGATGGACGATCGAGTTGAAGCCCGTTAGTAGTCAACGATCGAGTGTGGAGTCAAAGGGGAGAGTTCGAGAATGCGTTGCAAGAAGCCGATGACGCGTAGTAGTCTGCCGACGAGCAGAAGTCGACTGACGAGCAGAAGTCCGATGTCGGGTAGAAATCCGCTGACGAGCAGAAATCCGACGACAGGGAGAAGTACGACGCCGGGTAGGAGTCCGCTAACGAGCAGAAGTCCGACGATGCGTAGGAGTCTTCTGACGAGCAGAAGTCTGACGACGAGTAGAAGTCCGCTGACGAGCAGAAGTCCGACGACGAGCAGAAGTCGACTGACGAGCAGAAGTCCGATGTCGGGTAGAAATCCGCTGACGAGCAGAAATCCGACGACAGGGAGAAGTACGACGTCGGGTAGGAGTCCGCTAACGAGCAGAAGTCCGACGATGCGTAGGAGTCTTCTGACGAGCAGAAGTCTGACGACGAGTAGAAGTCCGCTGACGAGCAGAAGTCCGACGACGAGTAGGAGTCCTCTGACAAGCAGAAGTCTGACGTCGGGTAGAAGTTCAACGTCGGGTAGAAGACCGATGAGAATTCATCGACGAGCAGGAGTCTGACGACGAGTAGAAGTTCGCTGTCGAGCAGAAGTCTGACGTCGAGTAGGAGACCGATGAAAATTCGTCGATAAGCAGAAGTCCGACGACGAGTAGGAGTCCGCTGACGAGCAGAAGTCCGATGTCGAGAAGGAGTCCGCTAACGATCAGAAGTCCGACGACGAGTAGGAGTCCGCTGACGAGCAGAAGTCCGATGTCGAGTAGGAGTTCGCTGACGAGCAGACGTCCGACGTCGGGTAGAAGTCCGCTGACGAGCAGAAGTCCGACGTCGGGTAGAAGTCTGCTGAAAATTCGTCGATGAGAAGAAGTCCGACGACGAGTAGGAGTCCGCTGACGAGCAGAAGTCCGATGTCGAGTAGGAGTCCGCTAACGAGCAGAAGTCCGACGACGAGTAGGAGTCCGCTGACGAGCAGAAGTCCGACGTCGGGTAGAAGTCTGCTAACGAGCAGAAGTTCGACGACGAGTAGAGGTCCTATCCGAGGTTGTATGTCAGAACATTTGTTCGATGATATTAACCTGTATGGAAGAGACCGAGAGAATACACCAAGGATGTAAGACCTATCCAAGGTTGTATGTCGGAGCCCTGCTCGACGACGTTAACCTGTGTGGATGAGGTCAGGAGAATCCACCAAGAATGTGAGACCTATCCGATGTTTTAAGTCAGAACATTTGTTCGATGACATTAACATGTGTGGAAGAGGTCGAGAGAATCCACCAAGGATGTAAGACCTATATGAGGTTGTATGTCGGAGCCCTGCTCGACGATGTTAACCTATGTGGAAGAGGTCGAGAGAATCCACCAAGGATGTAAGACCTATCCGAGGTTGTATGTCGGAGCCCTGCTCGACGACGTTTAACCTGTGTGGATGATGTCAGGATCAAATCCCCCTGGGATTGATCGTCCGGTGATTGAGATACAATATGAATTGTGTATTCCTCGAATCACGGAGAAAGAGTTTGAGAAGTTTATTCTTATCTTTCATAAGAGGAAAAATCATATCACAACAACATGAACATTCTATTACTGCATTACGTAAGCATAGTACAATAGTTCCCTGGTACGACTTACAAATTACAAAGTACTCAACACACAAGATCTTCGCACGGTGACAATACGACAACATTCAACTTGAAAGAAGATATTAGAGATATCAAAGTGACACTCAACTCAACATAAAAATGAGAACAAGACAAGTAATATTTGTTAATACAAATACACGAAGTGCGTGATCATTCAATCTCTCCAACCATTTGAACATTATTCAATGGTTCTCTTTGTTGTTGATTCTTCCCCCCAGTCAGACCAACTTCATCTCGGGTTGGTGTATTCTTGATGAATTGTCGGAGATATCCTTGTCGGATCAGTCTCTCAACTTCTTCCTTAAGCTGCCAACATGCTTCAGTAGTGTGCCCACGGCTACGGTGGAAGTGGCAATATTGCTCCTGGTTTCCGACGTTGGGCTTCAAAGGGTGTGGCCATTTCACGTTCTCCTGATCCCGGATGGCCATTAATACATTTGCTTGGGATGTATTGAGTGGGGTGTACTCCTTTTCTTGGCGAGGTCCTCGTCGTGGTGACGGAGACCTATGAGGTAGATTATTCTTCTCATGCTTTTTCTGCTGTGAGAAAGAATTATCCATCCCAGGTGCACCTTTGCGCTTCCCGCTGATTTGCTCAAACTGTTTCCTGTGAGCATTTATAGCTTCATCCGCAGAGATTTGTGCCTCCACACGATAGATCAAGTCAGCGTACGAATGGACGGTGTCTCGCATAAGGGCCGAATAGAAGGGGCCAGGACGAAGACCTCCAAGAAAGACCCCTCTGAGTAATTCAGGGTCTACTCCTGGAATCTGTCGTGCTTCAGTGGAAAATCGTTGAAAATACTCCTTCAACGATTCTCCCTCATTTTGGCAAATCCCGGAGAGGTGGGAAGAATCCTTAGCAATTCTTCGATTGGCCACAAATTGTTCGACGAATACTTTTGCCAATTTGACAAAAGAGGGGATCGTTCCAGGTGGAAGCGAGTAGAACCATGTTCGGGCCTGTCCTTTAAGGGTGGCGGGAAAGACCTGGCAGAGGAGTGCGTCTGATGCTCGTTGAATATGCATGGTGGTTCTGTAGTAGTCGATATGCTCATATGGGTCGGTCGTCCCGTCGTAGGACTCAACATTTGGCACTTTGAATCCTACTGGAATGGGGTGCTGAAGAATGGCTTCCGTTAGAGGTGATGATTCCTGGAAATTCCTCTGTCGGAGAGCATGCCTCACATCTCCTCGGGGGAACTCTTCCCGTACCAATTTTTGCAGTTCGCGACGCAGGACATTGTGAGGGAATCCCGCGATGTGTGGTTGGGGAGAGCCTTCGGGGAGATCTGAAAAAATGCGAGGATGTGTTGAACTCGCTGTATCGGCAAGTTCATCTTCTTGTTGTGATTGAGGATGTGGAGGAAGACGAATTTCTTCTTGTCGACGCTCGAATTGAATATCTTCAACCCTTGGTGGATCCCGAGGGGGAAGGATCTCCTCCAACGTCGGCTGTCGATCATCTCGTAGGAGTTGGAGGATCTCGTTTTGCGATTCTTCCATCTTCCGGATTCTTTCTTCTAAAGAATGTCCCAAAGTCCCTTCTCCGGCAGCATTCTGCCCCCCAGGGTGAAAAGATGCTGACATTAGTCGTTTATGGTTAATAGACGGATTTCTGGACTGATGAGAGTTGGAGCGAGAAGCTCCAACTAAACGACTGCTGCGCCTATTCACCATCGTAGCAGTACTCGAAGTAGTGGGATTGTGTTTCCCACAGACGGCGCCAAACTGTTGCGTGTTAGAAAATACGCGGCGGTAGAGTTTATGAATTTGCGTCCGAGCGTTGTACGTAAGTTTAACACACAAACAGGAAAAGAGAGTGAACACCAAGAGTTTTTACGTGGAAAGCCCAAAAATGGGAAAAACCACGGGGCCTCGCCCAGTTGCAAAGTTCCACTAGTGTTTTCGTAGATTACAAATGGCGGATTTCGTCCCACAAGTCGGGATAATCCAAATACAACTTGTTTCTTCCAGTGAGTTTACAAAATTTCTGCGAATTCCTGGCGTTTCTCCAAAATCCGGCAGAGTTCCGGCGTCTTCAGGTGGCAGGAAGAGTTTCGGCGGTGGTCGAGGAGGTGAGGAATCTCCTTTTCCCCTTTCTCCTCTTCTTCTTCTCTTCTTCTGCGAGTTCTTGGCGTTTCCTGAAAATCCGGCAGAGTTCCGGCGTCTTCAGGCGGCAGGAAAAGCTCCGGCGGCGGCGGTCGAGGAGGTGAGGAATCTCCTATTCCCCTTTCTCCTTCTCCTTCTCTTCTTCTTCTCTCTCTTCACTTGAGCCCCTTGGTGTAGAATGAGGGCTCTATTTATAGTTTTTCTGGAGTGGCATAGCCCGTAAATAGGCGTGAGATCAAGGGCGAACAGGGAGTGGTTTGAATGGACGGTCGATATCGAATCTTTTGATCATGCGCCGTTCATTGGACATTTGATGGCCTTAATGATGTCGGAATTCGATGATCTTGGGCTCGTTGGATTCGTCTCGTCGAGCCGCTCGATTCGAGTATAAACTCGTCAAAATCGGAGACCGTTTGGTAACTCAAATTGCGGTTTGAACCTTCCAACAGCGCTTCGAACCTTTGATTCGGACTCATTTGGGCTCGGATTGGGTTGATCTTGGTGTCATTGGGTTTGTATTTCCGAGACGCTCAGTTTGACTGTAAGCTCGCTGAAATCGGAGTTCATATGCTCCCGAAATTAATTGTTGAAGTTTCTGAACTGATTTTTGCCTCGAGATTCGTGCTCAATCAAGATTATTTTGTGATGACGTATCAATAATATAATTATTTGAGTAACAAGAATGCTAAATATTTCATCATGATAGTTATTTAGCATTAAATTTAATTTGAACATTTTTCTATAAGAAAGATATACTCGATGTATTTTATCATGATTATTTTATTCATTTAGATTATTGCGAAAAGTTTATCAATCAGGTTTAATTTCATTGCATTATTTATGCTTCATATGTCATTATTTTGATCTTATATTAACTTGATTGACTATAATGTTGACTCAATTTGACTTAAATTATTGATTAGGGTTTGAATGGCTTTGATTGTGATTAGACCTGTCAATTTCGGGTCGCGGGTTAGGTTCGGGTCAACCCGGAACTGACCCGACATTATTCGGTTTCGGGTCAACCCGACCCGTTTTTGCAAACGGGTCGATTTTTGGGAACCGAATCCGACCCGCTTCGGGTTCGGGTCAACCCGACCGACCCGCTTCAGTGCAGTGGGCGACGCAAGCGACGCGAAAGCGAGCGGTGCAGCGGGCGGGCGAGCGACGCGGTGTAGTGCAGCGGGGCGCGGTGTGGACCGTGCAGTGCGGTGCAGCGGTGCGACAGTGGCAGCGGGGCGCCAGCGCGGCAGCGCAGCAGCGGGCGCGCGGGGCAGCGGCTAGTGGCCAGTGAGGCATGCGCCAGGGCAGGCGGGGGTATTGAGCTTGTAGTATTCTTCTGGTAAAATGCTCATTTTGATTATAAGTATACAAGATATGAAGATTGTTTGATCCCTTATAGCATCATAAAGTTTTTAACTACACTTTATGTGTATGATTTGAGCTTAATTGGACTCAGATCAAAGCACTCTTAGATTGTTGTGCTTATGATCTTATTTAAAAATTCATTTCAACTATGAATTTGTTGAAATCAAAATTCAAAATATATATATCCCAATTTTTTCAATTGATCAATTATTACCTAAAAGATTATAATGGAATTAAAGTAGAAATCTACTAATAAAGAAACACAATAAAATCAGTGGGAGTTTAACAGATATGAACCTGCTCGAATTTCTGAGCATGAGCAAAGGGACAATGGAGGGGAGTCCAACAGGATTCATCCATTTGGTTTTTGAAGCTGAAATCGTCTTCCTTTCTTGGAGAAGCAGACATAACCGAAGCTGTGTATATGACTCGTTTAACTGACTTAGATCTCTCGCAGGCTCCCATTACAATGTGCAGAGCAGCCAATGAAGCCTCCGTTGTGTCCTTGTACTACCAAAAAGTTTAGCAAAAAAAATTTTTTTTTTCTTTTGTGCTTCTATTTAAACTAATTATTCTATAATTTATTCATATTATAAACAAATACAGAGTATAACAAAGCATAATATAAACTAATGAGTTAAGAAAAAGGCATGAGCTAATGTTTATAAGGTTGTGAAAGTCAGACCAGACAATGAACCGGAAGGAGAGGTTCATGGTTTGACCAGTTCGATCGGTCAATACAGGGTGGAACTGGACGACGTAATAAATAATAATATTACTAAAAATTAATAAAATTTACATAATATAATATAAATATATGATCATTTAATAATATTTATAAAATTTTTTAAAAATATAATAAAAATTTATAAATATAAATATATTTAAGGATAATATATTTATATATTTATAAGAATAATATTTAATATAATATATAGATTTATAATATTAAAAATTTATAATCATTAATAAAATAAAAATATTTGAACATTTAATAATATTTATAAAATTTTTAAAAATGTATAATATAAAATTATAAATATAAATATCATTTAAGAATAATATAATTGTATATTTAAAATTAAATATATTTATAAGAATAATATTTAATATACTATAGAATTTTATAATACTAAAATATTATATTATTAATTCTTATAATATACATTAAAACAAATTTATAATACTCATTGCACAAATTTGTAGTCCAACTAAGCCCAAAATTTTTAGCCTAACTAAATCAAATTCACATTCTAAACTATTCATGCAATTTTTTTAGTCTCGCATCATAGGAGAAGTTTGAGGTTATTGCATTTAATATATCTTTTATATAGTGTGAAATACTCATTTTTTACAAACACATCATGTGAGATATTTGAGATAACGTGCATATATTATAGTGTAATTAGTCATCATATTTAATAAAAAAATTAAATAATTAAAATATATTATTTAAATTTTAATTAAAACAAAAAAAAGTTATAGAATTGGCCAATTCTTTCCAACCCGAACCAGATTAGCGGTTCACCAGTTGAACCGCCTGTTCGATTCGAAGTCAATTTTGTAAGCTAGATCGGACTGGCCATCTGAACGAGTCATTGTTAAAACATTGAATATTTATATGAAACGCAAACAACAAGGCACTAGAAATGTTGGGAAAATTTAAATATTTTTTTTCAAAAACACATACTTCCATATGTTATCATTTTAAATTTTAACTGCCCTTTATCAAATTAAATCCATTCATTTATTTCTTCTCATTCTATGAGCTCTCTCAGCCCAAAATAGCTTCTTTGCACCTCGCCATTGAACAATTTATATAAAGGAAAAATATAAATATATAAAAGATTTTGCCTTTGTTTGAGATTTCTGCTTATCGTTTTAAAAGCTCCTTCAGACTGCAAATTATTGCATCCAGTCACCGAATGCGGAGATAGGTTCGGATATTAATAAAATATTATTTTAAATTAAGCGCATCAAAAGCTCAGGTAAAGCGCAGTCAAAAGCGCTGGTAAAATGCAGTCAAAGCGCAGTCAAAAGCGCAGGTGACGTGGCATGTTTTTATTGGATGTCCAAACCTATTATGCGCGTCCAGTGACCGGATGCAATAATTTGCCCCTTCAGACACTACTTTTAAATATGCTTTTCAAAAAATAGCTTATTTAATGATATTGGGTTCATTTGGGACGGGTTTCTGATTGCTTCTTAAACTAGCTTTTTAGAATAAAAATTTTATTTTTTATAGTTAAAAGCTACTTTAAGAAGCAGTAAGAAAGCAAAACCAATGTCTTCAATTGGAGAGAAATTACTACGTGCGGAGTATGGATGTAGTTTTATGCCCAAAATATAAGTGTACATATATAGCATGTACACAATATATAAATATATAATGAGTACATTTGTACACAGCGTGTACATACTGTGTACACTCATAGTATGGACTATGGACGTAACTCTATGTTCGGACTCCACACATAATAATTTCTCTTATTTGAGACAGTTTTCTTACTACTTTCTAGGGCAGTTTTCTAGAATCAAAATTTTTCTTAAAAGTAGTAAAAAAGCAGTAGTCAAAAGCTATCCCAAACGAAGCCAAAATTTAAATAAATAAAAAAACTTTTTATATACATATCAATGTTTTCATAAAATTAATCTGTGTGGTTATAATTAATCAACGAAACTGTTGCTCAATCTTACATCTTCAAGCTTGTTTCATCTTAGTAAGAGCCATTTAGAACCATAAGAAATTCATTCTCTGCTGTTCAATCTTCCAGTTTTCAATTCTGAAAGCTGTGAAAATTATCTCTTCTGATTTGTTTCAAACATTGAATCTTTACGTGTTCTTTCTAAAAGTATCAAACAGTAAAGTTGTTGTTGGGATTAATGGATAAAAAATATCTAACAGAGAGGAATGAAACCTGAGAAATCGGGTTGTGAAGCAAAGGTGTGGCGACGAGGAAGACGAAGTCGCATCCATTGATAGCCAACTCGAACTTCTCTGCATCATATAAGTCTGCCTCAAATAATCTCAACCTCTCATCTGCTCCTTCCAGTTTCTTCAAAAGCTGGACTTTCGATTCATCCCCTAAAATTTTAAAAATTAAAGCTTCAATAGAAAGAAATAAAACGTACTGATCTGTGCAGAAAAGAAATTATATTGCCTAAATTTCTGAGAGTGGCATGAACAGTGTATCCCCTCTGCAGGAGCTTCTGAACAAGCCATGAACCGATATAGCCTGTTGCTCCAGTTACACAGACGGTGCTCAGCTTCTCCATTAGCAAAGCTCGAGAACTGCAGAGATGCTTCCTCCTTGAACTGATAAATTCTTATATAATTGTAGATGTAAGGAAAAAATAAAATTATTTTTCACATATTTCAAGAAATAATTAAATTTATTTCTCATGCATGTAATTATTTAAAAGCTTGTATAAGATCATCTCCAACCGAACGACAAACATGCGTATGGTGTTGTTCGGTCGCTCCAGCCGAAGGCCAAATCTTCCACTATTTGCCTGTGGGTGAACAATGTGACGCCAATATTGATGTTGCACTGTTCATTTACACGATTTTTTTGTCTCAACCGGATTTGTCGAAGAAACGCGCCAAAGAGGAGAAAGACGATTAGCTTCACAAAAGCCCGCAAAATGGAGTTCAATTGGAGATGAATCATGACATATCTGAGTTTCATTGCATTTTGAAGTGAAAAATGAAATTTTCTATGCCCTAACATAACAGACGAAGAAGTCAAAATCAAGAGAAATTCCCCTTTGTTTAATTATTGCATAGACAATGTAATAATGTTCAAAAAATGCGCGGCCGGATATTTGGTTTGTTACCTGCTGCTGTGTTGGAAAGGGAAAGAAAACTGGCAGGCTGTGAGTTTAGATATTGATATATTGTTTATTGTATGATATATAAATACCAAATTTTATTTAAATAAATTTAAATTAACATTATAGTTAAAAAAGAATGGCTATGAATACAAATAAAAAACTAATGCTATATGACAGAAATGTTCTATTGTTTTTGTCAATAAATCAAAATAAAATTGATAATATAATATCATAAAGTTTTTTATATGGGTGGTTTTAACTTTTAACTGATGGCTATTTTCAGATTATTTAATAAAATATGTAATAAAAAAAAGTTAGCATACATTTTTTTATCAAAACCCTAACTTATGATAATTTCAGCACACTTAGAACTAAATTATGTGTTATTAATATAAGTGCATAGGAAGTTGGGGGTCATTATATATTATGATTGGTTTGTGTCTTAATATTGTTTTTATTTATTCTCCTTTGTTTTTCATTATGTCTTTGCATGTTCTCATTTATGTGTTTTGTGTTTCTCTTATAATCATTGTACTCATTTTTTAGTGTGTTGTATTATCTAGTTCACTTTTTTGTGATGTCAAAAGAGGAGTAGTGAGTCGTGTTGGTTGTACTAATTGTCTTTTGATTAATGCAGCTTTTCTTTACAGTAATCGTGTTGTTACATTTTGTTTAAAAAAATATGTTTAAAAAATAAATAAATAAGTAAAATGTGTGTTTTTAAAATTAAAATAAAATAAAATAAAATATATATCAATTGATTTTCCCCATTATTTTAAAAGAAGTCATTTGGTGAGGGTGAGAACTTAGTAGAGAATTAAATATAAAAATTTACAAATTAAAATTCCAACAAATAATGTTTGACATCATAAAAAAAATGTGAGATTATTACAATTTAGGAGCTTGACCTTATGTTTTGTTAATTACAAATATTATTGGATGATCATTTAATTACTTATTTTTGCTTTATACATTACATATTTCTTGTGTCTCTAATCATTTCAAGTATAGCATACATGAAACAGAATTGAATAATCATAACTCAAAATAATGTAATGTTAGGGTCTAAATCAGGTTGTGTTTTAATAAAGTCTATACTTTTTTTTTTCTTTAGTCATTATATGAATTGGGAGTATGTTGGCAAGATAATCGAGCACATGCACGTATGGAGAGAAGGGCTACTCTACTTAGCTGAGTGCCAAAGAAGTGTGGATCAGTGCAACACCCAAAGAGGATGACCTCTGGAAATTTGATGTTGGTCGATTCAACTTAAAAACTATAATTTTGGTTTGTATATTCTCACTTTTTTGCATTTATTTTCTTACATTTAGTTTCCTACGCTTTAGTTCATTTGGTTGATCATTGAAAATGTTATGATTCAAATTTTTCTGATTGAAAGCATGTAGTGCCTTAACATCTAGGCAATAAAAATCAAGGCCAATTAGTGTTTTTCAATAGGAGGATAATTTATTTTAGAAAGAAACAACTTATTGCTCAAATAGGATAGTGCATTTTTTTCCTTATTAATTTGAGCTAATAATGCACTAAGAGAGTCATCTAAAGCCTCAATATAAAGAATTAAGATAGGGATAATAAGTTGTTCTTAATATAGGGATAATAACAAATCAACTTAGAGAAAAAAAGATAAATAATTTAAATATTAAAAAAACTGCATTTAAATTACTGAATTTTAATATATTTTGTGTATAAATTTATCTTAATATGTTTTAATAAATTGGCTCACATGCTAAAAAGTTGACTCAAGGGCTCAAATTTGACACTTTTGCGCATTGTGTTTAACTCACAAGCTATTTATAGAATCAAGCATGCATTAACTCATGAATCAACTTAAATCAATCAGAACCATATTCCAAATAAATTATGACTCGAAATAAAAACATAACACAAAATAAGTTAATATCAAAATAAATCGACAAAACATTAAACAAAATGATTTAGCCTGGTTTTATTTGGTTTTAGATCTAAGATGGACAATAAAAAGAAACTATGATTTTGGTCGGTTCGTTTCAACTTAAAATTGGTTTATTATTTTAATTCAGTTTGATTTGATCCGACTTTATATATATATGTAATTCAAAAAGTATTTACAAAGCTATATTATTTGGGATTAATCACTTATGTTTGTTAGATGGTTCAATATATTATTGTTGGCTTGATTTATCAAAATCCTAATAATAAACACTTACATTAACTATTTGCTTAACCTATTTTGATTGTTTGGTACAATCCATTTCAGCAGGAGACATTTAGTGTAATAGCATGAACTGCTCCAGTATCGTCCAGGACGATCTGGGATCGTCCTGGGACGATCAGTTGAGGATTTGCTCCAGAATTTGCCCAGAAGTGTTCCAGGTGTTTTTCTGGAAGCATCGTCCAGGCCGATCGAGACTTCGGCCAGGCCGATTGGCACTGTAGAAAATATCGGCCGGACAACAGCCCTGGGAGCTGTCCAGGACGATCAAGTTGGTCGGATCGTCCCGGGACGATGTGGCGATCGGCCGGGCCGATCTGAAGATTACTTAAGGAAATTCAGTCGTTTTGAAGGGAGAGAAAATCAAAAAAATAAAATATCTGATTTTGAGGAGAGAGAAAGAGAAAAAGAAGAAAATTGGAAAAGTTGATTTCGGGAAGACGCGGAGCCGTTTTCGTTCGAAGAGACTGTTGAGGATATTGCTGTGCACGAGGTAAGGCACATTCCACCTTTCTCAATTTTCAGAACCGTCGAGTTTGGCGGTATTATCTGTCCGGAATTGATTTTTGTTCGTGATTTTTGTCCGTATCTTTTGATTGGTTCATTTTTTACCGCGTAAGTTTCTGTATATTGTTGACGTGCCGAGTGTGCACATTTTGGTTATTTTCTGAAGATTTTTGTCCGGGTATTTTTGATTCGACTGTGTTTTTAGTCGATTGGATTTTTCGGTGAACTTGGAAATTCTTTGTGCAGTAGAATAAATGTTCTGAAATGTTGATATCTATATTCTGTGCGAATTTGGTGAATTTTGGATTTTCAGAAAAATTGTGTAAATTCTGTATATTGTCGTTGTGCTGCCCGATTTTTGGGTAATTTCTGATTTGCCCGGAATTCTTCTGATTTGATATGCTATCTGTATATGCTATAAAAAGGGAGTTATAAGGGGCCTGGATCCTATGAGATTCAGTTAGTGAAATGGGAATTCTGAAATGAGCTCAATATACATTTTGATATCTGTTCTGTTCCGGATCCGAGGAAAAATCTGTTTAGGTGCTATATGCACTATTTATGTATTCTGGTGCAATAAGCACACCTGATCTGTTCTGTTCTGGTGCCGTGAGCACAAAGGGAGACATAAGGGCCCTGGATCCTATGAGATTCAGTCTGTGTCAGGGAACTTAGCTATTAATTAAATATCTGATATGATTCTGATATGATTTTGTTCTGTTCCGATATGATCTGTACGATTCTGATTCTGTTGATTTAATATGTCTGATCTGTTCTGTTTCTGATTTGATACGACTTCTATTTTCGTACAGTTCTATTTGATTTGATATCTGTCCGATTCCGTTCTGATTTCTGTACGGATTTGTTTGTCTGATGTGTTGGTTTGGCGATTCTGAGGATTTTGATTGGAGGTTTGTTGCTTTGCTGAGCTGTTGAGCTCACCCTTGCTTTCTAGTGGTTTTCAGGTTCTGGGAAAGGGAATGAAGTCCAGGATTAGTTCAGAGTCTGATCAGTATATGTATTGTTTTGTACCTTTTGATTTTTGTACAGTCATGGCTTTTCTGTTCTGTCTTTCTTTCTGTCTAAAAGCCATGTACTGTATTTGTAGATGATTGTTTTGAGGAAATGAAATCAAATAGATGTTTTGTTCCGCTGTATTAGATGTTTTTAGTAGCTCTGTGTTTGTTTAAGTTGTTTAAAATAATTTGGAAGATTCAGTTCCGAACCAAATTCCAAAGCTAGATCCTGGTTAGTGCTTCTCTCGTCGCGGCCCGGTGCGAACGGGATCCGTCTCGTTTCGGGTCGGGTCGTGACATTTAGGTACGTACTATTCTATTTCAACTATTACTATAAGGAAATACATCACATGTGAGGTTCCTGAAGGCAGGCTAGCTCTTCTATCTCTCTTCAATCAATTTAAATATCTAATAAATATTATTTATTATATCTTAGGCTTGCCGATCACTCTACAAAATCAATAGAATCTCCCAACAGCTTTATCAAATTAGGCAACCATGTTCTAACCAAAAGAGAACTTTTTCAAAAAAAAAAAAAAATCAAAAACTACTCATTACATAATACATACTAACACTGTTTATATAATTACAATAGCAATCATCAATCTAAACTATGATATAATATTTGGGGAAAGTGGAGTGGGCGACGGCTGTTAATAGAGAAATGTGTTAATCATCTTCATTAATTCATCTTATCTCCATTAAATGAACATCCTATTCATGTTCTATAAGATAAAATGTTAAGCTTTTAGATGTTAAATTTAAATTTTAAATATTAAAAATCTAACATAATTATTTCTACTTCAATAGCCTCTTGTAATGGAACAATTATTACGTCCTCCGACCGGATGCAGAGGAACATCCGGTTGTAGGCAAAATCGCGCCTATACCGAGGTGAAAAAACTCGGTACACCTCGGTATAGGCGTGATTTTGTCTACAACCGGATGTTCCTCTGCATGCTTACACCGGACGAAATAAAAGTTCCTTGTAATGGGCTTTGATTAGACACTTTCTTTAACAGTTTCTTGAGCTTTTATTTAGGTTATTGTAATTAGATCTTTAGCTTTATTTTTTTAAAATTATATTTATATGCTACAAAAACTTCCTCAAACTCATTTGAATTTTGGTCTATAGAGTTAAAATCTAAGTAGTCTTTGATTAGTTGAGGAGCTAGCTTTTCCAAATCTACTCAGATCATCTGAAAAGCTCCTTTTCCTATTGGGGTTTATCCTTTATCTAATCAAAAATTTATGAATATCAATTAGATTTATGGTAACTTCTTCTGTAATTATGAACTCAACTCCTAAAAGGATGAGTGGGAAACACTATCTTTTATTAAGAGTTAGATTGAACAAATAGGGGATTGCTAATTTCTTCATATGATAGAATATCTTCATTATTAATAATTGGATGAATAAGCATGTTAACAGGTAAATTAAGGTGATACTTGTTAAATGTAAATTATGTACTATTCATTAAATTAAAATACAGTGAAAATATTATATTTTAATTATATTTGTGCAGGAATTATTGGAAAAGAAAAGAATTATTTACAAGTGTTGAACAAGCGTCGTAGCGCCCCACATTTTTCATGCCCCAGCATTTGCATCTAAAGCACCCCAGTGCCCAATTCAGACATTGCAGTGTCGATTGCTCTAAAATTTTGGGATTTGCGGCAGAGCCAAGATCAACGATGTAGCTCATCACAATACCGTTGTGCCAGAACTTAACATCGCAATATTGGAGTCTCAGAAATTTGAATGTTAGAGCACCAATCATCAAAATACCTTAACTCCATATTCCACTTTCAAGTGCCTCAAGGCTCAACTTTTATAGCACCCCAGTGGAGTAGTTGCTGAAATGAGAAGCCTCGTCGACTCAGTTAAAAGACACACCGATTCAACCATTAACCGTCATAGGTCAGCCCAACACTGCAATGGAGTACATTATAGCATCGATGTGTTGTATCATTTTATATTGTTGCAATGCAAACTTATCGAGCGCCACAGTGCCTTAGTCTATTTCTACAAATGTATAAATAGTTTTTCAATTATTTTGTTTAAGGAGTTCTATTATTTCGGTGGATTTTTATACTTTGTAGTGTCTTCCTCTAATTCCTCTTAGAATAAAGTCTTAGGGAGGCTAGGAAAGTGCATGATACTTTCAATTGGAGATCTTAATATGTCTTATGTAAACAACTATGTTATTGAAAGAAGAAAGGAATAATTGTTGATCCTTATGGGTAGGGGTGTCAACTTTGGGTCACGGGTCGGGTTCGGGTCGAACCCGGAATTGACCTGGGTTCAAACGGGTCGACCCTAACCCGACCCGGGTAGACAAACGGGTCGGAAAACCGAACCCGGACCCGACCCGGCGGGTTGCCGGGTTGACCCGACCCGACCCGATTTGGGTTGCCGGCGCCAGAACAACGGCGGCGGACGGCGGGGGACGCGAGCGCAGCAGGCGGATCGGGCGCGGTCGGGCGCGCTGGGCATGCGGGCGCAGGGGCAGGGAGGGCAGGGCGGGCGGGCGGGCGCGCGGCAGGAAGCGCGAGCGCGCGGGCGCGAGGCAGGAAGCGCGGGCGGGCGGCGCGCGCGGTCAGCGGGCAGAGGCGGGATTCAAAATTTTTCGAATTAAACGGGTTGGCGGGTTGACCCGCCGGGTCAACCCGAACCCGACCCGTTTTGAAATCGGGTCGGGTTTAACCCGGATTTTCCGGGTCGAGTCCGGGTCGAGTTTTCGTGTCGTGTCAAATATTGACACCCCTACTTATGGGTGATATTTTTCTTATCAATTATCCTATATCTCTTTCTTATATGAATGAAATAAAGATGATTTTGTTTTTTTGTGAATTTTATGTCCGACTAAATCTCTATATTTTTCGCTAATGGTGTAAATGTATAGCAAGTACGAATATCGACTCTTGTTTCTTGAATTAGTAGTTAAATGTTTTTAATATCTCTCGTTCTTCATTTAATACATATAATGGTCATGTGTGTCATTAATACCTAATGTGATGTATAGCCTCGATGGAGGAATGTTGAAACAAATATGAATATTGAAATGAATTATTGGCATACGTAGACATATGATGTTAAAATTTTGAGGTTCTATGAAGTCATTAATATTATAAAACTGTTATAAACCTCCATTTTAATCCCTACAATCTCAACAGAGTTATAAGGATTCACATACTTTGATCCACATCAATATTTAAAAATCTCATTAGGAAAGCTTTATTATTCATATTCATTAGTCCAAAATATTTATAAAACTTAACATCTTTTTATCTTTTAGCTCTTTCTCCACTAGTTGACAAAATTCAATCCTTTAATTTTTGTTTAGTATGATAAAACTTACATCTGAAGTAAATAGTATTAGTTTGATTGCAATTAAACATGATAATTCCTTGTGAGATCGACACTCTCTTAATCACTTTATTATTTGATCGACACATATTCTTGTGTATCTAGTGAGTAATTTATATCAAAGAAAACTTAATGTACATTGCATACAGCTCTGCAATGGAATTTCTTCTTTTCGATAGAATTGATTCTATCAAAAAGAAGAAATAGAACCCATCCGATCCAAATCGTTAAATGATCCATTTACCACCCTTCCTTTCGTAGTAGTAAAAAAGATACTATGATGGTTCTAAGTTCTACCTACTATTGGATTTGAACCAATGACTCCCGCCGTATGAAAGCAATACTCTAACCACTGGATTAAGTAGGTGGGTAACATCGATGAAGCTACCGCGAAAGCTATGAACTTAGAAGAGGAGAGCAAATTGAAGAAATGACCTTAAATCTTTGTGTACTGACTCCTAATCGAATGATTTGGGATTCCAAAGTGAAAGAGATTATTTTATCTACTAATAGTGGACAAATTGGGATATTACCAACCCAAATCATTTTTTATTTCATACACTCATTATTTAGTGTAGCATTCCATGACCTTAAATCTGGTTTTTTATATTATTGCCAGGAAAGTAACACGTTTATTGCAATTTTAGACAATATTGTTGAAATAAGTGCATATTTAAACTTACTTGTGACCTATATTTTTATTTTTGCTTTATTTGATAAAATTCTTAAAAAGAAAAAAGTATTTTATTGATTATTTGATTTGTGAATTTTTTTCATTATTTTATAATTGTTATATACTTTGTAGATCAAGAGTAAAGAGTTCTTATTATTTGATTCTGAGATAGAAAAGACCCTTATATAAATTCAAAAATAAAAAAAACAAAAAGATTTTAGAGATGTCTTACCTAGTACAAGATCAGGACCATTCTAGATCTCTTAGAGAGTTTGCTAACCCTTTAGTAGAAGGAATCCATCTGAGTATCACTAGATTTATTATCCATGTCAATAATTTGGAATCGAAACCTACCATAATTCAAATGGTTCAAAATTTCCAGTATATGGAAACTCCTACTAAGGATCCCAACTTACACTTAACTAATTTCTTATAAATATGTGTAATATTTAAGTATAATGGTGTCAATAATAATGATATTAGACTTAGATTATTCTCATTTTCTCTAAGAGACAAAGCTAAGATATTGTTGAATTCTTTTCTTGCAGGCTTTATAACCATTTGGAATGAGTTGATATATAAATTCCTAGCTAAGTATTTCTTACTCTAAAAAATATCAAACTTAGGAATGATATCACAGCTTTTGCCCAATTTGAAGAAGGATCAATTTATGAAAATTGAGAGAGATTTAAAAAAATGCTCTCACCATACTTTATCTAATTGGTTGGTTATTTAGACTTTTTCTAATTGGTTGGTAAGATTCCTTAGGTCAATCATAGAAGCAACAGCTAAAGGATCTTTAACGTCTAATTCATTTAATGAAGTATATGAATTAATAGAGGAAATGACTACAAATAATTTTTAATGGCCTTCTGATAGGGTGAATCCTCAGAGAGTAACTGGTGTGTATGAATCAGATATTTTATCTATATTAATACCTATAAAAATAAAATAAAATAAAAAAATTTATGGATGATCTTATTTATGAGGGATTTAAGTTAATAGGTAGCAAAGGGTAAATAAGCTAAAGTCAACCTCTTAAAACATAGCATGTCATTCTATTGATTTTGTTTATTTCTTAGAAGTTTTTCTCTACAGACTTTAAATTCACACACTCAAGTAGTTATTCACTTAACAATATAAGTATAGAAAAGAGTAAAACTAAACCAAAATAGAATCAATTGATTTTGAGCAAAAAATAAATTTAATTTTTGAACGATATTCCATACCTTAGCTAAAATCTTGGCTCAATTCCAATCTAATCCTATATTCATTACTATCTATGTTTTGAATATATATATATATATATATATACACACACACACAAGGTGGGGGGGGGGGGGGGGGGGGGTAGCGAAGCCAGTGGTGTTGACTCGCAATGACTTTGGCTCGAGGAGGATAGCAACTGAAGTTCATAACTTGTTGGAAAAGTTTGTAGCTTTGTTGGTTGGTTTCCCTTTTTCTGGCTTTTCTTTGTTAAAATCTCAACTATAACTGTTAATGTTTTTATTAGAGCTTTAAGAGCTATTTTGATTAGATGTAAATTATAAGTTGTTTACTATCTTATATTTAATATTATAATTTTTGAAAAATAATTGAAAAAAATAAATAAATTTGTCTGTGCCGGTCTCATGCCCGAATTTAACCCCCCCCCCCCCCCCCCCCCCCCCCCCCCCCCCAAAACAAATTTTCTGGCTGCGCCATAGTATATATATATGAAAATAACTAAGGTTGTGAAAATAAAACTGAATAAAGAAACGAAAATAGGAGAGTTTCAAGGTTCAATGATATGATTGAGGTTGATTCGGAAGATGTAATAAATATTAAAAGTATTTAAATAAAATTTAAATGTCATATTGATGATGTAATAATTATGCAATAAAATTTTTTATTAAAAAATATATAACATTGATACACAAAAAAATGTATATATAACTAATATTATAAAATTATATCTAGCAATTCATGTTAGATCATTTATAATTAAAAAATGTATAAAATTTTACTTTTTACATTATATAAATAAATAAATAAATAATATTGATATATCATCAAAAAAATTATCTTGATCGGGTACGAATCTCAAAGCAAAATCATGATTGAAAACTTCAAAAAATAAATCAAACACCATCTGAACTCTTATTTTAGCAAAGTTATAGTCGAACTGAACGACTTGGAAATACGAACCCAACGACACCATGAGTCCAAATCAAAGGCCCAAAGTATATTTGGCTGATTCAAACCATAATTTGGATTACCAAACGGTTTCCAAACATGACATGTTTATAGTCGAATCGAGCGGCTCGATGAGACAAATCCAGTGAGGCTAAGATCGTAAAATTTTGATATTATTAAGACATTCAAATGCCTAATAAATGGTCCACGATTAAGGGATTCAACATCGGCCATCCATTCAAAACACTCCCAATTTACCTGTGATGTTCCTCCTATTTACTAGTCATTCCACTCTCAGAAATTATAAATAGACCCTCATTTCTCATAGAAAGGGACCCCTAGGGGGGGGGGAGGTCCAAACAAAAAAAAAGGAAGAGAAGGAAGAGATCTCTCTTGCCACCAAACTCTTATTCGACCACCGTCAGACTTGCGCCCGGTAGTCTACCGACACTGGAGTTTTGCATGTATGCCAACTAATGCAAGAGTTGTACCTGGCTGCTGACTGTTGCCAGAGTTCTGCCCGATAGCCGACTGCGTCGGAGTTTCGCCCGTTCACCGACTTTCATAAAACTTCTACCCGACTCCAGATTTGCACTCATCATCAGACTTCTACCCGACATTGAACTTCCACTCGACACAGGATTTCTACCCGACGCCAAATTTCTTCCCTTCACCAGAATTTCATCGAACTTCTACCCGAAGACAAACTTCCACCTGTCACCGGATTCCAACCCGGACGTCTGCCCGTCGTCGGACTTACAAGACACCAAACTTCTGCCCGTCGCCAGATTTCTACCCGTCGCTGGACTTTCGTCGAACTTCTAACCAACGCAAAACTTTTGTCCATCGCTGAACTTTCATCGGACTTCTACCTGACGTCAAACTTCCGCCCGTCATCGAATTTCTACCTGACACGGACTTCTGCCCTTTGTTGAACTTTCATCGGACTTCTACCCGTCGTCAGATTTCTACCCAACACAAAGACTTCACAGCAAACACTTGCAAGTTTAACATAATATTGTTTACATAAATAAGTGTCATCAAATTTATTAATGCATCATTGAATTTTTTTCTATCATATCAACTTTATAATGACTATGGAGCTCACATCTATAATGCTAATTGAAGAACCTCTCATGTTATTAAGTTAAGTGTTGTAGAGATGATGATGCTTATGTGGATGAGTGGTTTTACTATTAGAGACATAATGCAAAATGAGTATATACGTGATAAGGTTGGAGTACCTCTAGTGGCCAATAAGATTAGAGAAAGTTACATTAATCATTGACCTTTTCATGATCCAACTAGGAGAGTAAATGTATTATATCTAGCTTATGTTAAGAAAGGTAGAGGTAGACCTAAAAATATGTTTTCAGAAAATATTAGAAATGACATTTCTTATGTTAGAAAAATATTTCAGGCAGACTAATTTCGCCGAAAAATTTTTCCTGTAGGTTTTTTTTGACAAATTTTTTTTTCCGATGCTCTATTTACCGTCGAAAACATTTTTGCTAGAAATCCGCCTGAAAATTTAAAATTTTCCACCGATAATATGCTACTTTCCTGTAGTTCTGGGGTGTAATACTATGGGGCATGAATAGGCCTACCACAGAGCTGATGATGTTGAATGTCTTTTTTATCCACTTGTTCCTGTAATTATGGCTATAAGTCCTAAGTAGAGTGCATCACAAATTGTGCATGCTACTATAGAATTAAATGAGTCAACTAATATGTAGGAGCATATGGTGATCGCGAAGTTGGATTGAAGGCTTGGAAAAAAAAAAAACCTTCAATAAATAAAATGAAAGCTGACAAAGGGTTATAAAAAAAAAATTCCATTTAAAAGTGTGATAAATCAGAAAAAAATATAATTTATTAATTTAGTTGGAAATAAATATGACAAATTCAAAATCATTGAAAACAAAAATGAGAGTTGAGTTACTTACGAAGATCAGAAGATTTTTACTAGCTGAAGCGACAGACAAAAAAGGCCAAAATTGACTTTCTCTCTCTTCCTTCTCTCCTCTTCCTTTCCATTTCCCTCTTTCTTCCATGACAAGCTAGAAAAAATGGGTAAGGCATTGGGGATATATATATATATATATATATATATATATATATATATATATATATATATATATATATATATATATATATATATATATATATATATATATATATATATATATATATATATATATATATATATATATATATATATATAATTTGTTACAACCCAGTTCGGATAGGTCCTACCGTATTGAATTATGACAGGCAAATCCTGATATCTAATTTTAAAATTATTTTAGATTTTTTGTCAATATTCATTGAAATAAACTACAAACAATTGAGTTACTAAAATATTTAAATACTGAAAATAAACTCATCCACAAAGTCCTCGGTTTCTAGGGTTTCCTCCATTTTCCGCGTGATCTTCCCTCGATCTTTTGTTCGTGCCGAGTGATTTTAGCTTGTTTCCTGCTGATCGCCTCCTCTGGCCCTCTTGGGCCTCTTGGCATGGAGGGGGACTCTGCCTCTACGCCGTGGGGAAATTTTTCTTCTAAAGCTCAGGACCAAAATAAAGGTTTTTTCAATCTAGATGCTGAGGAGGCTTCACCTTCTAAATCTCGATCGTTTAAAGATGTTTTGGCTGGTTCATCAGGTGATACCTTGCCTTCTCTTACACCTTCGATGTTTAACGGAGTTCCTGCTGTTTTGATTTCGGATGATGATGTACTTAAGCTTGCTTCACCTTTTCGTTTCACTCTTGTGGGGAAATTTGGCGTTAGACGCCCAAATCTTGATGCGATTAGATCGTTTTTTGGTAATCTCAAGCTTTCGGGTTTTTACTCTGTTGGTTTACTGGATTCAAAGCACGTTGCAATACAACTGTCTAATGACTTGGATTACAGTCGAATTTTTGCGAGAAGATCTTATTTCATTTTCAATTGTCAGATGAGGATTTTAAAGTGGATGCCTTTTTTCGATGTTAAGGAGGAATCTCCGATTGTTCCTATTTGGATCTCTTTTCCGAATCTTAGATTGCATTTTTTTCAATCCTAAGGCTTTGCATGCTTTAGGTTCTATCTTTGGACGTCCCCTTCAAACGGACCAAGCCACTGCGTCTAGAACCAGACCCTCTGTAGCTAGGGTTTTAGTTGAGGTAGATATTACTAAGAAGCATGCTAAGGAAGTTTGGGTTGGTTCAAAGGCTTTTGGGTATTTACAAAAAGTTGAATTTGAAAAAACTCCTGATTTCTGTACTCATTGTAAAGCTCACGGTCATGCTGTTTCGGAATGTTTCAAACTTCATCCAGAACTAAAAGTTAAATCCAACACCTCCATTGGAGGGACGGGTATTAAGGAAACGACTATTGAAAATCCTGCTATTGATAAACCTGAAACTGAGAATACGTTAACTAATGTTGCTGGCAATTCCAATGTTGAGAAGGGTAGAAGTGAAATTTTAAAAGTTACGGAAAGTGTGGATACTCCTACTACTTCCCCTGTTAAAACTTTAATTGTTAAAGACAAGTCTTTTGTTGAGAATGGAGAAATTTCTAATATTTTTATCTCTGTTGACTCTATGCTTAATAATTCTACTCCCCCTCTTGTTTTGGTTAATACCGGGAACATTGATGATGATCCTAGCGAAGATCAAGAGGAAGGAGAATATGTCCCAGGACAGACTTTGCCGGATTCGATGGAAAAGGGTAATCACAATATCAATGGGGAAGGCCAGTCTTCTGCTAATTTTTCTGATAAAGGCAAATATATTGAGGAAGAATGGATTACTAAATCGCATAAGAAAAAAAAAGAAAAATGTTAAAGTTACTTTACCTGATACCCCGCGTGCTACCAGGGCTCAAACTAATAACAAAAATTCTAATGATTAAAGCCATTATTTGGAATATTAGAGGTATTGGTGGTTCTGAATCTAAAAATCGGGTTAGAAATTTATGTCGGGTTCATAATATTTCTTTTCTGGTTCTGCTGGAGCCTTTTATTTCTTCTGATAGACTGAAATCTACTGCTGCTAGTTTAGGTTTTTCTGATAGTTTTTCTAATTGCTCTAATAAGATCTGGATTATGTGGAAAAATCATTTTAATGTTGATGTGATTTCTGACTTTCAACAAGTGGTCAATGTGCAAATATCTTTTAACCAATTCATTTTTTATGCTTCCTTGGTTTATGCTTCCTCTACTAGAAATGGTCATACCCCTCTTTGGGATTGTTTAACTGATTTTGCTCATCTGATTGATGGTCCTTGGTGTGTTGGGGATGATTTTAATATTATCTCTAATGTTACTGAAAGAAGAGGGGGTAATCCTCCTAACATGAATGCTATGGATGATTTTAATCAAGTTATTTTTTCCTGTAATCTTACTGATATTGGTTTCTCTGGCAGTTCTTTTACTTGGAATAGAAATAATATGTGGCAAAGACTTGACAGGTTACTTTTCAATAATGATTGGATTAGCAAATTCAATATGACTAGGGTTCAACATTTGAGCCGTACTCTTTCTGACCATTCGCCTTTGCTTCTTTTTATATCTAATAGTTTTCTTACGGGTCCTGTGGCTTTTAGATTTCAAAATATGTGGATCAAGCATGTTGGATTTTTTAATGTTGTGTCTGAAAACTGGAATGCTTTGGTTTTTCCTGATAATAATATTCATGGTATGAATAGATTATGGGCAAAACTAAGTAGATTGAAACAACTTTTAAGATGGTGGAATAAGCATGTTTTTAAAAACATCTTTGAAAATATCAAGGAAGCTGAGGAGAAAGTGTTAATTGCGGATAACCTTTTTCTGGAAAATCCTTCATCTGAGAATATGGCTAATCTTGATAATAGTAAACTCCTTCTATTTAATTTACAAAACCAGGAAGAAATTTTTTGGAAACAGAAGGCTTCTAACTCTTTTTTGTTGGAAGGTGATCGGAATACTTCCTTTTTCCATGCTTTAGTTAACAAAAACCATATAAAAAGCTACATTCACAAGATAACTGATGAGCATGGTGTTGTTTATGACAATGTTGATACAATTGTTAACTCTGGTGTGGACTACTTCAATAATATTTTTAACGCCGTAAAGCCTGTTTCTCCTATTGTTAACACTAATGTGATTCCTAATATTTTGGAAGAGAATGATAATAGTTTCCTTACTCAATTACCCAATGAAGAAGAAATTTGGAATACTATCAAAGGTATGAATGTTGAGTCGGTTGCCGGCCCTGATGGTTACACTACTAAAATTTTTGTTAAAACTTGGGATATCGTTAAAGCTGATGTAGTGGATGCTGTTCATGATTTTTTCAAGGGTAAGCCTTATCACAGAGCTTTTTCTTGCACTAACATTGTTCTTATCCCCAAGAAAGATAACATTACTTTCTGGAAGGATTTCAGACCTATTAGTCTTTGTACGTTTTTTAACAAGCTGGTGGCTAAAATTATTGCTTCTAGACTTTCTACTATTTTGCCTAGAATTATTTCTTATAATCAGACGGGGTTTGTTAAAGGGAGGAGTATTTTTGACAATATTCTTCTGGCTCAAGAACTGGTGCATGATATTAACATTAAAAGTATTGGTGGCAATATTCTGTTCAAGCTCGACATTACTAAGGCTTATGATAATTTAAATTGGGAGTTTCTGTATAAAATCCTTTCTTTGTTTGGCTTTAATCAGGTTTTTATTAATCTTGTTAAGCATATCATTAATAATTGTTTCTTTTCTGTTATGATTAATTGGAGGAATCATGGTTTTTTTAAGTCTACAAATGGTCTCCGTCAGGGGGATCCTTTATCCCCTTCACTTTTTATAATTGCTATGGAATATTTGTCTAGGGGTTTGGATGATTTGTACAGTAGGTTTCCTATCATGAATTATCGTACTGGTGGTGGTTTTCCAATCTCTCATCTTAGTTTTGCTGATGATTTCATCATTTTTTCTAATGCTTCTTTTAAAAGTGTTAAATTGTTAGTTAACTTTTTGGATATATTCCAGGATGCTAGTGGCCTTTATATTAACAGAGATAAAAGTAATTTTATTCCGGCTAATTCTGTGAACACTACTAGAGTTAACAAGATTAATCGTTTATGTGGTTTTTGTTCTTCTTCCTTGCCTATCATGTACCTTGGTACGCCTCTTTCTAAAGGTAGGAAGAAGATCATGCTGTTTGATAATATTTTCACTATTTTTCAAAGAAAATTTTTGCTCTGGTCGTCTAAATTTCTTTCCTTCGGAGGTAGGTTAACTTTGATTAAAAGTGTTTTGAATTCCATTCCTATTTTTATTTTTCATACTTTAAACCCTCCGGTGAGTGTTTGCAATAGAATGGAAATTATGATAAATAAATTTTTTTGGGGTGCTTCCTTTAACAATTCTGGTATTAAATGGGCCAAGTGGAATAAACTTTGTGGTGTTTATAAGGAAGGTGCCTTGGGGTGCAAGTCTATTACTGATATGGTGAAAGTGTTTGCTCATAAGCTTTGGTTTTCTCTACGTGCTAATACTAGTCTTTGGGCTAAATTTATGTTAGCCAAGTATTGTAAAGGGTCTCACCCTTTAATTGCTCATTACAAAAATTCTGATTCTGCTGTGTGGAAAAGAATTTGTAAAATTAGAAGGGAGGCTGATATGAATATCTTCTGGGGTCTCGGTGAAGGGGAAATTTCTTTCTGGCAGGATAACTGGATGGGAGTTTCTTCTATTGACAGGTATCTTAATACTTATACTATTGTCAATCTTAAAGTCAATACTTTTTTTGTTAATGTTTTTTGGAATATTGATATGTTGCATGAGGTTATTCCTCAAGAACTTGTTGATTTAATCATTAAAATCCCGGTTCAGTCTCTGCTCAAGGATAAAATTCTGTTTAGTCTTTCTTCTACGGGTATTTTCAGCTTTAAAGATCTTTGGGAGCATATTAGAGTTAAAGAGGAAGTCTCTCATACTTATCAAGCTTTGTGGCATAATACCATTCCTGTTTCTTACTCTTTACTTGCTTGGAGATGTCTTAAAGGTTTCTTGCCGGTGGATAATAGATTATGGAGAAAAGGCTTTTATCTTGTTTCTAAATGCCAATGTTGTGCTAATATTGAGAGCATTCAACATATTTTCCTTACTAGCTTGATTGCTCGGTTGGTTTGGAACCATTTTAGCCATTTAGCTGGGGTGGAGTTTTATTCTTATAATTGTGATTTACAAGAGTTTCTCAGTAAGTGGTTTACTAAAGGTAAAGGGCACATTCTTAACTTAATGTCTATTTTAATTCTGTGGTATTTATGGAAAGCTAGAAATGAGTCTAAGCATCAGGGTATTAAAGTTAATGTTAACCAGATCATTACTAACATTAGAAACAAGGTTTTACAACTCATTTCTGTTAACCTGATTTCTCCTAATAACTTTAAGCACTGCAGTATTTTGGCTGAATCTTTTGGCTTAAATAGTACTGCTGCTAATGATATTACTGTTGGCCGGATTGTTAGATGGTTAAAACCGGAGTTTCCTTTTGTGAAGCTGAATACTGATGGGTCTGTTGGTGTTAATTCTGCGGGTTTTGGTGGGATTATTCGTAACCATCAGGGTAATCCTGTGGATGCTTTTGCTGGCCATTTGGAGTTATGCTCTGTTTTGTCTGGTGAACTTACGAGCTTGAGTTTTGGCTTAAATCGCTGTCTGAACATGGGTTACCATCATGTTTACATTGAGGTGGATTCTACTTCTGTGATTCATGTTATTTCTGAGCATAGTAATGGTCATCCTCAAGATTTTTATACGATTAGGAAGATTAGAATGATGCTTGGTGAGATGTCTTATAAGATATCTCATATTTACCGGGAAGGGAATGTTTGTGCTGATTGGTTGGCTAAAGCTGGGGCTATTAGCCGTAGTTTTCAGGATTTTAATGTTTTGGATTTTCCTTCCCCTCTTAAAGGCATGGTCTCTCTGGACAAAGCTGGCCTTCCTTATTTTCGTCATGCTTAATTTCGTTTCGTGGAGCTCTTGGGGTTTTGCTCTGTTTTTGTTTTCTGTGGTTTATGCTAATGCTGGGCTGGTGATCTCCTATTATGCTTACTACTGTTTTATTACTGGGAGATCTATTTTGTTTCTGGTGTTGCTCCTATTCATGCTGCTTGTTGGTGCCAGGCTTGTGATTAGAGGTGTGCTTTTACGGTCTTTAGTTTGTTCTTTTCTTTTTTCTGGGAGGTTTTTTTTGGCCCGGTTGGAGTTTTGGGCATATTTCGAATTTCTGGCACTTTTTGGATAAGTGTTTTAAGATGAATGGTAGGTGGGTTTGGTTTAGACTGCTCCTGAATCGGGTTACTCATTTTAGTTGGTATCCCTTACACAACACTGAGTTGTTCTCTTTAATTACTAATCATGTTTTTTGGAGATTTTTTTGCAGGGAATATGTTTTCTTGAGGATCTTTGACTGCATGTTAATCTCTTTTTTACGTATCCTTTGGTTTTCTTTTTCCTGTTTCTTTTTTGCAGGGAGACTGTGCTTAATGGAATTTATATGCTCTCCCAAATTTTGGGTGCTGGATCTTCCCAGTCCGAGTTTTCTTATTTGTTCTTTTTGTAATCTTAGGTGTAGGACCCATTGGCTCTTAGGTTTTTTGTTTTTATTTTTCATTGTAGCTCTTTCGAGCAGTCGTGAGCTGAAGGGTCCTTTTAAGGACTTTTGTAACCGGTTTTTTGGATTAACACGTAGGCCCGTCAGTGGGTTTTAACCAAAAAAAAAAACTCATCCACAAAGTTTCTTTTATTTCATCAAAATATATATCTACACTATAATGCATTGCTATAGGTAAAAGCTACAGAACTGAAATTTAACTAACTATGACTATACAAAAATCAAAATAATATAATATCTATGACCTCAGATTTTATCTTAAATTGTTAGTCCATAATCTCCTTCCTTATCCCAGATCCTGAAAAGTAGAAGCTAAACCATAATGAGTTGCAATAGTTTAGCAAGCCACACATTCTGATCTAAATTTTCAACTTTTTTTTAAATATGTTACTGAATATTTAAAAATAGTTAAATGCAATTTAAATAAATTAATATACTGAGAGATATAATAAATGCATAACAATTATTACCTAATTTAAATAATAATACTGAACAAATAAATAAATTAAAATTTATATTACATAGTAGTTAATATCACATTTTTCGGACCCAAACAAAATCTCAAAAACATTTTGCCCCTTATGACTTGCTTTTTGTTAAAAAGATATCACACATCTCTATCTCAAACAGAATCTCAAAGGATTCTGATCCTTTATTGCTCCTAGCAATCTTCTAACATAGGCAAAATCTCAATGGATTCTATCCTCTTAAGGCACCCAACAGATATAATTAATCACATATGCACATATATAAACACATTATAGAAATTAAAGATGAATCGAGCATGTATCAAAATTGCATAATATTGTATAATAATAGACAACAGAAAATCCTACTAGGCAAAAATATACATTTTTAAAAATTATTAAATTATCAGAAATTATGTAAAATAATATTTTAAAACTTTTATTGTACTACACTATTTTTCAATATCTATATAATTTTCTATTTAATAAAAATTTTACAAATTTCGAAACTCACATTGTAAAATCTCTAAAAAATATTTAAAATATGCATAATTGTAATCTAAATAACTTATAAAAATTACACTGTTAAAGCTTTATTAGTGCAAAGTTATCCACATTTTTGCTAACCGATACAAACTTATAATAGAAAAATTGGCTTAAAATTATATATTTTTAAAAATTGATATGGGCATAATGTCACTTACCTCTATACGAACAAGTTTTCCAGTTGGGCCTATGAACCAAAAAGGCCTGAAGTCCCCCAAAACCAAGGTTTTCTTTTTCTCTCTCCGCTCTTTCTTCCCTAAAATCCTAAACAATTCTATATTTGGCAATACTGAAATGGAATAAGAAAATTGAAATTTAATAATATGCAATTGCTTTTAGATGTTTTTTTAATTATTTAAATAATAATATTATTAAAATGAATTTTCAATAGATAATTCATATAAATTCTTTTATAGATTTCCAAAATTACAAAAAAAATATTCATAAATTAGCTCATTTTATTTAAAATTTTTTATGAAATCACTTAGCAAAACTGACACCTGATTGTCCAAAAAAATCCAACTTTTTCAAACATGTGCTAATTTTTAAAGAAATTTCAACAATGCCAAAAAATTATGAAAAAAGGGTAATTAAAGCACTACACCATAAATGTTTCATGAAGACGGTTTATGATTTGGATTTTTAATGACTCATGAAATAATTATTGACTCTTCTAGATCAAAAAAATTCTAAAATAAAAAAACTTTTTTTAAGGGTTTCACATTATTAGTGGATTAGTGTTGTAGCGCTCAGACATAGCGCTGCATGTTGAATCCTGAATTACTGTAGAATTGATACTTCAATGTCATGGTGATATTTTCTTGCTCCACTATGCTCTCCAGCTTAATGCCATAGCGCTCAAAAGCACATCACTGAAGCATTTTAGTTCAAATAGGAATTCATTTTTTAACACTTTTTATATTTTCGAGTTATTATTACATATAGTAAAAAAAAGCGACAAGCTTATAATAATTGAATAGACAAGAACTTGAATAAAAAAACCTCTTGCATGTTTAAAGACATCATTGAAGCACTCGAATGTATTTTGTTGTCATTGTGTCATACCTAAAATCCAATTCATGTATGAGTGCCCACTTTATAAGATCTCTTTCGCATGCATATCTTGAAGACATTCATATTGTTCCACGCTCCCTGCCCAATACATTTTTTGTCATATCATCTAACATCAGATATAGCTATCCTCCTCAAAGCTTTCTTAAAATTTTCATGCAAATGTCTAAGGCAATGCATGTACACAACCCAAAGAATTATGTCTATACACTCGCTTACTAGCCCAACATGGAGATTAAAGATTATGCATAAATCATGGTTCACATGAACTTCTGGAATAGCCACGCAAAGAATTGTTATGGACCACCACCAGGACTTGTTGCTTTTTGACTCAACGATTGCAAAAGCTAAAGGAAATAGGTCATTGTTAGCATTAATAACAATTGCACTAAGTAACATTATATTTTCCTAGAAGGAAGGTTCCATCCATGCTCAACACTAAATGACAATAACTCCAACCGACGATAGATGATCTACATGCCTAGAATAATCATTGAAATCAATTTGAAAATTCACTATGAATTATGCACACAAATCCATGAATAGCAAAACACGTTGTATTTAGGGCTGTCAAAATGGGGTCACGGGTCGCGCGGGTTTAGGTCCAACCCGAAATTGTTCTGAAATTGTTTGACCCAACCCGTTTTTGCAAACGGGTCAATTTTTCGAACCCGAACCTGACTAGCTTTTGGTCCAACTCAACCCGAATCCGACCCGCTACGGGTATTTTTTCTAAATTTTTTTATTTAATTCAATTTATTTAAACCTAAACGGGTCAAACCGGGTTGATTTCGGGTTTCCGGGTCAACCAGAATTTGACCCAACTTTATAAACGGGACAAAATCCCTAACCCGAACCCGACCCGCTTCGGGTTTAGGTTGGCCCGAATCTGAAATTTTCGGGCCGAGTTCGGGTCGGGTCAAATATTGACACCCTAGCTGCATCGTGTACATGGAGCAGTATGAGTCCTCCCAACTTTTGAATGATTACTTTAGTGCCTTCCATCTAACATAACATGTTTTTGTGTAGGAGACCTTAATATTGAATTTAGCTTCTATATGTATTATTATCTCCTTAGATTTCTTGTCAAGTTGTTGTGGCTTGGGAGTATGAAAAGTAAAATGAACCTAGAGGTTCATCGTCGATGACCATTGTGCATAATAGAACATACGAAAACAGGATGTGTATATATGTTAGAAATTCTACATGCTTCTCCTAATCTCTTTCTACTTTATGTGTATAGTCATGGAAGGATTATCTTCATGGACACTAGTGTTGACCCTAACATAGGATCCTTTCCTATAAATAACCTCATTGGTAGAGGCAAAGCTAAGGAGTTTGTTATGTAGCGGTTGAGGAAGCCACCAAATGAGCCTCGGACAAGTTCGTACAAAAAACATTTCTCTTTTATCTATAGTGGGCCATGGTGGCATGGGAAAGACAACTCTCCTACAACATGTTTATAAAGATGAAATGACAAAGGAATTTGATCTTAGAATATGGGTTTGTGTTCCCAACAAATTTGATAAAAAAAAAAAAAGAGCCATTGCAGATATGTTGGAATCTCTAAAGAAGTAGAGGCCTAGTTTGGAAACATTTAAGGCACTTCAAGATAGTCTTTGAACTGAGATCATGTCCAAAAAGTTCTTGCTTTTGTTGGATGACAATTGGGATGATGATAAGAAGCATGATAAAAGTGAATGGGAGAACGTGCTCGTCCCTTTGGCTTGTCATTAAAAAGAAGGCGGAATTATTTAGATTAGAGGGCGTGAAAAAAGATCAGTGTTGCAGTACCTCAACTTTTATGCATTTGCTAATAAGAAGAATCTTAATGATTATAAAAGATTAATATCCATGGCTGGAGAGATAGTTAAAAATGCTTTCTGGATCTCAATTTGCTACAAAGGTCATCGATGATGCCGTTGTTGACCTCGTTTTTAGCCTGTCTACTCTCGAGCGCTTGCAATCAATTTAATCGAACCTCGTCGAGCCTAATTCGAGCTCGAATCGACCCGACTCGAGCCGGATTAGACTCGCATGCGTTCAATTAAATTCGATTAATTTATTTTCGTAGCATCGTGCCTAATTTCATTTAAATTGATTATTATTTTGAGCCCGATTTTGTGCGATTAAATTCGTCGCGCCGGCTCGAACTCAATTTTAATCAGATCGAGTCAAATTTGAACTCGAATCTAGCCCGATTTTAGCAAATTCGATTTGACTTAACCTAATTCAATTTCACTAGAATCTATTTAACCTTTTTTTAAATGATTTGAATTTGTTACCTAGATCAGGGGGTCAGATCGAGCGGCTCAGATCGAATGGTTTGTTGGCCCGACGACGTTGCCTGATGTCTGCAGTCTTGGACGGGCTTTGCAGAGATACGAAGCAGATAAATCTGCCTATTTGCGTGAAGTTTGGAAGACTGGAGCACGGAGACGAAATTGGCGGGCTTCCTTTCTTGGTGATGGCGTGCATTTACTTGAAACGAAGGCTCTTCCTCGAGGCACTTCTTCCGAATCCTCCCCCTCTCCCGAGCAAGCTCTATCGTTCTCTCCCTCACGCTCCGGCTCTCTCTCTCAATCCCGATCCCCCTCTCCTTCTCTCCCAAAAAAAAAAAAAAAAAAAAACTTCACACAGCCCGCTCCCTCTCTCACGCTAAGCTCTCTGGATCGCTCCCCCTCTCCCGCTCTCTCTCGTTCGTGAAGCCCAGAGACAGTCGCCCCCTCCCATTTCCCTGTATTCACGAACTCCAGCCAAAGGCCGGAGATCCCCCTGCTCCCATCCGACCTCCAGGACTGGACCTGTTACCTTGGCCGACGCTGATCTGGACGATTGACCCGAGCCCGTCGCCTTTCCTACCTTTTCCGACTGATCTCCTTCAAGGCTGCAAGGTGAGTATCTCTTTCTTCTTCTCCTTCTTCTTTCTTCTTCTTTCTTCTTCTATCCTTTCTTTTTCCTCCCCTTTCCTCTCCCCTTCTTATAATCTGTAAAAATTTGAGAATGAAACTTCTTAGAGTTGTTCTTTTGTTCTTATGTTCATGTCTCCTTGATGAAATGATTATCATGTGGATTTTGGGCATACTTTAGTGAGTTGTTTAGAGAATCTTATATGAAATTTAGGTGTGAACCGCTACTCTTATCTTAACTTGTTTTACATAACTTTGCAAACCTTGCACCTCAAGTGTTTGGTGAAATGCCTTTGAGGGATTGTTGTGACATTTTGTTGGTGATTCATGAAACTTAAGCTTGCATATGAAGTCACTTAACCAAATGTTTGGTGAACATATTTATATGTAAGGATTTTGTATTGTTTCTTGTGGGTTTGGACATAGCTATGTTTGCTAAACTCCCTCCTAAATTTCCTTAGGGAAGTATTTAATAAGTTTGGTTGAGATCTTCTCTTAAACATGGGCTGATTTATATTTCTACACAACTTGTTGATTTGTCGTGTTTTGAAATGGGTAATTAGCATGTGAACCTACACTTACTTTATGTCATTTGGTATAGAAGTTTTAGGTGTGAGCTTTGAAGACTTATAAGGATACCATGTCATTCCTCCATCAAACCATGCATATGAGGTGTTTGATGAGATGCTCTTTAAGGAAAAATTTTGATATTTGATTAATGACTCATGAGTCTTTGAGCCATGTGGTTCCCTTAGATATTTATGCTTGTGAAATTAATCTTAAGATTTCCTTATTGTAATGTTAAAGTTTTTTTTTTTTTCAAAAAAAAAAAAAAACTAGTAATATTGGTAGTAAGTTTTGATGAATCTCAAGTAACTTTTGTGGTTGTTATGTTATTTGGAAAGAGCTACATGCAATTCTCTCTTTTTTTTTTCTACAAGTATTCATGTGTTGCAAAAAAAAAAAAAGGAAGGTATTGTCCCTCTTTCATTGTGAGGTAAGTCTATGGATTATTGGGGGTATTGCCTCGACTTCTTTCATAAGCATGTGTATCTTGTTCTCATTCACGATTAAACTCACCCTTGGAGTACTTTATGTATATGGTTGTAGAAATTTAGATTTGCAAACATGCTTCAATGTCTCTATTTAGAACTAATGGTTCATGCACTTTCATTAGAGTTCATGTCATGATTGTCTTAAGAGTTATCTTTTGTTTTGTTATAAAATATGAAACAAGTATCGTGGTTGCCAAGCCTTTGGTTTTATACCTTCATTTGCTCATGTATTGTAGTGTAACTATTTGGTGAGATGCCCTTTAAGGAAAATTATGATATTTTGGTTGATGTTCTATGAAACTTAGATTTGCATTTGGAGTCACTTAAACTAAAGGATGGGCGGTCACACTTGGTTATAAGGTTTCACGGTTTTTTTTTCATAAGTTTGGAGGTAACTATATTTGCAAAGTTTTTGTTAAAGAGCATGTGAGAGAGTCATGCGCGTTTCATGAAACAAATCATTTGATGCTTAGTTCTATCAAGCCCTCACGTATGTTCTATTTGCTTCAATTTCATACTTACATAATTTAAATGGAAAGTTTGGTGGCTATGTGAGAAGTCACTTGGTAAAATAGCTTTTGGATTTGTTTGAGCATTGTTCTCCTTCTTAAGAAACGTGAAAGCTCTCATGAATTATTGGCAATCATTGTTTCTTTGGGAAAATTTCTAAAGTTTTTTTTTTATTATTATGAACTTTCTCATTGTTTTTGGTAAGAAACAAATGCAGAATTTAATTGTTTTAAGTTCTAAGTTGATGGGGAACAAGTTAAACGCTGTCTCGCTCACTGGTTTTATGTTCTAAAATTATTTGGATGTGTTAGTTGCAGATTTTTACTATTATAGAGTTCCAAATAGTTTTGAAAGCAATGTTAAAGTGCAGAATTTCACCGTTTTGGTTTCTAAGTTGATATTGGGAGTGAACTACATGCAGATTTTTCGTTGTTTTTGGCTTCCGGATGGTTGTAGGAAGTAGATACATGCAGATTTTTCGTTGTTTTTTGGCTTCCGGATGGTTGTAGGAAGTAGATACATGCAGATTTTTCGTTGTTTTTGGCTTCCGGACGGTTGTAGGAAGTAGATACATGCAGATTTTCGTTGTTTTTGGTTTCCGGATGGTTGTAGGAAGTAGATACATGCAGATTTTCAATTGTTTTGTGCTTCAAATTGATGCGTATACAAGTTGGATGCAAACTTTCATTCGTTTAGTGCTTCGAACTATTTTAAAAATGAGATATATGCAGAATTTGTTCATCATATGCTCTAAATTATCTTTGGAGATGAAAGTCGAGAAGTGTTTATATATATATATATATATATATATATATATATATATATACATATATATATATATATATATACATATATATATATATATATATACATATATATATATATATATATACATATATATATATATATATATATACATATATATATATATATATATACATATATATATATATATATATATGAAATTTTTAGTGGCATATATGTATTCCCGGAAAGATTTTGGCAAAGCTAATGTGTTATAATGATTTGCAGTTGATAACTTCTTGTGATAAACCATGTGGTGTCAAAGTGCATTGTAAGATAGTTTTTCCTTGCAGCAGATTTTCTAATGGGTTATGTCCTGTACCCTTACATATTAATTAAATGACAAGGAATTGAGACTAGTCTATGGAAATCAGTCTTGCCATGCGTCTCCTCCCTTCCATTCTTCATATTGAACTTTTGCAAATAGTAAATTACCAAGTTTTAAGATATTCTTGTGATGAATTGCATTGTGTTGAAATTTTCTTATAGAGAGTTGCAAATTACTCAATGTAGGAAAGCTTCCCAAATTGTTCTTTAGTTGAAAGCTCTACGGAAAGTTTTGCGAATTATTTTTTTTGTGTTACGAAAGTTTTGCGATAAATTTTGCGAATATTTGGTAACGAAGAGTTTTATAAAATTTTTCTCATTAGAAAGTTTTAATAAATATACCCCACTCCAAATGAAAGGAGAGGCGCTTGATTATGGGTTGTCGGGTAGAATTTTTGTGTCAAAACAAAAAGTGATTTTGGGTAGATGGCTTTTTGGGGAGTTTTGTGTAGTAGCTCATTTAGAGGCTCTTGCGAGTCATTTTGAATTCTATAAGGTTATGATTGGGCTTGTGTAAAGAATCCCTACAGGGTCACTTAGGAGTGATTAGTACTTTCCTATTTGGATTGAATTCTCTTAGTGATTATTTCTAAAAGAGTGAGTTTGGGAGAGTTGAAGCTTTGAGGGGGGCTTTATGTTTGTAGGTGCTTAGTGTGTTTTTGGGAGCAAGATGGGATCGACTCCCCTTTATGTTAGCTTATAAGGATAAAGAGAATATTGGATGGGTTCAAAGCAAGATGAATTTAGTTGTGAGTCTAGTTTCAGAGGTCTTTTCCCCTTATTCGTTGTAGGATTTGGTTTAGAGTGTTATGGGTAGATTTGTCAAATGTATCAAGTACCTCGTTCGGAGTGGGAACATTAAAGGGCATTATTGCTGTTATAGGATGCACTTGACTTCTACGAAGTGTATCCAATAACAACAATGCCTACATCCATTTTTGTATTCGATTTTTCGTTAGTTTTCCCCGCCGTTTCTTTTATGTTTTTGGTGCTACATGCTTGCAAAATAAGGAGAACACAAAGAACAAGTAGCCCAACAAGTAACTAAAATGTACGTTCTTTTTCTTTTCTGCATTTCAATTCTTTCACTTTATTAACTGCTTATAGAACTGCTCTAATACACTCCTCTTTTGTTTTCTTGCGATGTACCTTTTGGAAAGCAATGGACAAGGAGCACTTGGAGCTGGAGCTAGGACAACCGGACCCAAGCATCAGTCGTCCCTACCCATCTGGTAGGGGCGCTACGGGCGGAACCACCGGGTAGTAGCCCCCGGTGTTGTAAGTTTACTAAAACTTAGAAAACCTTTAGGGGCCTAGATGATTGTGCGCCTCCCACCCTTAGGTCCTTAGAAACTTCAATTATATATTTAGGATTGCTTTCATTTTTTATTATTATTATTTTTTTTTAGATCCCTAAAATCCTATGACATCCGTGTAGAAGTCTTAGGAATTAGAAGAAGAACAACACTTTTAGTCCTACGACACTAGTGACATCTAAGGACAAAAATTAAGGACCGAGTCTTAGAAAATATAGACTTAGGGTGCATGTCCCTTATAGGATAGATACTTTGAAACAAAAACCTAGTGACACGTTTTTCTAGATTTTGATTTTCTTTTCTTAATTCATTAATAATCAACTAATTAATCTTAACCTAATTCATAAAATATGTTAAAACACATAATCCTTAATTAAACTATTATTAATTTTTAATAATCATTAAACTTTAAGATCTAAAATGTAAACCTAAATCAATTCTAATTAATTTAATAATTAATTCTTAACCAATCTAAAATCTAAAAGATGTAGATCATATTAGGAGATTAAGTTATAAACTAAACTAATTAGGATAAGAGATTCTTAAAGATCAAACTTAGAATAATCTTTTTAAAAGTAATCAACAAATCTCTTAATACACAACAACCGCTCCAAAAGTGAAGTTTATTGGATGGACTACTCCGGGCTGCGGGGCTAAGTGTCCTAAGGAGGCTGGTTCCTCGAGCCTGGTGGCACAACGCCACGAATGGATCTAATGGAGCGTCAAAACCTAAAATTAATTTTCCTAATTGGCATAATTCAAACTTGATTAATAAATGATTTAATTCACTCTTTTCTTTTCTTTTAACAACAAACTACAATAATCAAACAAAGCTAATTATCACTGGGTAACCAAGGCCTACGAGACTATTAAATTAGCCCCAAGGAGGGTGAAATAAACCTCACGGCCTCGGTGTGAAACAAAGGTGGTAATTAACTAAACATTAAAAATAAAAGATTCCTAAAATCAACTCTAAAATATTAAGATTTGAATTTCAACTAAAATTTCCTTTGCCCTTTTCAACAAACAAAAATACAAACAATTCTAATTAAAATAACCATATATAGGATCTACCAAAACCACACAGCTTTCACACACTTAGATGAGTTTGATAGGACACGACTATTAGCTTTAGGTTAGGCTGTTGTTCTGCTTTACTTTTCTGTACTTTTGTTGTGACGCTCTGCATGTGACTCGTGTGCTGTTTGTTGTTTTTGCTACCTGTTGTAGCTTTTCTGCTGTGTCGTTTTTGTATTGCTTTCTTTTAGCTTTTCTTTCTGCACTGTGATTGTGACGTTAGAATACCCATAGGTTAGGCACGCTCTTTCATACTAATGCTGTTTTCCTGCAGGTGGCCGTGCTCATATAATGCTGCTAAAAAAGGGGGCTAAAAATTAATAATAATTATTCATAACTGCTCTAGGTACCTGCTTCAACTGCTTAGCCCCCAATAATCAGAGCACGGCCAAGTGATTGATATGAGCATTTTAATTCATATATATAACTGCTTGGGTGAAATTTTATTATAATTGTTTAGGATAACCCCTGCAGGAGAGTCTAGATTTTCTATTTTCAATAATGTAATGTATTTGATAGTAAATTTTGTGAAAATCATTAAAATGAGGCATTTTTAAAGAGATAGGAATCCAAAGGGAAAAGTAAACCCCCATAGAGGGTTTCCTTTTTCATTTGGATTTCTTTTGGAGCATTCACCACGAGGAGTCCAAAGGGAAAAGTAAATCCCTACAGGGGATTTCCTTTTTTCATTTGGGCATCCTTTTGGTGGACGTACTACGAGGAGCCCGAAGAGCTGAAGATGATCCAAAGACGAATCAAGGAAGTGAAGAAGAAGAGTGAAGATAAAAATGCCTTGTTTTAAGATTTGCGTCGTTTCCGGGTTGTTGTCGGTGGAGCCCGGCCACCTTTACTTTCCTGTACTCTGTGATGTAATATTGTATGGCACTTGCCATGGACACTCTTTTTTGTGGGATTTGTTTCTGTGTTGTGATTTACTTATTTTGTTTGCGCAGTAGAACCAGCATGATTTTTCTTAGGTTTCTTTCTTGCATGTGCTTGTGTCTGACCGCTAGGCTCTTTAGGGATAAAATTTTTATACTCATAATTATTAAATAAAAAATTTTAAGATTAATTCACATAGAAACCATAACGACTCTAGGGAATAGTCGGAATCGTCCGGGGGAGCATGCACGCATTCTCTCTTCTTTTAGACAAACTTCCTCGCCTGTGGGTAGAGTCCGGATAATCTGACCTATGAGGATGAAGTGCCGGACCTGGGGAAGTTTAGTCATTCAAAAACTATTTTCTATAAGCCTTTTTAAAATTTCATACATCACTGATTTGAAGACTTTAACCTGCATAAATTGCATTAGTAACTAATTAAAATCAAAATTTAATTGCATTAGTTTTAGGAGCATTGTACCACTCATGAGTATGGGATCACTTAGGAATCTCTCTAGTGGTCAATCCCAAATTTCAGTGTCTAAACTACCCTCCCATCTTTCATATAGACTGGACAGCATGGATTTTACACGATTAGGTGGTTTTAGCTGGCTTCCTTTGTCAGACAAGGAATAAGTCCAGAACTGCATTAGTTAGGTCGTAGATGCTAGTGTTGTGTGTATAATACTACGTCTCTTATAGATTTAGGATCTAAAGGTGAGGGATACGAGTGTACCCCTACACACCTTATTGGTGGGTTAATCCTCTACTTTTTCAGAGGCTATAAATCATACCCATCTGCGTCACACAGATGACGCCACTTCCTTCTTTCTCTCGTGCTTGTTTGAGATGCGTTGCCTCTCTTCTTTTTCTCTAGTTTCCACTTCTCCTAGCCGACCGAATGTTGACTGAACCCCGTGTATTGATCGAACCAAATTGGGACATTCCCCTTTGATTAGGATAGCCTAAAATTCACCTTTGCACTAAACCCAATTGAGAAGATAATCTAACATCCTTAATCGAGAGTTTTCTTAGACCGAGGTCTAAGATATAATTAACTACGGGGGGTTGCGCTCGTAGGAAACCGATCCCCACAATCAAATAAACCCTATCCGATGCTGATGTATCGAATAGGGGAAATCTCGTGAACTTTTGGGTTATAGATATTATTATCCATCGAGGTTGGTACGTGAAAGCCGCCATCCTCCAGGGCTAATCGTATCTATAACTCCATCTGCTCTTCCATCAGCCTGCTTGTGTCGATTGTAAAGGTCTACGACTATTTTGTCCTACGGGATAGTGTGATCGTACCCTTTGCATTCGAACCACACGAGCGAAATCCTTTCGGAGACCCACAGCCGTGAATTTCGAGACAATTCAAATATGATGTGAATGCGCGCATATAAAAAAAACGATGCCTCGAACATACTCGGACGATGTCCGATTGACAAAAGGATGGCTCCATCGCGTCCGGAACGTCGTCGCCATTAAGAGTCTACATCTTATTTGATTAAATTGGATCATTTGAGGTGGTGTCGTAAATATCAAAGGGTGGTTCAAATTCGAGGCGAAGGTGCGCGCTATGAAGAAAAATTAGCCTCGTTGGTGGCGAAATAACGTCTGATCACAGAACGGATGACGTCGTTCCGTCCGAAACGTCGTCAACATTAAAAGTCGACATCTTATTTGATTAAATTAGAACATTTGGGGTGGTGTTGTAAGTTTCAAAGGCGACTCAAATATATTGTGAAGGCATGCGCTATGAAGGAAATGATGCCTCGTCGCCACCCAAATGACATCCGATTGCCAAACGGATAGTGACATTGCGTCCGGAACGTCGTTGGCATTAGGAAATATTAAATTTATTTGATTAAATTAGGTCATTTGAGATGGTGCCGTAAATTTTAAAGCGATTCAAATATGTCGGAAAGGCACACATTACAAGGGAAATTAGTCTCGTCGGAGACCAAACAATGTCGGATCGACAAACGGATAGAGCCATTGCGTCCAGAACGTTGCCGACATTCAGGAAATATATTTTTCTTAATAAATTTGGATCGTTTGAGGTGGTCTCACAAATTTTGAAGGAGATTCAAATATGTCGGAAAGGTACGCATTTCAAGAGAAATTAGCCTCGTCGGTGACCAAATGATCTCCGATCGATGAACGGACTTCGCTACTATGTCTGGAATGCCGTCAGTGCTTTAAACTAATTTCTAATTTGTCCAAAATAGAATTATGTCATGACCGACGAGGGTCCTAATACAGCAATGCGCATTTCAAGGGAGTTAAACCTTGGCGATGCTCGAATGACCTCCGATTGACGAACGGACTACGCCGTTGCGTCCGGGACATCGACAATACCCTAAATGAACTATCAATTTATCTAATTTCGATGTTCGACAAATTTGGCACGTAAAATGAGGCAAAAATACACGTAAAAACGAGGAAACTACATACGGATTGAGGCAATCTTTGACCTGGCTAATGCAGCTTTGTCATGTTAAATTAATTAGCGATTGACTAAAACATTAATATGACAATTTATTTAAATAAGCACCAGATGCCAAAACAAGAAAATGTCAAATATTAATTTAATGCATTACCCGTTTTGGCTCAAATCCTCTTGTTCTGTCAAGTTTTGCTCGATCCCTTTTCTCGTCACTTCGGTCTCCACGCAGCTGGCTTCTGTCGTTAAAACAGAGGTAGTAAGGTTTCTTGTGGAGAACCAAGTCTGTATATTAGAATATCAAGATAAATAAATATCTGTATTTATTAATTAGATGCTTAGGTGTTATTTTACTATTGGCTCTCAAGAACCAAGTCTTTACTCTTGGCTATAAGTACTGTACCGGATATCTAAATAATAAGATTTCACTTTATGTTTCTCTGAGCTCTGTTCCATTCTTGTTTTCCTCTTCTTCATGGTATCAGAAGCCTAATACCTCTGTTCAGCATGAGTTCCGAAAACTCAAATCCTAGCGAGCAACTGGACTGCGATGACTCCTCAGATCTTCTCATCCCGCCAACTCTTAAGTTCGTTGTCTCTAACCTGCGCACTCTAGTTCATCTCCAACTCCAAACCGACAACTACACGATTTGGCGACCTCAAATCGCCAAAATCTTCCGGGCAAATAGGTTTGAAAAATTTCTTGAACCTCTTTCATCTTCTTCACCGATTAATCCTTCGCAAAACGGTGAAAATCAGATCTCTAATACCCAATCCCCATCCCCTCAATGGATTCTAACATATCAAAATCTTGCCGCTGCTCTTTGCTCAACGATCTCTACCTCCATACTTCCTTACGTAGTCAATCTCACTTCCACTGCCGAAATCTGGTCCTCCTTAGAAACCAGATTTCAATCTTCTAATCGTTCCAAAGTAATCCAATTGAAAAATTCCCTTCATAACATTTCCCTCAAACACAATACGATTACTCATTACCTGACGGAAATCAAGTCCCTCGTCGATCAGATTACCGCATCGGGTTCCTCCGTCGATAGCGAGGATGTGATTCTTTACATCCTCAACGGACTCCCACCTTCATACCAGTCATTCAAGACTGCTATTCGGACCATGCTTACACCGATCAATCTTGATCAGCTATACCCGCTTTTACTTAGCGAGGAGATCAACATGGCGTCTGACAACGCTCGTTCAGCCCCTATACCATATCCTCAGACGGCCCTCTTTGCGTCCAGGGGCAGAGGCAGACGCTCACGCAACAGGAACTATCAGAACACCAATTCAAGATCGCAGGCTAACCCGAACTATAATGTCATTTGCCAAATCTGCTCCAAGAAAGGACATGTAGCTTGTACTTGTTGGCATCGCCTGGATCCCACATACGTCAATCAATCTGCCCCGACTAACAACACGGCGCTAGTTACTCACAATGACAATCAGTCTACAAATTGGTACTTAGACTCCGGTTCGACATCTCACCTCACAAATTCTCTCGACGCCATGACAACTGCATCCTCATATCAAGGATCGGACACTATCACTGTTGGTGACGGGAGATCGGTTAACATTGCCAATACTGGTACAGGCCTGTTACCGACTCCCTCTCGTAAGCTTTCTCTATCTCAAATCTTTCATACACCGTCTTTGAAATTCAATTTATTATCTATCTCTAAACTGACCAAAGACAATAATATTGCCATAACTTTTGATCCAAACGGCTTCTATTTCAAGGATTTGAAGACACATCAGGTTCTCTTCCAAGGACCGTGTGAAAGGGGGCTATATCCTGTCCAAAATCCTCAAGCTTATCCTCTGCAGCAAGCTCTTGTCACTCAGAACCGCCGGACCATTCCCTGGCATGACCGCCTTGGTCACCCAAATGACCACATTCTTACTACTGTAGCAAAATGTAATCCTAGCTTACATATTTTTACTAAACCTGATGCTTGTACTTCTTGCAAATTGTCCAAAGGACACAAGCTAGTCTTTTCTAAATCTCATACCAGACAAAATAATGCATTGTCTTTAATTCATTCTGATGTGTGGGGTCCTGCCCCGGTTGAATCTGTCCAAGGTTACAGCTATTATGTCATATTTGTCAACGATTACACCAGGTTTACGTGGATTTTTCCTCTCCATCACAAGTCTGATGTTTTCATTACTTTTGTTAACTTCAAGAAACAAATTGAAAAACTTACGTCTCATTCTATTAAGATTTTACGCACCGATGGCGGTAAGGAATTTATAAATAACCAATTTTCTCAGTTTCTTGTCAGTCAGGGTATCAGTCATCAAGTTGCCTGTCCATATACGCCAGAACAAAATGGGGTAGCGGAGAGTAAGCACAGACATATTATTGAAACAACAAGGACGCTTCTTAACAAAGCCTCGGTCCCGTATAAGCATTGGTCGGAAGCAGCCCTCACTTCCGTCTATCTGATAAACCTGATGCCATCCAATAACACCAACCATAAATCTTTGTTCGAACTGTTGCATAAATGACAACCTGAATATGCACATCTCCTGACGTTTGGATGTGCATGTTATCCGCTCTCTCCCTCACACAATCGCCACAAATTGCAAAATAAAGCTAATACCTGTGTCTTGATCGGTTACTCTGCAACATACAAAGGGTACAAATGTCTTAATATTATTACTAATAAAATTACTTACTCTCGACATTGTACTTTTCAGGAAAACCTGTTTCCCTTTCAAGCTCACTCAGACAGTGATCAAATAACCGACCAAAGCAACTCTACTACAACCCCGCCTAGGCTGCTGGTTCCAATGAATCAACAACTGCCACCCACAAATCAGACCAACCACATTAACATTCAACGACCTACCACATCTAATGCTCCAGCTTTGTCCCAACAGCAAAGCAGTTCTCCCATTCAGCTAGCTAGCACCAGTCAATGTTCTAGTCCTAGCATTCCCACTATTCTGAAACATCATATGATCACCCGAGCTCGCACAGGCTCTTTGAAACCCGTTGATCGTCTGAACCTATACCACTCTCAGAATCCCGATCCACCTATAGCACCCACAGGTTACATAGAAGCTGCTAAGTATTCTCAATGGCGTGACGCAATGGCAAATGAATTCCTGGCCTTACAACAACAGGGCACTTGGAGTTTAGTACGCAATACATCCACAAATCAAACTCTAGGATGCCGCTGGACGTACAGGACAAAATTCAACAGTGACGGCTCGATTGCAAAATATAAAGCCAGACTAGTGGCACAAGAAAATAGACAAGAATATGGTTTAGACTACACTGAGACGTTTAGCCCGGTAGCCAAATTTCCCACTATTCGAATTATGCTTGCTTTTGCTATCTCTAAAAATTGGCAGGTACATCAACTGGACGTCACAAATGCATTTCTTCATGGTCAGCTCTCCGAAGAAGTCTTTATGACACAACCTCGAGGTTTCGAGGACACTGAACATCCCAATCATATCTGTCAACTTCACAAAGCAATCTATGGAATGAAACAAGCCCCGCGTCAATGGTATAATACGTTTACCGATTTTCTAATTTCCATTGGTTTTCTCTCTAGTTCGGCAGATCAGTCTTTATTCATACTTAATCATCAAAGCTATCACATATACCTTCTAGTATATGTGGATGACATCCTCATAACTGGATCTTGTCCACGGGCAATAGCCAATGTCATAGCTCAACTTCATCACAAATTTTCCATGAAACAACTTGGGACGGTACATGACTTTCTTGGGATTAAAATAGATAAACACGCTCAATTCTATTTTCTTTCCCAACGTCAATATGCAAACTCCATTCTACAGCAAGCAAATCTTCTCAAGTGTAATCCCGTGGTCAATCCAACTTGCACTAAACTCCCGAAAAAGCTGGTAACAGACTCAAAACTTTTAGATCCTTCTTTATACCGCCGCATAACAGGTTCTCTTCAGCACTTAACTCTTACAAGACCAGATATAGCGTTTAGTGTAAATCAGCTCTCTCAACACATGCATGCCCCTCAACAGCAGCACGTCTTCATGCTCAAGAAGCTCCTTCGCTACATCAAAGGTACACTCGATTTTGGAATTCCAATTCACAAAACTGACTTAATTCTTAAATTCTTTTCAGATGCCGATTGGGCCGGAGATCCCAACTCTCGCAAATCAACATCCGGATTTTGCTCATTTCTTGGCGACAATCTCATATCATGGACGGTGAAAAAGCAACAAACAGTAGCTCGATCATCGATAGAATCTGAATACCGTGCGTTAGCATCTCTAACAGCGGATATTATTTGGCTGAGACGGCTGCTATCAGATTTCGGTCTTCCACAACCCAATCCAACCGATATGTTCTGTGACAATACTTCAGTCATTGCATTAGCCAACAATCCGGTGTTCCATGCTCGCACGAAGCACATTGAAATTGATCAAAAGTTCATTAGGGATCACATACACAAGAATCATGTTCGGCTTCTACCTATAAATACAATCGATCAAACCGTCGATATCTTCACCAAAGTATTATCCACTCCTCGTTTTCTACTGCTCAAATCCAAACTGACTGTCTCTCCAGACCCATCAGTTTGCAGGGGCGTATTAAAATATCAAGATAAATAAATATCTGTATTTATTAATTAGATGCTTAGGTGTTATTTTACTATTGGCTCTCAAGAACCAAGTCTTTACTCTTGGCTATAAGTACTGTACCGGATATCTAAATAATAAGATTTCACTTTATGTTTCTCTGAGCTCTGTTCCATTCTTGTTTTCCTCTTCTTCAAATTTAATGCATTACCCGTTTTGGCTCAAATCCTCTTGTTCTGTCAAGTTTTGCTCGATCCCTTTTCTCGTCACTTCGGTCTCCACGCAGCTGGCTTCTGTCGTTAAAACAGAGGTAGTAAGGTTTCTTGCGGAGAAGATTTTACACACAAATTGCAAGCCTTCCCGGTCCGTCTCCAAGCTCAATTGCAATTACCACTTTTAGCTGCTTCTGAGTTCTCAAAGCCAGAGATTTTTAAAAAATAACCACCTCACAAGAATTCAATTGCGGGTTTAAAAAAAAAAATTCTCACATATTCCACTCCAATCTCTCGCCTCCTCAGCCCGTTCACATAAAACCCAACCACAAAACAACCACCTTCTCCGATAAAACCTCTCCCCAATCTCCCACTGTCAACACCCCCAACTCCTAAACTGATTTCTCCCACCTCCGTCCAAACTCCTCTCTCGGAGCTCCTTCTATCCTCTCTCCGAGCTCCTTCTATCGCACAGGTAATTTAAAGGCCTCAGAAGCCTTCTTTAAGGTAAGAAAAAGCTGTATACTTGTTGTCTTTTGCTTTCTCCCATAACCAGAGTTGCAGCTCTTTCACGTGGTCTCCAAGCTTTAAAGAGCTTCTTTTGTCTTTTTGCTAGCTAGCCATTTTTTTTTAGAACATTTGGCTGAAGCTATTTCACTAACTTGCCATAAAAAAAAAAGAGACAAATTAAAAAAAAAAAAAAAAAAGATTTCTGTAGTAAGATGGTGTCGATTGCGGCTTTCTATTTCTTGTTAACTTCAGAGTTGATTGGTTGAAGATGTCATATGCTCAATAGAAAGAAAATATATTGCTTATTAGTTTACCTTTATTTTATTGGATGAAGTGAAGTCTTGAAGCACCAAATCGATCAAACGGCCCCTTCCAACAGCTGAACTGATTTCCCTTCCACTTCAAATGGCTTATCTCCAATGCTCTAAACAGCCTGTTTGAAAGGATCAAAACACCAGGATTTTACCTGTAGCAAAGAACAAAAAAAAAAAAAAAACAGAGAAAGAAGAAAAAACGGGACAGACTTTTTTTCTTCACACAAACTTTTCACTTCTCTATATTCCAAAAGGAAAAACTGCTGTTTTTAAAAGAACAGAACATGGAGAGAAAAGAGATTTTCGGTACATTGCAAAACCAAATAATTGCTGCACAGTTATATCTCTATAACTTACACCACACAAATTCAAAAACAAAACTAAATAATAACTGCTATACAGTTATTTTTCTAAACAAACACCTAAACAAATGATTAACACAAAATGACAAAGATTAGACTTAACATTGCCTCCCCTAATCTTGTCATTCAAACTTGCAGCTTTTTAGACCAATATTTTTTATCATCTCTATAAACTTCACTATTCCCAAAGAGTTGGTGAATATATCAGCCAACTGCTCTTCTGTTCTGATATACTCCACTTCAATTTGTTTCTTCTCAATATAACTTCTGATGAAATGATAACGAGTATCAATATGCTTAGACCTTCCATGGTACACCGGATTCTTGCTCATAGCAATCGCAGATTTGTTATCTACCATCAACTTCACTGTCTTCTCTGCTTCCCCTTTCAATTCACTTAGTAAGCGACTAAGCCATATTCCTTGGCAAGCTGCAGAAGTGATAGCTACATATTCTACTTCACAAGATGATAAAGCCACTATCTTTTGTTTCTGTGAAGCCCAACTAATCACATGCGGACCCCAAAAGTAGACCATCCCAGTAGTGCTCTTCCTGTCATCTATATCTCCTGCGTGATCACTATCACTAAAGCCAATTAGTCCTCCATCTGCTTGCCTCTTTGGATACACCAAACCATATTTTGTTGTCCCTTTCACATACCTCAAAATTCTCTTCACAGCAGCAAGGTGCTTAGAATTAGGAGTCTCCATGAATCTACTCACAATTCCAACAGAATACATAATATCTGGCTGTGTATGAGTCAAGTATCTCAAGCTACCAACAATACTCCTATATTGAGTTGAGTCTACCAAAGAATGTGTACCTGATTTGGTAAGCTTGATTATGGCTTCCATAGGAGTTTGCACTGGATTGCAATCTGTCATCCCCATATCTTCAAGGATCTTTAATGCATAAGATTTATGACATAATCTTATCTCATCATCAGTCTGCATCACTTCAATGCCCAAATAAAAACTCAACAAGCCAAGATCACTCATATCAAATTTTACCTTCATTTGAGCCTTGAATTCTTCAATTCACTGAACATCAGAACCTGTCACAATCAAGTCATCAACATAGACTCCCACAAGTAGACTTGATTTTCCAGTATGCTTCATGTAAACGGCATGCTCCTGAGAATTTCTTCTAAAACCAAGGGATATTAAACACTCATCTAATTTTGTGTTCCAAGCCCTTGGTGCCTGTCTCAAACCATACAAAGCCTTCTTCAATCTCAAGACTTTGCTTTCATGCCCCTCTTTCACAAAACCTTCAGGCTGTTTGACATACACCTCCTTCTCTAATTCACCATTCAAAAATGCTGATTTCACATCCAAATGATGTATCTTCCAATCCTCTTGAGCTGCTAAGGCAATCAAAACTCTAATGGTCTCCATTCTGGCAACTGGAGCAAAAAACTTCTTCAAAATTCACACCAGGTCTCTGAGCATACCCCTTTGCAACAAGTCTAGCTTTATGCCTCACAATCTCACCTTGTGTGTTCTTCTTAATTTTGTACACCCATTTGAGCCCTATTGCCTTACATCCAGCAGGTAGATCAGCCAATTCTCATGTTTGATTCTTCTGAATAGCAGCAACTTCTTCATCCATTGCCTTCTTCCACACATCTTCTTTAACTGCATCACTATAACACATTGGTTCTTCTACAGCTGTCAAACATACACCAACCTCCTCTTCCAACTCAGTAGTTTCATCATAGATATCTTGCAACCGTCTATATCTATGGGGTTCTAATGAACTACTATCTAAATTTGGTGATATTTCTCTAGTAACAGGAGGTTCAGAGGTCACATACCTTGAAGGACTACTAGTAGATATACAAGGAGTTGTTGCTTCTTGCTCTTCAATTGGTAAAGATGAGTGTGCTTCTCCTTCTAGTCTGAAAGTCACATAACTGCCTTATTTTCTGTCATCTGCTGTAGTGCCTTTCTCATCCCATTTCCACTCTTTTTCTTCATCAAAAAATATATCCCTGCTGATATGAATCTTCTTCTCATTTGGATCATAAAGTCTATAAGCCTTAGTGCCAGGCTCATATCCAAACAACACCATAGGATGACTTCTATCTTCAAGCTTCTTTATGTGTGGTCCTGCTGCTTTCACATAAGCTATACAACCAAAAGTCCTGAAATACTGCACATTTGGCTTGCACTTCATCCATGCTTCATAGAGAGTCATACCTTGAACACCATGAGTTGATGCTCTATTCAAGATATGGACTGAGGTCTTCACAGCTTCACCCCAAAATATGCAAGGTACACTTTTACTTTTGAGTAAGCATCTAGCCATAGACATAACAGTTTGGTTTCTCCTCTCTACAACACCATTTTGCTGTGGTGTGTAGGGTGCAGTAAGAAACCTCTTTATGCCATTTTCTTCACAAAGCTTTTTAAATTCAAAAGACTGAAACTCTCCTCCTCTATCAGTCCTCAAAGCTTTAATCTTCATCTCATATTCATTCTCCACCATGATTTTGAATTTTGAAAAAACAGAATGTGCTTCACTCTTTGATTTTAATAAATACACCCACATGTATCTATTAAAATCATCAACTAACAATAAAAAGTACCTGAAACCACTAGGAGTAGCAGGGGTGATTGGGCCACATATGTCTCCATGCAATAAATGTAAAGGCTTCTCAGCTCTGAACATGGTTTCTCTTGGAAATGGAAATCTATGTTGCTTGCCAACTATACAACTATCACAAATCTGCACATGGTGATCAATTTCAGGAATGCCATGGACTAGCTTTCCTCTCTGCATCTCCTTCAAAGTCTGAAAGTTGATGTGGCCAAATCTTGCATGCCACAACCATGCATCAATCTTCAAACTAGCACTCAAACAAATAGGTCTTCCAATCTTCAGGATGAGTAAATATAGCCTGTTGCTATTCTTCTGAACTTCTACCAATTTGCTCCCTTCTTTATCAAATAAAAATAGTTGCTCACCTTGCATAACAGCCTTGCACCCTTGTTCTGTTAGTTGTCCAAGACTAATAATGTTATTACACAACATAGGAATGTAATAAACATCACTTAGCCTTTTGTGTTCTTCTGTTTTGCACTGCAACAGCAAGGTCCCCTTTCCTTGGATCTTAACCAAAGACCCATCACCAAGTTTCACCTTCCCATACACTCCTTCATTAAGATCAATAAATTTCTCCTTGTCACCTGTCATGTGGTTACTAGCCCCAGAGTTTAGATACCACATTTCTTCAATAGCAACTTTCTCTTCACCTTTGGCCTTCAGCAAAACTTGCTCTTTATGCAGTAACATGTTCTCTTTCACTTCAGTTTCTGCCAACAATAGAGTGGGATCCTCATCATCTTTAATTTCAACAACCAAAGCTTTATCCTCCTTCTTCTTGGACCTACAATCAACAGCAAAGTGCCCATACTTTTGACAATTATAGCATCTCATCTTGGATATGTCAAATTTTCTTTCTTGTTGATTTTCATCACCACGACGTGCTTCTCCACGCCCTTCATTTCTTCCACGACTGCGCCCACGGCCATTCCCACGGCCGCGACCACGACCTCGTCCTCGCCATGAGTGACTTCCACTCTCATCTTTGGACTTCCACTCACTTTTTGTTAGAAATACTTGTTCGTCACCACATGCTTTGATGTCCTTCAGGCGTTCTTCATGAACCCGTAATGATCCAATCACTTCTTCAAGCGTCATGATCTCCAAGTCTCCAAATTGCTCAATAGTTGAAGCAATTTGAAGGAATTTCCCAGGTACGGCCCGCAGAAGCTTCTCCACCACTTCAGACTCCTCAATTTTCTCTCCAAGAGAACGTCTCTGATTCACAATTCTTGAAAGCTTTCCAGCAAAGTCTTCGATGGCATCTCCATCTCTCATCCGGAGGGCTTCAAACTCCCTCTTAAGACTTTGGATCTTCGCCTTCTTAACACGATCTGCACCCATGTTAATTGTGCGGAGGGCTTGCCATGCCTCCTTAGTCGTTCCCTTCACATTGAGTTGAAGAAGAGTATCATCGCTAATTGCTTGACAAATCATCGCAAAAGCCGATTTGTCCTTCCTCCGATCTTCAGTCCCTTCCTCGACGACCTCCCACAATCCTTGCGCTTCCATGAGAATCTCCATCTTCATGGCCCACACCGCATAATTCATCTTCGTCAGTAATGGGAGTTGCATGGACATTGAGTTATCTCTGATCGTCATCGATTTTGACGTCGTTGTATCTCCGACAACGTCGTCGACTATGGACTTCTCTCTGTTCTTCATTGGTGACGGCATTTGCTTCGGCATTTGGCTCTGATACCAATTGTTTGGAAGGATCAAAACACCAGGATTTTACCTGTAGCAAAGAACAAAAAAAAATAAACAGAGAAAGAAGAAAAAACGGGACAGACTTTTTTTCTTCACACAAACTTTTCACTTCTCTATATTCCAAAAGGAAAAACTGTTGTTTTTAAAAGAACAGAACATGGAGAGAAAAGAGATTTTCGGTACATTGCAAAACCAAATAACTGCTGCACAGTTATATCTCTATAACTTACACCACACAAATTAAAAAAACAAAACTAAATAATAACTGCTATACAGTTATTTTTCTAAACAAACACAAATGATTAACACAAAATGACAAAGATTAGACTTAACACAGCCACCTCTTCTCTTATTTGCCTAGCCAATGACTTCTCCAGCCAGCAAGCATCCGTCAACACCACCTTCCCACCTTGCCGATTTTTTTTTTTTTTTTTTTACAAGGATCTGTGGTTTTTGGACAATGAGTCATGCCCTTTTTGTAGCTTTAACTCACTCTCCTCCAAATGAGTTTCATGTGTTTCATCTAAGCCCAGATTTGTTCCTTTGTCCTCTTCTATGAGTTCTATCTAAAAAAAATGATTCCATGTGATTAATTCTTAATCCGTTACTTAAACTCAATTTAGGTAATAAATATTTCAATCCTGAAGAACTCAAATTGAGTTGGCCAACTCCGTTTCTGTACCGATCCAACGACAATTTCCTCCATTTACCCTTGGCAATACAGTAGTTTTATATGTTTTTTTTTGTTGTTGTTGCTATTCACTGTTATGTTACCTTTTGTCATTAGTATTAGATTAGAGTTTTTTTTAAGTTAGTTAATATCATATGTTACCAGTATATATATATATAACAGAGAAGTTAAAAAAAAAAAAGAGAAAGATATTTCTCCAAAAAAAAAAGCTTGCAAAAAAAAAAAAAAAAAAAAGAAGAAAGCAAGCCAAAAAAGGGGGTTTAAAAAAAAAGAGAGAGATTATTACAAAAAAAAAACAGAAGGAAAATTTATTGTATTTTGTGCATCTCGCCGAGTCTACAACCCCATGAAGGTATGCATTTTCTAAACTCAGATTCTCGTGTTCGTTGTTTGTAGCGGATCGGAGAACCACCCCATGCACGCCTTTATTGCGCGTGGTGGGATAGGATGCCGGTCCGATGCCTACGACGAAGCGATCTACTTCAGCATTCGTGCCAAACCGGAGAACCGCCCCATGCACGCCTTTATTGCGCGTGGTGGGATGGGACCCCGGTGCGGCACGTACGACGAAACGGGGTCACTCATAAGTACCCCCGAGCGGGGGAAAAGCAAAATTGCCCTTTTTCATAAAATAAAAAAATGTTTTTTTAAAAAATCCCATGCACGCCTTTATTGGCGTGATGGGAGAAAAATATAAAAAATCACCGCCGCGGTGTCTCTCAAACACCAACCGTGCACGTCTTTATTGACGTGGCGGGTAGGCGGCCTCTTAGTTTTTTCCCCTAAACGGGGGAGACGCCGGAAGACTGCCGAAATTTTGTCTGAAAAAGACAAAGACTTGAACAAAATTTGGACAACAGTTGACTCATTTTTGGACAACAATGGACTCATTTTTGGACAACAGTGGACTCATTTTTGGACAGCAGGGGACTTGATTTTGGACAACATGAAACATGTTCTAAACTTAAATGATTAATAAGATACTTGAATCTAAAATTAATGAATTCAAATTTGATTCAAACACTAATTTTGGATGATAAAGAAATCATCTTGGACTCAAATGGATTTTAATCAAATGACTTTGAACAAATGATGAATTTGAGCATAAATTAAATAATCAATGGAGAATTTGAATGAGCTAAGTGCCAAGCACTTTGACTTGAATAGATGATGAAGAATAGAATCTAAAACCTAAAGTTAAAATCTCCAACTCATAAAATTGATGAATTTTGGATATACAAAGTATAAAGCTTATGTTGAATGAAGCTTTAATGTTAATTGAAATGATGCATGGCTTAGTGAGAACATGAATAAACATCATAAGTCATATAGGGATCAATCACAAAGTTTGTATTAAAATTACAAGCATCCTACAAGATTAAGTGCAAGAAGACACATGCAAAATTTATGATAAATAAAGAACTTGCAATTGTCATCTCAATTGAAATGGAAATGTTGATGAACAAAAAAAGAGGGAAAATGGTGAAAGGGTATGGCTTAGTTACAAAGCCATCATATGAGAACTTTGGAGCATCATGGTCGATTTGCAATATGAGGCATAACTTACTCCTAAAGAGCAATTGATTGAACCAAAATGAGGTATTCTATGAGTAGAAGTATTGTGTCTCTATCACACTCTTAAGAAATTGAAGATAATGGGTGCCAAGCAATCGGCATAAGGTGCACAGTGAAGCTATCATCCACACAGAGTCCCTTGTAAACTATAAGCTCTCTTTGAAGACAATGAAGGTGACAGAGAAATGCAACAATTCTCGCAATAAAAAAGGGGTCAATATGTAACGAATAAGATGAATGCAAACATGATGAATAATGAAAGAATTCAATGTATTACAAGCAGGATTGGAGAATGACATCAGCGGGGATCTTGTAAATGATTATTCCAAAGGGCATGCGACGACTCATTTATGAGTGGGGCAGTGATACACTCATCCTTAAGAAGTATGATGAACTTGAAAACCAATGATAATTGTCCCTATCATTGGCAATATCACTGTAGCAAGTATATATGTCTACCCCCTAAAAAAAAAGTATTGACGTTGGAAGGCTTAGAGGATGATGACTTTTTTTGCGGACCCTCGATAACCATCAATTTGCTAATCTAAGAGAACCGTGATGATGGAAAATTAAGGCTCATTGTCAAAAGGATAGTCAAGTAGCAAGAATCAACCGACAAGCAGAGTACCTGTTCTCTCACGAATGACAGTGGTGGATAAGCTGTAGAGCTGAGAACCTCTCTATGACTGAGGTCAATTATCTTGCAAACATACACATTGATCCTTATGAATGTTCAAAGACAGACGAGCAAAATATGAAGGTCTATCAATTAGATACATCAATCTCCTATAAGTAAAAGTGAAGAATAAGCTTCATCCTGCAAGCTACAATTTATTCATGACGATGACTAAAGATCTGCAACACATACGATTTTTTTCTACAAAGATAAATGTATGTGCCACATGCCACTGACGGGTAGAGGCAGAAAGACTTCAGTAATTGCAGTATCCTGAAGTCACTTTCAATATATGGAATACATCAACCTGCCTATCTATAGCAGTGACGGATGTACTGTATGAGATCAAATACCACAACAAAATGCATGAAGAATACGAAAAGTGCAATCTCCTACGACCTAAAGTAGGAGATTCGTTAGTGCACTATGACCCACCTACAAAAATCAACAAATAGTGCACGACAGTCTACCTGTGCAAAGTAGCGAACAAGTCTATTCAGAAGCTACTATGCCCCGCCACCAAATCTGCAACTCTTGTACAAGCAGACAGAAGGCGTCTATAATTATTTTAAAGTACCCCCGCACGTGCACTATAAATTGTATACACATAGGTACACTAAAGGGGAAAATACAATCTCAACCCGCATGGGCCCCGACAAGCGTGTTATTGGTACACACGTGACGTCTAGGGATGCTACGCGGGTTGACAAGTTAATTCAGGTTCGAAACCGATCCTTCTATACGGGTCAATAGAAGTCGACAGGGTTCGAACCAACAAACAAATATACAGTTGTGGCGACCGTCATATTTATCTTAATACATTCATATTAGGCCTTCAATGCCTACAATTAAGAGAATTCACTAATCAAAGGCACAAAGCCTACGAGAAACCTGATCCTCTATTGACCAGTAGATAGAGTCGATAAGGTTCAATCTAGAAAATGAAAATGCTCCCCAAACACCCCGATGATGGCCGTGTTGAATGTTTATCTCAACCGGAGGGGTTTCCAAATATTTTCAAATATCTCCCAAAAGTCCATTCCAAATACTCAAAATGTCACTTCAATATCCAAACTCCAAAAAATCCCAAAAATTCCAAAAATATTTAAAAATGAAACTATCCATCCCATCGCTTAAAGCAAAATCCATCCACCCTCCGCAACAGTTTGCCGAGGTGGACAAATTAAAATTTACTTCAGCTCACAAATAGCTAAATGCCTAGTCGAAAATATTACTATGATCCATTCTCAAAAAGTCTTCTGCTAGTAAGGATGTGGTACGTGTCCTCTAACCGGCGGTTTTGCCGCCAAATTGCACCGCAGGATAAACGGTTATGACCTGGGGCCCTCTGAACCGAGTGGTTTTGCCGTCAAATGGCACCACAAAATACCGGTTATGGCCATCACCGTTACGTTTCTTATTGGCATCAAATCCTTGAGATATGAATCAATAAGATATGATTGATAGAGCACAAAGCCTTATGTTAGCTAAGGTGTATTCGAATTTGTCCCCTTAGACAAACATCCATCCCAGGTCTACAAGTCCCCTTGGACGAAGCAACCCATGGCTGCCGACAAAGATCCTTCTGTCAGGTTGGGTCAACTACCTCTCTGACTAAGTAGACCAGGGACCACGATGGCCCGGATGACGGAACCATGGGATCTTGATCGGGCCCATCATCCATTCCCCCACCATCTGCTTTAAGTGAAAGATGGTGAAATTTTTTATTTTAAATATCAAATTTTTCAATCTCCAAATTTTCCAAACATCCAAACCCGTCAAATTTTCCAAACTCTCCAATACCAATACCATTGTTGCTACTATATGTCAGATACCACGTATACTCTACGTATCTGATCGACGACTATCCTTAATCGAAAGTTCTCTCTCGTGATCGGGAGGGGTAATTAACTATAGGGGCTTGCGCCTATAGGAAACCAGAACTCAGATTATAAAGTCCTCACCAAATGAGGGTGAAATCTCTGGGTAGTGTCTTATCTACAAACCCATATGCCTTTCAAAATTTTCCTCGGAACTTATTCCGTTAAAACTCCCTCGCCGAATAAAAGAAAAGCGGGTGGAGGCCGGGGCTGAATTTTTGGAGCCCATAACTAGCTAATGTTAATCAAGTTTTATTGGAGTAAATCATCTTATAATCTGCATTGTTTATAATAGATCATCTACAAACATGTCTTTCATGAGTTCATGAGGTATGAAGCTTTCTTGAGTCATAGTGGAATGCTCGATCTATCGAGCCAATAAAATGAACATTATCATCCCTGCCTTATATGGTGTACAAGTACTGACTTTATTCATTGTTATGTATCATGCCACATGCATCATAATTACTCACATACACATTGTCTAACTCATTTTACCAATCCAAAGTTAAACTATTCTTTCTAAAGTCTATTCTATTTGAGGTGTCATAGGTAAAAAACATATGTGATGAATAAAGTTATGTTAAGATGAGATCCACATAGCCATAATTAACATAGTTCTATAATTTAAAATGACCATTCTAATCTTTTCACCTATGTTATTTTAATAAGTGTGATGTGATATCTTTCAGGTGTCCACTCGAATAATTGAGAGAGGATGATAACCAATCTATGTGCTCAATATTACATTCACAAAATTGGATAGAAATGACCTCAATGTCGACAAAGAAGGCTATTATTGAAGGGGCCCTCAACATATATTGGCACACACCATCATCGTCCTCATGTCTCACAGTGATTCATTAATGAGGAGACAAATCAGTTTTAATGTGTAGCTTGATACATTAAATGTAACCTCTATTAGAATTATCTCCTTCAACTCCCTTATTATATCATTTATTGTGATACATCAATTGGATGACTTCGTCCCCCGACATACTTGGGGCGAGCTCATCCAAAATGGTTAGTGAATTGTTGAATATAACCATTAAATGAGTTATACTTATGGTCATCTTACTATAAGCTCAGTTGAATTTTATGGAGAAAATACACATGTCAATCATAGCTTATTTATCTTGGGCTAATCTTTAGGTGTCCTATAAAATAGGTTCAAATAATTGTTTTTACCTTATTCTACGCCTAAGACATCTTAAAGATATATTCTATAAGAAAATTTTAATTTTTTTAACTATATATATTTTCCACATAGTTGCTCTCCACTCAGGTGAAACAGAGGACTTGATTAATAATCATTGAAGTTTAGCTTAATTATAAGTTTAATGGTATAATTATGAACTTTTAATTGTAATTAGTTTTCATGCTTTTATGAATAAATATTATTTTTTCTACTAAAAAAATGCTTTATGGCAAGTTATCATTTTCCGGCACTTTTTCATTCTGAAAATAACTACACTTCTCATTCTGTTTTTAGGTTCTTGTAGAACTTGTATGAAACTAAAAATAATTACAACATTTTTTAGGTATATGCTCATTTCTTATTCTGTCTCTGAGTGTAAAGTCACTCAACCGCTTGAACATCATCATCTCTGCAGCATTCTTAGTTATAAAACATTATAGGTCTAACCATAATCTTATAAAAAAATTTCCTCAAAGTTTAGGGGTATTATTCTCTCACACAACAAGCTCAATGAATTCCTCCACTTCAACCATCCAATTTGAATTCTACTAATAATATCTCAATCTATTTCACAATTGCTTTGAATAATAGACTTGAGATATCTAAAATGTGCACTCTTATTAATGAATTGATCACCCAATATCACAATCCCACTAATAGATCTAAATGTTAAAATTACACTATATGTATTCAATTTTAGATCTACTCGAACAAAAACCTTTTAACTCTAAATTTGATTTCCATAATTCAAATATTCTTTCAACTCTCTTTGAAGTTTTATCAACAAGAAGAATATCATCAGCAAAAAGCATACACCATAGTACATCCTTTGCAAATGTCTAGTAAGAATACACATGACTAAAGCAAATATATAGGAGCTTAAAACTGATTATTAATGTAAATATACCTTCATTCAAAAACAAACAAAAAAATTGAACTCCTTTATTTAAAAAAAAAAAATCAATAAACATGAGTAAAAGAATTAAAACATTCAAAGAAAACATGTTGAACTAAAATATGAAACTAATAGTTTAATTTAAAAAAAAAAATACAAAACAAATTTTATTGTCGAAAATAAACACCGTTCCAAACACTATGAGGGAAGCAACACTTTTATCTTCGACCAAGAAGATCGTCGGTCATGACTGAATAGAAATAGTGATTTTGCCACTTGAATTTATTTTTTTAAAAAAAAAATAGAAGGAAAATGAGAGATATAAGAGAAAATGAGAGAGAGAGAGAGAGAGAGAGAGAGAGAGAGAGAGAGAGAGAGAGAGAGAGAGAGAGAGGGCATAAATAGCTTTCAAATGTTCCCAAACGATAGCCAACGGCTATCCCAAAATTTTCAAGAAAGCTTCCACTTGGCAAGCGATTTCTACCATGTGACAGTCCATGTCATCCGCTAGGTGGCGATTTCTGCTATGTCCCGGGCAAAATCGCTGCACGTGGCGGTCACTAGATCTATTTTTTAAAAAGAAAAAAAAAACACTCCCCTCATGTTTTTTCAAATTTAAATTTAAAGGTAATATATTTTTAAAATTTCCCCCATTAAATGGAGCTGCTTTAGCAGCTTATCAACTAAAGGCAGAAGCTTCTCTGCTGTTCTCGAGCTTTGCTAATGGAGAAGCTGGGTACTGTCTGTGTGACTGGAGCTACAAGCTACATCGGTTCATGGCTTGTTCAGAAGCTCTTGCATAGGGGATACATTGTTCATGCCACTCTCAGAAATTTAGGCAATATAATTTCTTATCTGCACAGATCAGTTGCCATTTCTTTCTTTCTTTTGAAGCTTTAATTTTTAAATTTTAGGGGATGAATCGAAGGTCCAGCTTTTGAAGAAACTGGAAGGTGCAGATGAGAGGTTGAGATTATTTGAGGCAGACTTATATGATGCGGAGAAGTTCGAGTTGGCTATCAATGGCAGCGATTTTGTCTTTCTCCTCGCCTCGACTTACCTTCTCAACCCTAACTCTCAGGCATCGTTCTTTCTGTCATTGTTTCTGCGTTTTTATTTTTGTGCTCATTTGAAAAATCGATGCCTTTATTTTATCAGATCTTCTCAGCTTCCATTCCTCTTTGTTAGATATTTTCTATCCAAATAACTTTTTTGTCTGATAACTTTAGAAAGGACATACGAAGATTCAATAAAATCCATCATCTTGAAAATTGATTAATGTTTACAATGGCTATTGAAATTTCCCTGCTTACACAATTATAAATCCGTGTGCTATTCTTTGAGTTTGAATCAAAATTACTGTAGTTTGAATCAAAAAATACTTGTGTTTTTGAAAAATAAATATTTATATTTTCCCAATGTTTCTAATGCCTTCTTGTTCACATTTCATATAAATATTAGCTCATGCTTTTTTTAACACATGGATTTATATTTTGTCTGTTATATTTGTTTATATTTTGAATAAATTGCAAAACAATCAATTTAAATTAAAGCATAAAATATAATCTTGGAGATAATGATAAGGGGAGTTTGTGAGAGATCTTAGTCTGTGAAATTTTTGCTAAATGACAGATGTAAATAATTTTTTGCAAATTTTTTTATTGTAGTACCAGGACACAACAGAGGCTTCATTGGCTGCTATGCATATTATAATGGAAGTCTGTGAGAGATCTGAGTCAGTGAAACGAGTCATATACACAGCTTCGGTTATGTCTGCTTCTCCAAGGAAGGAAGACGATTTCAGCTTCAAAAACCTCATGGATGAATCCTGTTGGACACCCCTCCATTGTCCCTTTGCTCATGCTCAGAAATTCGAGAAGGTTCAAATCTGTTAAACTCCCACTGATTTTATAGTCTTTCTTTATTAGTAGATTTCTAATTTAATCGCATTATGGGCTATTTAATCATTAAGATTCATGCCACCACAAAATTCATTTAATCAAGCATAAATTTTTATGTGATATTTGAATTGAAATATTTAGGAATTAAAATTCAGAATCATTCGAATTTTGATTTCAACTAATTTATTATTGAAATACATGTTTTGATGAGATAACCCCAATGCTAAAAGTGCTCTGACTCAAGTCCAAATGAGGTTAATTCAAACATTTTAAGAAGAATTAAAAAATATGAGGGACCAAATGATCTCCAAATCTTGAGTACTTATAATTGAAATGAGTGTTTCGATGAGATGAAGCTATCAAGCTCAAGATCACTCTATTTTCATGTCGTTAGGGCACTTAAATACCTTAGGAACAATCTATGTTAAAGTAAATTAACACTAGCCTTCTTGGAATATTTAGGGATTTTTGGCTAAAATTACATCAAAATATCCCACATCTCCTTAGGGAAAATTATAAATATGCTCTCATCCTCCACATGAAAGGGATCTAAATTTAAAAAAGGGTCCAAAATCTAAAGAGCTCTAGAGCTTTGCTCGGTGATTGTGCTTGACGCTGATAATCACTACTAGTAATTGTTTGACCGTTGTTGTCTAACTGCTATTTCCCAACTATAATCGTATGAACACCATCACATGATTATTATCACCTAACTATCATTGCCTCACAGGTATTGCCAAACTGTAATCAACAATTGCCAGTTATTAGCTATAGGTTGTGGTCATCACATTTCACTGTCTATCTAGTATTCTCTATTACATTCATAGGAAGTCAAACTAGTGTTTTGTACATTATAATATCATTTTCTCTAATTGAGAGAAGGATCAAACTTTTGTAACCTCGTATAGTAAAATATTTAAGCTGGGTCAGGTTTATAGCTTTCCCCCTTATAAGTTTACCACATAAAAACTATAGTGGTTTTTTTTTTCAACTGTATGTATGGAATCTTTATACAAAATTAAAAAAAATTGTAAAATTCTCTCTTTACTGTCATGAATATTTTAGTATGCAATAAAAATGTACTCTAAAATGTATTAGGAAATGTTGATTGCAAGAGTGAAATTAAAATTTATGCATTGTTTGTAACATTACAGGAAAACCAACTATTACCGACGTTGTTTTTCGGCAGTAACTAGTCATTTTCCGGCGGCAAATTTTCCGCTGATAAAACACGCTAAGGAAAAATATTTTCGACGGCAAATATTTCCGACAGATAAAGGCCGCCAGAAAATAAAGAAATATTAATTAAAAAAAGAAGCTGCCTGGCCACCCGGCTGGCCGCCAGGGGGGCCTGCCCACGCTACCCGCCAGAGCTCCCGCCCTGCCCAGCTGCCCGCTCGAGCTCCCGTGTTACCTACCCTGCTTGCCCGCACTACAGGAAAACCCGCCAGAGCTCCCGCCCTGCCTGGCGGTAAAGTGGGTGCCAGTTACGTCGATTTGAATTAGCTTATTCCGACGTTAAATACACTGGAATTATCGGCATACATTTCTGCCGGAAATGCCGACGGAAAAAAACGTCGATAAATATGTCGAAACATAAACGACGTAGGTAACTGGCGCAGTATCCGCCGGAAATACCGGCTTAACAAAGACGCCGGAAATGATAACGGAATTCGTTATATCGTCATTTCCGGCAGAGTACCGGCGTGTTATCCGTCGAAAACCTGTAGTAAAAACAAAAAAAAATTACCTTCTCAGACAGCAATTAGTTTTCCACACCTACAAACAATTACAAATATTTTCAACACAGATTTCAAATATTTCCAACACTAATTAGCAAAAACTACTCATTTCCACAGCACAGATTTCAACAACTTCAACAAATACTAAAAAATATAAACATAAACATTACAAATTATTCATTAACATCAACAAATATTCTAAAACATCATAAATTATTCATTAACATCATAAAATTCACCAAATATTCAGAAACTGATAAAAGTTCATATGAAACTGAAAAAACTAAACAACTACTCTGTATCCGTCGACTCATCCTCAGCTGAAGCTACCTATTTTCCACTCAATTGGTTCCTCATTCTACGCATTTCATCCAACAACTGATAGTGTTGCTCTTGCATCTGCATCTGTATCTGTATTTATGCCTGCAACTGCACTAGCCAATCAACTTGTGATTTTCTTACTTGTTCTAGTTCAGCTTGAAGGGCAATTACTATTGACTATGTAAGGACTCATGTGAACTTGTTGTGAAGCTAGATCCAGTAGAGGTCATCCCCTCGTATGCTTGAGTTTGCAAACCTAAACCATAAACTCTACCATGTTGCATTCCTCCTATGGCTTCCGACTAGATGCGGTACTCAGAATACTCTACAGAGCCACCAGAAGAACCCTCACCTGATGCGGCCTGACTCTCTAGAAGTCGTGTATATTCCTCCTGTGAAAATTAATAAAAATTTAAGCAATTTATTTAGACATAAAATAAAAATTATCTATCGGGTTGATTTTCTTAAGCAGTCCAATGAATTGATTAAAACATTTATGAGTAATATTATATTCAGCATTGATGCTTAACATCTTCACAACAACAGATAACTTTGAGTGAGTGGTGCATCCCTTCCATATTAGTTGTTGGGCAGCATGCAACAAATCATAAAAAAATTTTGTGATAACTCTTTTGTATATTGTTCAGATTGTATTCCAGTTGCATCATGAACTAACTCCTCAAGATTTAGTCGGATATTTTCATCCTCGGCTATATTACTATTTGTAGATGGACTGCATTGAGAATCAAAATGTGACTCATACTCACCATGAGAAGTCCAATACAAATACCGTGGCATGAACCCTCTGCGATACATATCAATAATTACATCATCTGGTCTTAGATGCACTAATTTTTTTATATTTAGAACATGGACATCGAAACATTCTATCTGATATGAAGCTGGATAGTTGTTTCACTGTCTAAATGAAAATGTTCACCTACATATAATATGTAGCAGATAATTAATGGATTATAATGATTTTGTAATAATGGTCAGATAAAAGTTATTGGCGGACGTAAGTCGAGCAATAGATGTTAGATAATGCAAGGAGATGATAATAGTTGGCAACTTGACAACTTGACTACGATCCTTCCAACTTCCATCGCCCGTCTATTCTCCTTCTAACCACAAATGCTTAATTATATTTTTCCTATAATTATCGTCATTTTATGGGACCAAATACAAGGCTCCAAACATCACATCACATCATTAGACATTTCCTTCACCATTATAAAGATTTTTGGAATATCTAAAATGTTTTTCCTCTAATCTTATCTTCCAATGGAGCTACTCCAACCTTATCACGTATATGCTCATTTCAGAACTATCTATAAGGGTAAAGCCACTTATCCACCTAAGTATCCTCATCTCTGCAACACTATGAACAATAGATCTAAAACATGTACTCTTATTAATGAATTGCTCGTCCAAAGTCACAATCCCCTCACTAGGTTTAGTACTTCATCTCTCTTTCCTTACTTTATCAACATGAATAATATCATCAGCAAAAAGCATACACCAAGGCACATCCTCTTGCAAATGTCTAATGAAAAAAATACAAGAAAAAAATAAAATCTTACAATGGACGAAATCGGCGTCTGAGGCGGCGAACATCGGCAAACTAGGTTGAACGGTCTTCACAGCGGTGGAGCTACTCCAACCTTATCACGTATAAAACAAGCTCCTTATCATTCTATGCAAATTTAAACTAAGAAAATCAACTGAAAATTAAGAACCTTTTTTTTGGTTAGGCGCATAGAATTAGCTAAACATTTTCTTCGAACAAATGTAGACCCAGAATGGATGGTTTTGTGCCTATTACCAGTTCTTCCTCCTGAGTTGAGACCAATCATTCAGATAGACGGGGGTAAACTAATGAGTTCGGATATTAATGAACTCTATAGAAGAGGATGGATTTTCCGAAAACTGTGGCGTTTTGCCGGTGACAGAGGCGGTGAGCGTCGGCAAACTTTCGTGGAAGTCCGGAAGGCTTGGCAGTGGTGAGCTTCGATGGGGAGACGTTGGGGCGACAGAGGCGAGCGGACCCAAAACCAAACGGCGGAATGAAATAATAAGCCAGACGGGCTCGGGTTTGAAATAGGGCTTTTGCCGACGGATTTTCTGGCGGAAGTCTTTCCGTCATTTTTTACATCGGTAATATTTCGTTGTGTTTAAAATGACTCTTAAGAGGACAAAATTGAGAAAAAAGATTCACGTAGCTGACCCCACATAAAGGCTTGATGTTGCTATTGTTATTGAAACATAAAGGCAAGTTATCATGGAAATTATTCTACTTCACCATATTTGTATAAATTGACACTTTGCTTGTCATCTAAATGAAAAAAAAAAAAGGTATACAAATAAATATTCTAAATGTACTAATTTAATCACAAAGAGGAAAATCAAGCTTTCATCTTTAAACGAATTAATTTTATGGCTATGAGGTTAATTAGTAATTTGGCAACTTGAATGCTTAATATCTACATGAGAAATCTTGCATGTCATATATATGTCATGTAATGTCATGTAATAAAAAGAAAATTGGTATTTTTTTCTCACTTGGACATAAGTGAAATTTCATGGAATGATAAGGGAATAATTGGATAAATTTCATAAAACCTGATTAAATATTGATTCCAAGAACTCAAAAAAATATAAAATACATCAAAATTATAGCCAGATGGTTTTAAGGCATTCTAATAATTCATTAGTACACTAGATAGTCATAAACACAATGAGAAAATGAATAAAATAATTATGATAAGATACATTGAGTATTTCCTTTTTATAGAGTATTCAAACTAAATTTAAATGCTAAATAATTATCATGATGAAATATGCATGATTCTTGTAACTCAAAATTATTATATTGTGATGATATATATTAGAGAATTGATATAATAATTTATTGAATCTTATTATCTTCTTTCACATTTTCACTATCACGTTATTAATATTGTTCATGGATTACATAGGATTATATTGGATCAAAGACATTGACAGAGAAGGAATTTCTAGCCTACAACACAAAAAGAGGGAAAAGAAGAATAAAAATGGTGAGCTTAGTTTGTGGTCTTGTTGGAGGGAATGGAATTCTTGAGTATATGCCAGGTAGTATTTCTGTTATCATTTCGCCCTTGAGTGGTCAGAGGCTTCCCTGTAAACGACTAAAGTTGCTTCAAGAAATGTTGGGCTCAGTGCCTTTGGTGCACATTGATGATGTTTGTGAAGCTCATATTTTCTGCATTGAGCATGAAATCATTTATCAGAGATTTATATGTGTTAGCCATTGGCCGGCGATGCAGGAGATTGTTGATTACTACAAGCACAAGTTTCCTAATGCTCAAGTACTCAAAGAGTAAGTAAGGTGGAAGTTTTCCTTAATTTCTCTTGCATATTATATATATAGACATTGCAATTGGTTTCAGGGTTGAGGGAGATAAAAATGACACAATATTCAATTCTACCAAGTTACTTAACCTTGGGTTCAAGTACAAGTATAGTATGGAGCAGATACTCGATGGCAGCGTTGAATATGCGAGGAGAGTGGGTAGCCTTCCAGATCTTTGAGCTTTCTTTTGATAAATGGAATCATTGAAGACTTCTGTTCATCAAAGGTGCTATGAGATATTTAAGAAATATATAATGCACGTTTTGATAAATGGAATCATAGAAGACTTCTGTTCACCAGTGCTTCCCTTGATTTTTGGTGAGCAAAATGCATATATAATGCTTATATTGTCTCTATTTGTGCTCCAGTATAGTTTGAGGTCACTCTAGGTCTATTGCATTTTATTAGCAAAGGTATTGTGGGAAGACATTTGATAAATTGTAGAAATTCAAAGAGCATGTGAGATTCACGACATTATTTGTTCTTAAATTTCAGGCACAAAATTGTTTAAAAAGATAGAAAATTAAGGAAAGAACTGATAGAAAAACTAATCAACTTGACTCATCTCTGTCAACCTAAATGTGTATAAGAGTTAGGGTTCGTTTGGGACAGCTTTTTTGCTGTTTTTTAAATCAGCTTTCTAGTACAAAAATTAAATTTTGTACTAAAAAGCTGCTTTAAGAAACAGTAAAAAAAACCATCAATCATCAGTTCCAACTAAATTGGTAACTTTTTTATAAAAACTATCAAGTATAATGCTCCAAGACCTTACTTAACCATGTTTGACCATCTTAGAACCTTGTTTAACCACAATGGATGGCACTTAGTTCCATTAGAGGCCGAAATTACATGAATCACATAATTAGTTGATTCATTTTCTATAGTACAATTTATTGGGGATATAGATCAAAAGAAGACCAAAGTTGAACCTAAAATACAAAAGGATCAAACCCATTTTAATTTAATTTTAAAAGAAAAAAAAAAACTTAAACCTGTAGCTGATGTCAGCTACTTAGTGGTTCTACTTCAAGATATTTTTCAATTATTCGAATCGAGATTAAATCTAGAACTCTAAGGTGCTTGAATACGACTGTTATGAACTCATCTTGATGTTCTCATTTTGTCTTTGGGCTGTTAGTGTAGATCTTTATGTGAATGAGCACCATTTATAAAATCAAGTTAAATTTGTCTTCTATGCATGATTATTAACCGGTGATTACAACAACAACAAAAAGTCTTTATCCTAGTATGTGGAATTGGCTACATGAATTTTTTTTTTTTCATTGTGTCCTATTAAGAGTCAATTTTTCACTTAAATCTAGTTTAAAAAGTCATTTTTAATACTTTCTAACCAAATATTTTAGGTCTACCTCTACCTTTCTTAATATAAGACAAATTTAATACATATAATCTCCTAACACCTGGTGTTTTATGTTACTAAATCATCTAAGGTGATTCTCTCTAATCTTGTCAACCACTGGAGCTATTCCAACTTTTTCACATATATACTCATTTCATATTGTCTCTAAGTGTAAAGCAACTCATCCACCTAAGCATCATCAACTTTGCAACACTTAAACTTAATTTTATGCTTCACTTTTAAATACCAATATTCTGCACCACAATGCATTGCAGGTCTTAGCACCATCTTAAATAATTTTACATAAGTTTGAGTGGCTTTTCTATCACACAATAGACCCAATGCATTACTCTACTTCAACTATCGAACTTGATCTATTTCAGGTTCTCTTTGAAAATCGTGCACTCTTTTTAATGACTTGATCATATAATGTCACAATCCCAACACTAAATTTATTACTATTAAAACTATATCCCATATAATCAGTTTTAGATATGCTCAAACAAAAATCTTTAGACTTTAAAATTGACCTCCATAATTTAAGTTTTTCATCAATTCTCTCTCTAGTCTTATCAACAAGAAGACTATCATCAGCAAAAGGTATCCATGCCTAAAAAAAGAAATGGGCTTAAAGCTCATCGCTAATTTAATCCAACTGAAATAGAAAAATACTTGGTCAAATCATCCTAATTCAAGTAAAATAAAAAACTAAGTTAGAATATCCTATATCAAATTTAATTAAAATGAACTTTATAGCCATCATAATTATTTCAAAATTAATAAAACACAAATTTAAATGGAATAGTTATATATATTAAACCTATCTAAAAATAAATTTAGATTTTGTTTGGGACTATTTTTTTTCTGTTTCTTAAAGCAGCTAAAATTTTTGTACTAAAAAGCTGCTTTAAGAAACAATAAGAAAGCAGTCTCAAACCAAGTCTTAGGCTTCGTTTGGGACGGCTTTTTTATTGCTTTCTAAAACAGAGTTTTAGTACAAAAATAAAGTAATAAATTTGTACTAAAAAGTTTTAGTACAGTTTCATCCTATTCTTCCCAGCAAAGACTTTAAACAAATCCCCTTTCCCCTCAATTTCTATTATAGTAGACATTTACCTGAGAAACTTGAATAAAGAGTAAAGACTTATACCATCACTGTTTTAAGGAGAGAAACACCCTCTATTTTGAATTGCAGAGAGGTTTTTGGTCTTACATGATTTGATCACATCGTACTAACCATACTATCTATATATACTTTGAAGCAAGAAACAGAGCAGCAAAGCCTCTCTGACTAATAAAAATCAAAAGAAAATTCACTGTCAAACACAAACTGCTCCACTCCAAAATCTATCTTCAACATTTCTGAACTTGTAGTCGAATTCGAAGCACATATAATATCTGCAATCTCCAAATCCAGACCCTCGTAGTTCTCTGGATTTGAAGAAGAGGAGAAGACATTGCTCTCAAGCTTCAAGCAGCTCTTTGGCGTCAAAGGGAAAGAGAAGTAAGGAGAAGACTCTGATTTCTGTTCATTTGAGCTCAGAGCTTCGGTCTTCACCTTAATGCTCTGATTTTGATGGATTATCTGTTCATTAGTTAGAGGAGAAGGTTTCTGGAAGCCATGGTTGCAGGTGTGAGCTCCTCTGTATGTGATGTCAAATAAGGAGGAGTTATTATCTGAGCGCTGTATTTGCTTGGTGGCTACACAGCCATGGGAGTGACGGTAGGTGCATCTGTAGTAGCACCTGTGAATTAGGAGAGCAGAATGATGAGTTTAACATCTTAATTTTTGTAATTAATGGACATTTCATAATTTGGCTATCTGTGATTAAGATAAGTTAGATTAGTTAGTAAAGATTTGCTTTAAAGATTTGTTCAGTTATAACATATAAACAGCAGACTTCTTATAATTTGTAACTTGTATTAATCATTACTCGTTAAGCAAATTATGATTAATTAAACGACTTTGCCACCTCCATGGAGATTTGTTCGGAGAAACCAACCAGATTGTAATAAACTAAATGAATTTCCTCTGTTAATGACAACTTGACAGAGAAACCAACCTGGGAAACTTAGCTCCAAGAATGTCTTTTTGCCCGTACTTCCTCCAGCTATGCCCATCATCTAATGGAATCTCCATGGCTGAACCAGAACAAGCTTTCACTTGCTCGCTCCACCTCGGTAAACTCTTCCTATAGACATCAATCAAACAAGAAATTTATCTTCAAAAACTGTTTTAAGAGCTCAAAACCAGTAAGCTTTATCTGCTCAATGAGAAAAACCTCTTCTTGCACATCTCCCTTCGCTCCTGCTCCTTAAAGCTTCTTTCAGAACTTTGGCTTCGCGGGCTATCAGTGGCCGAAGGCGGCGGTGGTGACGGTAAGCCCCTCTGCTCCATAAGCTTAATAATGGCGATGGCTGTGGCGAATGTAGATTGTAGTTTACTCGATAACAGTAAACAAGTTTCAGAAGAGAAGGTCTCGTAGTTATAAAGGTGTGCTTCAAGCTCCATTACATGGCCATTGCCTTCTCTCAGTACATCAATAAGCATTTTTAAGTCTTCGCTATGGCTCTTCTCCATTTCCGTTTTGTCAAGCTGAAACAGGAGGCCAAAACTGAAGTTTTGAAGTGAAGAGAATTCTTACGTTTAGATAAGCATTGCAGCAGTGATTATGGGGGTTTTAAGGGGGAGATGGAAGTTTGAATGAGAAAAATTGGGTTCCTTTGTTTCAGCATTTTGAATATTTGACTGGTCATTGGAGAAAAAGGGAGATAAAAGCGAAAGAGAGAGAGAGAGAGAGATCTGGCTTAGGAATGCTGACTGGTTCTTTGAGTATAACTTTTCTATTGGGGTTGAAGAAGCTTCGTGGAGGTGAGGAAGAAGACTCTTCAAAGATAACAAACGCGTGAGGTGTAGTGAATAGTGACGTTAGAGGTGGAAAGTATGATTACGTGTGGATGAGGTATTATTGTGGGGCCACGTGGATTTGTTTGAATTATTTTTTAGTATTTGAAATATTTTTAGGTATTGAAGAATAATAAAATGAGATTTAAGATGAATTTAATGATACAAAAACTAGTCTAATTTGAGCCCAAATCGAGGGCTTGAGGCATATGTGAAAATTTATATTTGTAATTGGATGACTAACTTATCTTCAAATATGGCATGCTTACAATAGTATCGAACGGCTCGATGAGATGAATCCAATGAGGATAAGATCTGTTAATTCTAATATCATTAAGGCACTTAATTGCTAAATAAATGCTCCATAATTGAGGGAATCAATATGGGTTGTCTGATGAAGCACTCCAAAATTGTTTTGCATCTTCTTCATATTTACTGGTCATGTCACTCCCAAAAATCTATAAATAGACCCGCATTCTTTGCAAAAGAAAGGGCTTGGAACTTGGACTAAAGATTCAAGAGAGTTCTGAAAGTTAAAGAATCCTGAAGCTCCACCCAAACCATCACTAGTAAACCCTTGCCAGCCTACCACTGCCATCAGATTTTCATTAGCTGGCCGTCATCGGATATCCACCTAGCCACCTCGTTGGACCTCCACCCGACCCTTGCCAACAGACTTTCTTCGGCCAATCATCCATGGACGTCTACATAGCCATCACCATTGGACTTTCGTCCGACCATTGCCACCGGATATTCATCAACTAACCATTAAATTCGAACTATAGCCCGACCATCACCATTAGACCTCTACCCAACCATCATCACTAAGTCTCCACCATAAAACCTCCATTCGGCCACTACTGTTGAATATTCGCCAGCCAATTGTTGAATTCAGCCCACAGCCGGCCATCGTCATTGGACATTAAAAGCCTGATTATGATCCTTCTGACCTCTATCACTCATCAACTACAGTCCTTAAACCTCATAATCGCCTGAATGCAATCCTCGGACCATGATGTCTCTTCTATTATCCTTATAATCACTATCGCCCTTCGACGATAGTCCCTACGACCTTAGTCACCAGCCAATTATGATCCCTACGACCTTTGTCACCCAATTAATATCCTAATAACCATCGTAGACCGACTACACCCTCAAACCATCATCACCAAAGTATAATTCTTATATCATTGTCACCTGACTAAGGTCATTCCAACCTCGATTACCTGCCAACTACGATCCTCGAGCCACTATCGCCCAAGTATGGTTCTTCTGACCTTGATCACCCACCAACTACGTCCCTCTGACCACTGTCAGTTGACTATGATCCTCGAACCACAATCACTCATCAACTATGATTCTCATACCACCATCATCTAACTATGGTTCATTCGACCTCTATCGCTCAACTAGGTGTAAAGCCCAATACCTTAATTGGAAGAATTATTTCTTTTATCTCTAATTAAATATATTAAACCTTCTATAAAATAATTAATATAGATCAGTCAAGCAAAAGAATATATATATATATCAAAATCTTAAATATTGTAAAATCCCTTAAGTAAAAAGATGTCTAACTCTTAAACATGAGGCATTTTGGTTTAATTATTAGAATTTTATTAAGAAACTCCATAATTAAGCATACTCATCCTAGAGAAATTTTGAGATGAGTGACCTCCTAGGAAGTTACACCAATAGGACAAACTCATAAGGTGCTTAGGTCAAAGCTGATAATATCTTGATAGTTAAGAATTTGGACTGTTACAAATAATATCATGGCAATATACTAGCAGAATATGAGAACTAAGTGACATACAAGACAAAGTGCTATAACATAGGAGCCATCTCTTGAACCTTATATGAGACAAAGTGCTACGTGGTGAGATTCACCACTTGAACTTGTAGGGGTCACCTCTAGATTCTTATCTAAATGGTGGATGATTTTAGTATAAAGATATTGATAAGGATGTCAGTTACTTAAGTATGAGAGATTATGAAATCCCTTAAGCAAAAAGAAGTTAAACTCTTAAACATCGAGGAGCTTATAGTGTAATAGTTAGAATTTTATTAAGAAACTTTATAATTAAGCATGCTCATCTCAGAGAAATCTCATGATAGTGACACCTAGAAAGTTACACCAACAAAATAAAATCGAGAGGCCATTAGACCAAAGCATGCAATATATCGATAGTTAAGAGTTTGGGCTATTACAAGATATCACCACAAACCATTGTATTTAAAGAAAAGACTATCAGCTTATTATCTTGCATCCTTATATATAGAATATAGTTTAACATATATACGAAGATTTCGTCATGAGTTTATGCGGAATACGCCATGAGGCTTGGCAATTTGAATGAATCCATGTCAGGCGATTACGCCCTTCCGGTAACGTACTTGCCGGAGTGCAACTTTGTGAATTTCCGCCGTAACGTGCGACGGAAATGGTTCAGACATTACTATACCGTCGGATTGGCCGGCGGAACCGGTGTCGGTAACTTTACGTAGCGTATTTTGCGCGGCGGAAATGTCGCTGCATAGATTTTCGTCGATGACAACAGTGGTCAGTGTTCAGCGACGAAAGTTGTCTGCGCCGTTCCATTACCTTGCGCACTATTTATAGTTTTTTTGGAGTTGGTCTCAAGGGCCGACCAATTTTGAATTATAGATCCGTACCGATGTAATCGCGTGTTTTCCCGTAGTGCTTCAATTTGGGCCCATTCAGGCTCGCTCTGTGTCGTATTTGGTGTCGTTGGGTTCGTCTTTTTGAGACGTTTAATTCGACTATAAGTTGGTTGAAATTGGAGTTCGGATGGCCTCGAATTTAATTTTAGAAAATTTCAACTTAATTTTGCCTCGAGATTTGTGTCCAAACAAGATAAATTTTTTATGATATATCAATAGTAATTAATCTCATGATATTAAAATTATTTAATATAATATAAATTATTAAAATTAGCTACATCTAAATTATCCAAAATAATAATTAAGATTTTTTATTTATAGATCATCTTTAAATATTTGAAAGTAAAAGAAAATATGATAGTTATAATTATGTGTGATCATATATTATCTCTCAATATAATTAAAATATTAAATTATTTAAAATATATAAGATAAATATAATTAAATTATTAGAAAATATGATTTAAATAATAGAATTTTGCACTTTTTTTTTTCTCTATTGATTATATTTAATAATTCCCACTAGTTTAGTTATATATTTCTTTAATTTTGTTGCATTGTCTTATAGTTTATTTGTACTAAGCTATAATATATTAATATGTGGCACATAAAATTAATGATACGTATAAAAATATATATATATATATATATATATATATATATATATATATATATATATATATATATATATATATATATATATCCTTATCCTAATCCACAATGTATCAGAATATCATGAAATAATTTATTTTCATCAAAATATTGTAAACTTAGATCTTAAATTAATAATTTCTTTTGCACTTATTTTGCATGAAAATAATATAATTATATTTAACATATTTGTGAAGTTTAAGCTTCAAAATTTTTAAATATAGTCAATGGAATAACAAAATTCCAAATTAACCTTAAATTTTACAAAATTGTGAAATACCACAACTTTTGAAAAATAAAAAAATAATAATAAATCACAACTTTGCAGTGTTAATTTGTAAATAGTGTCTTATATGTACACCAAGCATTATTATTACGGGTGTGAAACGAGTTGATGGGTTGAATACAGGTCCAACTTGAATCCAATCAACCTGAATACAACCCATTAACTTGTTTTGACTTTAAAAATTTTTATATCTTATTAAATATAAAATTTAGAATTTTTTATCAAAGAAAAGTATACACGTAAGTAAAAAAAAATAAAGAAAAATATATTAAACGAATTATTTTCAAGTCAAAACGGGTTCACTGGACAACCTGATCACGGCTCATTTAATAAATGAATCAAAAAATCTAACTCAAACTCATACCGATAATAAACAAATTAATACGAACCTGAATTTTTTCAAGTCGGGTCATCTATTGACACACGTAATAATTATCATGCATGCTACCTTTTGTTTATCATTAGGGTTTCAAGTGAATGAAGATTGGCATTTCTACCTGTTTACACGACTCTAAATCAATATTTTAGAGTGTGAACTATATCTTTTATGATATAATTAATCTATCATTAAAAAGAAGATTAAGATATAATCAATAATTATAGTCAATGATTAGTCTTCTCTACTAATGAGGTGGCCTGTTAACACACGGCCACTTTAGGCTTCCAAAAATTTCCTCGAAGGAAAAAGGTCTTGAATTCTTGCTAGTTTATAGAGAGGCTTTAGCTCATTTAAGCCTATGAAATGATTTGTGTGTAGAAACTGTTATACGATGAAGTCAAAGTAGCAAAAGAGAGGTTACTTCCACGAAGGAATTGGGTACTTCCAAAGGAAGATGAAGGGTGGACTTGGTTGGTCTCGTGAAAAGAGAAATGGTTCTATGTGGAATCCGGATCGAAAGAATCATTTATACATAATTTATATCAAATCAGTATACACTCTGTGTGTACACTCACAGTCCAGACGATTCTTCTCGTCCAAATTCTGCACATAATAATTTCTCCTTGTGAAAACACCTTATTTTCCTTAGAGAAATGAGAACTGTTAATGAAAAAATTGTGTTAACTTTGTTTTGTAGATAATCAACAATTGATTTTTACAAAATATTAGTAGAAGATCTCAACCCAAGTTATATACATCATGATAGTTGTCAATTTCAACTTTCTCGTGACATAAGTTGCAACTTTCTTATTGCTTTTTAAAACAGCTTTTTAGAAAGAAAAAAAATCTTCTGAACTAGAAATTTTGTATTAGAAAGCAGATTTAAAAGACGGTAAAAAAACCGTACCAAACAAAACCACAAACTCCATGATGTGTCTCTAGATATGCTATAAATAAAGCATTAGTGAGGTTATTGTATCAATCAAAATGAATACTAGGTTATCTCTACCAAGACTATTGACTCTCTTCATATAACTATAAAATATATCTATGAGCTATTATTTTCTAAATCAAATGGTACCAAAACTATTAGATAAATCTAAGTATTCACCTCTTTGGCCATAGCCATGAGCAAAGTACCAACAAATCTTATGCGAAGAAATATTCAATCAACACTAATAAATGATTCCCTCTCCTATGAAACCTGCTCTTTCTTTAAAATTTAGGCTTCGTTCGGCTTTCTTCATGCTTCTTAAAGTAACTTTTTAATACAAAATTTTCAATTTTTTACTAAAAAGTTGCTTTAAGAAGCAGTAAAAAAGCTGTCTCAAACGAAACCTTAAGCATTCAAAAGCAGAAGAATTGTAACAGTGAGAATCTGCATCTCTGCAGGATATGAACGTATTTTATAGCTTATTGAAGGGAAAAAAAATACAATTCAGATGGATTTGAGGGAAAATACAAGAAATAAATTGGGGGAAATGTGCCATAATTGAAAACAAACACTCATGTCCAGTTGTACTGTAACCCAGATTCAAACAACAAAGATGGCTTTAACACTGCATCTCCAGAAAAATCATTTGACACTGAATAATTGCAGCTTGAAAACTAAATTTCCATTAACAAAAAACGAGCTTGATGTCTTCTAACTATGAAAGAAAAGTGCACCAGGAAACCTCCGAGGAGTATTGATTGAATGGACTAAGCATCTAGGGCTTGGAAGGAGAAGGTGAAGATGGAGGTTTGTAGTCTGGATACTGCAAAAAAAATTAAAAGCTGTCAGTGATGGTATTTACTTTATAGAGTAAATGGTCATAATGATCTCTAAAGCTTTTAGTTATGTTTATTTTAATCATAGATTATTCTAAGTGATCATTTTAATCACTCGACTCAATCAATTTAGTCCAACAATCAATTTAGCCGTTACTTTGGATGAAAATTGACGGAGAGAAGCTCTTCATGAGGAGAAATTATTTTGTGCGGATGTCAAACCCCATCCGGAGACCAATCAGAATGAGTCATGTCGGTACCACTTGGTACCGCAACTCGGTACGGCACTCGGTATTGTTGATATGGCTCATTCTAGTTAGTCTTCGAATGCAGAGCTGCATTCGGCGTCTGCACAAAATAATTTCTCCTCCATGATCCATGAGGCCGTTTTGAACTTTTTAGTATCAACAACACTACTTAATATCAACTCAAACTAATGAGATTGATTCCAAAAAGATTAAAATTTTATCGTCCATCAAATTCTATCCAAAGAACTGACAATCCAAATTTGATGAGTTGAGAGACTAAATTGAACACTTCAAAAATTTCATAAATAAAAATGGAAATTAAAAAAAATCTATGGACTGTTTTGATTATGTACTCTTTTGATAAATAATTCTTGCTTCAGTTTTTTTTTTTTTTCAATGTGTGAGCAAAAGATGTCAAAAACAAGATGCATTTCTTGTAACATTAATTCTACTAAATTGTGAGATAAGAACTAAAATAGTCAAAAATATAATCTAATCGAAAGGAGAGAGAGCTACAGATGGATAAGGTGAAAGATATGTTGGCCTGCCAGTTTCACTAAGTTCAGCTTTGGGAACTGAATTGACTTCTCGAGCTGGTTCTGTTTCAACCTTCTGTTCTGGATTAGCAACAGAAGATTCCACTTGAGTTACCTCTGCTGGAGCTGGTAGACTGGCTTGTGATCTACTTTGTGTTGGTAGAAGAGCCTTACCAATCATCTATAAGAATATTCAGGTCAGAATCAATACAAAAGATGATACTTTTTGTAGTAATTTATCTAACCAAAAATATGAAAAAAAAGTGGATGTATAAACTTAAATGAAAAAATAAGTTCTACAAGTCATAGAAGGTAATCAGCTTAAAAGCAAGGCATGTATTACTGTTTCATGGAAATAATTCATTTGCTTTTCACTTGATCAAGTTGCCAATTCAACATGTAGAATTCATTTATTTCTTTCTAAGGCTTCGTTTGGGATGATTTTTGTACTGCTTCTTAAAGCAGCTTTTTTATACAAGAAAGCTGTTTTAAAAGCAATAAGAAAGCCGTCCCAGACTCCCAAACGAAGCCTAAATCTTCTTTAGCTTTCAACAAAGGTATCTTCCATTAGTTTATGTACCTAGCTAATGGAAAAACTGCATAAAAGTATGGTGGATATACCTAGAATCACAATTCCCTGTCGGAAATCTAATCATCACATCATCATCACACATAAAGGAAGATTAGGAAATCTCCATAAAGCTCATAAGAAAAGTACCCAAAAAAATATGTTCAAATTCACATGTAATAGTAATCAAAACATTGGCGTCAATTTTCTTGTGCCGTTGTCATGTGGTCTATTGGAGGTCTCCTCACTGGGATTCACCAAGGCATCAGCTCATAAAACTCTCTCTTAATCCATAAAATTGAACATTAACCATGGTCGATAGAGTACCGAGTTTTATCTAGGAGAGCAAGGAAAAGATCAAGAGTCGATCAGACTTGGCATTCGATGGAATGCTAGATTGTGAAAAAATATATATATATTTAGCTATTAGGACAAGTATCAAAGTCTTAAGGATCACTCCACAGACTGCTATAAACATCTTCAAATTGCGCCACTAGCAAGTGAGGTAAAGACTCTCCTAGTAGTGGCTGAAAGAACCTAACAAAAAAAGTTGTTGTTGCAAACTTGACCTGCATATCTCAACTCAGTTGGCGACGCACCAAGTCCCGTAAGACCTATTCATTCGGTCACTCAAATGGACCAATTATTCCCACTTATTTATCAAGTCAGCCTTTTGTCATGACAAATGAGAGGCATAATTCTTCAAGTCTGCTTCAATCTCCTATATTACTTCCTAACTAGTCTATTCATCACAAAACTTTGCTCATCAAGATTGTCTTGCTCTAGAAATGTAGATCTTCGTAGCACATGATGAGATAAATATGTGTCATCGAGTTACATCAACACATGATTCAAGTCAATTATATAACATATGTGCATGGAATTGTGAAGAATGTTGTGTAATCCAAGTAATTGAGGTGGCAAGGACAATCAATAGCTGATCAATCCTACTTATGTCAAAAACTCAGATCGTCCTAGGTACCAGCTTCAATTTTCCTTAGTTAAATCTCTGCCCCCCTTTGATGGAGTTGACTTGATAAATGATTGGTCTCCAACTTTGAAGTGAATATCTCGAAGATGATGATCATGGTGTTTATATTATAAGTCTTGAATGGGTTGGAGTCTTTCTAAAAAATTCTTTATCTTCTTGGTAGTCTTGTTGATAAGTTGTTAGCTAGTGATTATTCGCTCCCCTAGCTCGGCCCAACACAAGGGAGACATGCCGCTAATCCCGCAAAAAGCTCCATGGCTCCATTTAATGTTGGCATGTGATTATTATTATAGGCAACTCGATCAATTGTATATGTTACTCCTAATCTACTATAGTCATGGATGCATAGCCTGTGTCAGTCTTTCACGGTTTCGAATGCCTACTAAAATTGATCATCCATTTGAAGGAAGAATGTGATATGCTGAAGCTGAGTCATGTTTCTATTTATTCCTTTACCAAATTGAAGCTTTGCTCACATTTGTAGATCAACTCGAACTTGACAATAAAGAAAATAGAATCACCTCTGGTGAAAAATTGGAATAAACCTTCAATAGCAACCAGCCAACCCGAGAAAGTGACGCACTTCCATCACATTGGCTGGTCGAAACTAGGCTGTGATTATTCACTCTAATTCTGGCTTAGAAGGAGACATTATCCAGCCAACCCGATCTTATTCCCTATCTTCCAATCCCGACCTCACATCTGAACCGATCTCCACAACTTGCGATTGCCAACGGCAAGACCTCTGATGGGGGCGGTAGAGTAATCTAAAGAATTGTGAAAATAATTTAGGGCTCTATTAATCCTAAAAAATGATTAGGTTTTAGTTGATATAAAAATTATAAAAATACCACTTAATATATGCAAGTATACGTGTCGAATCAAATAATATAGTGATATAGTAGAGTATCGATCCCACGAGGAAGAATGTTTACTTGCAAATACTAGTAATGTCTACCACAATTACAGTAATTATCCTACTAAAAAAATAAATTTTGGTGGAGATTCAATCATTTAATTTAAAATAACAAAAATTAAATGAAACACTATTTGGATAAAATATTTGGGCTAATGAAATGTAAATACAATATATTTCCTTATGATTCTCTTTTATATTGATGCTATTCAAAGCATATGCATCACTGACCGCTCAGTCGAGCATGAAGAGACAAAGGACAGATTAAACCTTCCAACCTCAATATCACTCTAAACTCCCATAGTCTGTCACCCCATGAAAATCTTAGAAGAGTAAATAAAGCAAGAACTGTTAAAATCCTCTCATTATAATTCATCTTTATAAATTTAGCATATGTCAAGCACTATGCCTATGCTTGTATCATACCAACCCAATACACCTGGTTGTGTCTGCTTTCCTATTCCTAGGCTTCACATTACACTTGATATTAACTACACAAATGACTACTATGCACATTAAAAACATCATTAAATTGTTGAAGAAAAGAATTCATAAGTACTTCACATTCTATTTACACCATCAATTCAAAATTAGAGAATTTAGCCATACATGAAGAACAAGTAAAGCAAACTCAATTTTATTAATTGCATAAAAGAAAAAAATACAAAAGAAAAGATATCACATGATGATTTCGATGATCTCATCTACACTCCTTGAACTTATAGAACTGCTTTCACAAACATTGACCAAACACTCTTATAAAGTGGATCTAGTGCTCCCTGAATTCCCTTAGTTGTCACTCCTAAGAAAATTATATATAAGCACTATGAAGATTGAAATTAACTAAGTGATTGAACTCCCTTACTAACATTACAAACGGACTATTTATAAATAAAAAATAAAAAAACGGACTATGGCACCATGGTGCTCTAGACACTTGCACTGCGGTGCCCATAAAATGAATGTCACAAAGCTGAAGAATTTCCTTCTCTATGGCGCTTGCTGACGTGGACTCGCTATTTAATGAATCAATGCAATGCTTCGCTGACCGATCGTGTCCTGGTCGGTTACAATTGTAGCATTGTAGCGTCCATGTGGCACTCCCCTCGGCTTAGCAGTTGAAAATTGGCACCACGGCACTGTCAAACAAAGACTGAGCATCGTCATGCCTATATTGGGCGCTCTGGTGATGTCAATGATGGTGTCACGACGGTATAATGTCTGACGCCGCAGCACTGTATGATACTTAAAAGTTCATGTATTTCCTGAATTTTTTCTGCATAACACAACTAAAACAACATGTCTTCACTAGCAATTTAATATATAAAACATATTGTTATTTAAACTCATCAACCTCCCTGCTTCGTCGAATCTAGTCGATCCTGCACACAAAAACTACAAGTCATCGGACCCTCCATCTAATCCTCTGCCTACAAATCTCATTATTGGACTTCGGGTTCCTGCAATTGACCAATCCCTCACCCGAGATCCTACGGCCCCGTGCAATCCATCACCTGCAGCAGAAAGCCGCGACCCCGACGTCTACATCCCGTGACCTATCTGGCTTTCCAACCTTCTGTCGAACCCAATCCTCTGATCCAAGCCTTGCACAACGTCAGCCGAGCTCCTCTTCTACCTACATTCCTCCACACAACGGACCCTGCAACCTCTCAGCCTAACATTCCCCCTCCCCCATTTCTCCTTTCTATCCCTTCCAAATCACAGTTAACCCGACCCAACCAACCTCACAAACCAAGACAGTAGCTTCCACTACATACAACTCCCTTAAACCATTCTTAGCCATCTCTCTCTCTCTCTCTCTCTCTCTCTCTCTCTCTCTCTCTCTCTCTCTCTCTATTATTATTACTTACTAAGTATTATTATTATTGCTAAATATTATTACTATTATTAATAGTATTATTATTATTATTATTATTTAAAAAAATATTCAAAAAAAAGAAGAGGAAAGGATTTATGTGCATACTCTCCGCCTTCCACCGTCTTCGCCTTGACAACACCACCGTCATCAATTCACTCGCTCAGGTATAATGTCCTCAAACTCAAAACTCAAAAATCTCATTTTCGGCACTTATGGTGCGTCAGGGGACTACCATTTACACTCTCGTAGCGTGGTGGGAGGAAACCCAGTACAACACTTATGGCGAGGCGGGTGGGCCTTTAAGCTATCTTGTAGCATGACAAGAACAAAATTAAGTATCCGTGCGTGACTTAGTGACAGTAGGAAAACAAAAAAATTGCGCATTCTTTCAATCGAAAACTCATAAATGCTCTCGTAGCGTAGTTGGATTGAAGACTAAAACTGCAGTGTCACCCGACACCTATCATATACACTCTCGTAGCGTGGTAGGGAAGGCCTAGCTCCCAAAATTTCTCCTAAATGGGGGAGACGCCATGAGACTGCCAAACTTTTAAATGAACAAAGGACCTTATTTGAACAAAAGAACACATGGGACTTGACTTGAATAGCAGGAAACATGACATTTAAATGAATTACATGGAACTAAACATTAGGCTTTAAATGCAATCACGATAAAAATATAAATACTAAACAATAACTCGAGTCATTTAAATGAACGCCAGCAAGCAACTACAAGGACTCGTGGTGAACAAATTCCTAGTGCATGCAAATGATGAACGATGAAAGTAAAATGACCTGGAATATTTGACCAAACCAACCAACAAATAGAGCAGGTGATGCTCACATCAGCCATGCAAGCAAATACGACTGCCCCCTAGAAGTAGAGGGATTTGACGTGCGATGAGCATAATAAAGGGATACATTCAATGAATTCAAAGTAAATGAAGCTTGCGCATAGTCAATATCATTTAAATCTAAACATTGCTTGCTAGAAAGCAAAGATCAAATAGCTGATGTATAATGATGTAGTGACATCCGCACAATTGGCTCTAATCAACATATGAGAAAACACACCAAGTTCCATGAGCATTGAAGGTTAACATGAAACAAATGTAGCAATTTGCTAATCAACATGCAACAACTCGTTAGTCAACATGCATAGTGAAGTTGATGATGAACGCAGCTCATCGGCACCAATCTACAAATGAAAATATCAGCTTACTTGTAAGCGACAATAGTAGATATACTGTAAAGGTGAGATATCCCCTGTGAACATTGAAAGATATACAGCAAATGCAACAACCTGCTAATTGACATGCAAAGAAGATAGCAATTTACAGACAAAATACGTGTGACACAACACAAGACATGCAAGCAAGCACAACAACTCATCAATGAATATGCATAAGATTGATAGTGAATGTAGCCCACCCCGTAGTCAGCATTAGCTTGCAGACAAATACACATATTCACTTGCGAACGATAACACCGACAGTCACTCTACAAATGCACTTAAGAGACATGCAGTGAATGCCATGTTGCAATATCAACTAACTTGCAATCAACAGTGGTTAACTGACAGGGCAAGTGAATTGATTTGTTAATGAGTAGCAACATGATATGCCCTAGGGTTTCTCAATTTCGGTTTTGCCCTAATTCCCCTCAAATGAAGAGGATTTCTCCACCAAATCCAAATGAAAGCAATCACAAGAGAAGTGGGATGAAGAACAAAAGCAATTGCATTGAAATCCAAGAGAAAACAATATATGTTTGTCCACTTCGAGAAGGACAAGGTCTCCCACTATAAACCTTAGAAAAAGCAAGAATAAAACAAGAGAAAAGTTCCACTTAGCATACCCCAAAAACTGAACCCTAATTGCCCTCCTAATACCATCCCAAATTCCTCTCACATCCCTAAACTACCCCTCCAAATCAACCCTCCATCCCCCCTCAGGATTCCGCCGCCCCCCTTGATGCCGTCCGATCAAATAGGTGGGCCCATGGGGCCCACCGTGGCTTCTCCTTGCTCCCAGCGGGTTTGCCCGCCTCCCCTTCTCCGCCCGTAGACCCGCACGGGTCCAGGGAGATGGACCGGGTGAACCGGTCAATCACAACAATAGTAGCAAATATGTTGCAAGGACGAAGGGATCCTTTGTGAATGTGAACACATGACATATCATCTACAAACAAGGATGATGCACCTACAACACGTACAAACAACTACGGGCCACTGTAGGAGACCCTTAATGCATGCAGTACATAACATGCAAATAAACGCAGGAATGCATGCAGTGCATTATATGCAGATAAACACAAGAAGAGCTGCAATGAATGTGAGCACTTGCTGATAATGACATAAAATGTGTTGTAGATGCAGCAGTGATAATCAACGACAAGCAATGGATACTACGACACCCTTGCAATCAACCACCATTCAACGCCAAGCAAATATATTGATCCCATGCAAGTAAAGGCAATCAATTTGAAACAAATGCAAACATCTACGAGCTGTCGTAGAAGATCTGTCATATGCATAACCTGCTATCTACAAGTGAGCATAGGAGCCTGTGATGAATGCAAGCATCTACGAGTAACTACAAGAGATTTTCTCAGTGCGTGACAGCTCATCTGCAGGAAGCAACAAGCGAATTGTAGCGCAGCACTAAAACACACCTGCAAGTAGCGATAGAGAATTTATGATGTAAATTGGAGATCACTAGCGAAAGGGTTTCGATGCATCATACAGTGTATTTTCGTGCAGATTAGATATTAAAGAAAATAACGACAACTAACAAATGAAATGAGACCCAACGCGCTGCTAAACAACGTCACCAGATCCGCAACATGCATACAAGCTGACAAAAGGCTTTTATAAATTCTCAAGTGTGGCCTGTTCATTTCTCAACAACTTGTCTACAGGAAACAAAAAATAACCATAGTGCAATGTCATGCCACCGGATCCGCAACATGCATACAAGCAAACATAAGGCATTTATAAATTCTCAAGTGGATCCTTGTACATTTCTCAACAACTAGTCTGCAAGAAGCAGCAAATAACCATAGTGCAACGCAACGCCATCGAATCCACAACATAAGTAGGCGTTTCTAAATTCCCAAGTTGAGCCCTGTGCATTTCTCAACAACTTGTCTGCAAGAAGCAGCAAATAACCATAGTGCAATGTCACGCCACCGAATCCACAACATCCATTCAAGAGGACAAAAGGTGTCTACAGGCTTCTAAATGAAACTTTGTGCACTTGCCAGCATCGGACAATTATACAACTGATCATTACAAAATACCCACATGCAAATGCACATTAAAACATTCATAACGTGCATGCATTTGTAATATGCATACCGTATTATGCAAACAAATCATTTAAATTACAAAATACACTATGTTGTGCGAACAAGCTACATTAATATGCAAAATGCATTGTACACATACATTGTAATATGCAAAATGCACTGTGTAGTAGCAATGCATTATGCTGACGTGCAAACACATCACGCGCTATAGGAGAGTACTGAATCATCATACAAAAGCGCATTATGCGGGCACCCTATCTAATGTGTAAATCCTATGCTGCGCAATAGCAACGTGCTACGCCACCATGCAAATACTTAGGCACTACATGAGAATATTATATCATCGTGTAAATATATTACAACAAAAAAATGCAACTACAAAATGCCACATACATGCATACTATACAGATCCATTATACACTATGTTAATGCATTAAACCATTACATTGAATGTTAACATATCATGTAAACATGATTAAGCAATGTGCAAATGCAAAATGCCCAAATATACATATGCATATAAATATACAAATGTATACGTGAGCATGTGAACATGCATATGAAAATGTAACAGTGTATGTGAGCACGCAGATATGTCATATGCACCTACTACATTCCATGCAAACATCCATCATACAATTGCAGTACGCAAAAATATGTGCAAAGGCATATACCCGCATGAGCCCGAGAGATCGTGTTGTACAAACGTAACGTCTAAGAATGTTGCATAGGTCAAAAAATAAACTTAAGTTCAAGCTCAATTCTCCTATGTGAATGGATAAAATTTGACACGGCTCGAACTATCAAACAAATACATGATCATGACATCGACTAAGATATTCATTTTATATATTCATATTAGGCCTTCAAGGTCCATATTAAAGATAATTCACTAATAAAGGCATAAAGACGACAATAAACCCGATCCTCTATTGGCAAGTAGACAAAGTCGATAAGGTTCAACCGAGAAAATAAAAATAGCCCATAAAAATCCTGACGAAGGCTGTGTTGACAGAAAATCTCAACTAGAGGGGATCTCAAATATTCAAAATGCTTCCGAATTCCCACAAAAATTTAAATCTCAAAAAAATACCAAATCCTAAAATTTTTAAAATTGAAATAAAAACACTAGAACACTTAAATAAAACTCAGCCATCCTCCGCAACAGTTTGTCAAGATGGATAATTTGAAAACTAATTCAGCTTACAAATAACAAATGTCTGGCCGAGAATATCACTAGGATTCATTCTCAATTTGTCTCTTGCCAGTAAGTATGTGGCACGTATCCTCTAAATGGTGATTTCGTCGGCATATGGCACCACAGGTAAACAGTTATGACCGGGACATAGTTTTGCTATCAAATGGCACCACTAAATTACAATCATGGTTAAAGCTCAAATATTCCCCAACGGCATTAAATCCTTGAGATATGAATCAATAGGATATAATCGATAGGGCACAAAGCCCTTTGTTAACTAAAAAAGATTCAAATTTGTCCACTTAGACAAATATTCACCCCAGGTCTAAGCAACTCATGGCTGCCGACAATGATCTTTCTATTAGGTTGGGTTGACTACCTCCTCTGACTAAGTAGAAAAGGGACCATGATGGCTAGGGACGACGAAACCATGAAATCTTGATTGATCTCATCGTCATTCTAAAACTCTCCTCGACGATCAAAAAAAAAAAAGGGATCCGCGGAGAGGCCGGGGCGCGAATTTTCGGAGCCTACAAATATATATAGTAAATTTGATCTCTCACTCATGCAACAAATTTACTAGGTTATCGAAATACATGAATGATGTTTTAGAAAAGGTACACCTCATATTGGTTAGTTTCACTTCCCATCATCTAGCAAGTACAGGATAGACAATTTGTAAAAAGTAGGCTTGGCATTCCATGAAAACCATTCTATGAGCTTGAATAGCCAACACCGCGAGAAAAGTCACTTGATTCTCTCCAAAGAGAGTAAGAATTGTTGGATTGGGGTTCTAAAGTTTCACTTTTTCTCTAGCTAATTAATGATGGAAATATGTCGGGCCAACTAATGCATCTTGAGTATCACAACAAATTTAGCAAATGAAAACAAAATCAATGAGGAAATGCCCTATGATTGAAATGGAAGTTTATATGCTCACATAAACAAACCTTGGCATCACCTCATGACAACATCCAGACAATTCACTTGACATTCAAGGGACCAGACTCAGATCTTAGCTCTATACATGTTGACTCGACTATAAATGAATATGATGCTCTTAAATCAAATAAAACAAGCCTAAGCGCAGTGTGTCTATCATAAGGATCGATTCCTGCTTTGCTTCTAGACAACTCAACACGATGGCTCTAGATTAGGTTGATCAATCATTCCAAATGGATGGAATTCTCCTTTAAGTAAGTCAGGTAACACCCATCTTTATCAATGAGTTGATATTTTCAATCAAAATAGGGACTCCAGTTACCATGTGTTTGGGACCAATCAACTTCTGCTAAGGCTATGGATGTGCATTATTAGTTGGTTAAAACTGAAAAATCAAACCAAGCTAAATCCAGCCTATTTGGTTGATTTGGTTCGATTTAGTAAAGCATGGTTTGATTTTTTTTATTTAGAAGGGTTATTTGAATTATGATTAATGGTTTAATTTTAAAATTGATAAAAAAAATCTGTTTAACTAAAAAAAAAATTTGGTTCATAAGTAAACAAACATTTTTATTTTCTTTATGTTTGGGTGACTTTCGAATCTATCTTTATACTTCTTTGAAAATGTGCTTTGTCTTAATGAAATAATATGATTATTATTCTAAATTTTGATTAAACCAAAACCAAATCAAATAAAAGCAAATTACATTTCAATAATATTATAAGTAAAGTTAGGTCGGTTTGATTTTATGGATATCGGATTCAAAACCATTCGATATGATAATTTTGTCAACCAGTACATCTAAATTGATCAAAGCATACCACCGGTGAAACATAACCTCAAGCTATATGTCCAAAGGCCTCGCACAGATAGCACTATTGTCTCTTAATACAGTAGAGTCTATCAAGTTCCATCCACATTGCTAGTAGCGAGTGTCCAGCTAGAAGTTCTTCGTGGGAGTTTAATTATCCATCTTAAGCACTTCATTCCTACTCTTATATGACTTCCACCTCGCATGCATCATCGCATGCTCATCCTCTATCAATTTTCCCTTTGCAGTAGTGTCCCATAACTCATCATCAAGTAAAAATGCACAAATAGCTATTGGATCGAGTCTCTCAAGCATTTTAAAAAAATGATGTTGCTCCTCATTTGGTTCCATCGAAAGCATAATGCCAAGCCAATGTTGTGAACTTGGACTACTGCTATTCCAAAATCATGTTGCACTAATGAGCCAGCTCATCTCTAGTTGCATGCGATGCTAAGTAACCGTCGAGATGTAAATGGCTCAAAAAGCTTCCACAAAATGTTCCAAGATGATCTCACTATTAGGTCGTCTTCTAATTGGATATGTGAATTTAGTTGACTTGAGCTTCAAAAGTTACTCCAACAACTAATTTGTAATCGCCTAGAGCTAACGGAATTTGATGATCCTCATATGCTTTATATGAACACCACCAAAGCCTGAGCCTGCAACTCTAAATCATCTCAGCCAGCTACATCATACACGCTATCACAGAACGAGTAGCCATGCTATGTGTCAACTCATGGAGTCTTGTTCAATGATCCCAATAGTCCTAAGTTGATGTCTCAACATCCTTTTTGCTCTTAACATCATGACCTGCACTAAAGAGGCATATTGTTTCCAACAGGCGTAGTTTCTTGTCATGTGTATGTCATCCAATGAGAAGGTTACAAATGTTATTCCCAACTTCTGGGTATTTAGTGAGTGAATGCATAATGAATACCTAATTTACCCACACTCACCCCTCTAAGAACCTAAACATAACTCAAATATCATATTGTCACAACCCAAATCCAACAACACGCGATCTCGTTCACCCGTGATGAATCAGACAAACATGATTAATTAGCTTGTCAGGCCACTTAACTAAACTAATCTAATTAATCAACCAAGATAAATCAGCTCGGATTAAGGTTCAAAGGGCTTAGCGCAACCCTATCCTCCATTTGGCTTATGCAACCCAACTTGAATAGACCGATCGGTTGTTATGCCAATCATCCATGATCTTGTTAAGTAGAAAACTCATCGTCGAAATATAACTACTCAACAAGCTTCGACTTATGTTTAGTCCTCCAGTCATACATGATTATTTATTCTACTTATATGATATCAAAACATAGAATAAACATATTCAAGAAGAATGAGAAGATTCATATCATGGATCTATTCACTTCATAATCTTAACACATAAAGGAAGATATTATGGGAAATCTTATTTCTCATAAAATGTGCGAGAAAAGTAATACAAAAAATAGGTTAAGAATCCTCAACCTAAAGTTATCATGAACTATTGGAGTCGACCCTGTGATATTAGCTACTCAATTTATTTGAAATCTCCATACATAGCATCAACGAGGCTCTACTTACACAACTCTTCCACTATAAAAGAAAACAATGGAATAGTAACTTTTGTCAATATGACACTTAGGATTATATAGGAGAAGCAAGCAAGAGGTCAAGGGTTGATAAAATGTCCACCTAGCATCTGATTGGCATGGCAAATAATGGCAGAAAATCTCTAACAAATAGGACACAAATCAGTCCTCTTAAGGGTCATTTGTAAATGCAACAAATAATATCATAATCGAACAGCTAATAGAAAGGGACCACTAAAGATTCTCCTAAGATGGAAAAAGCATCGGGCATAATTTAAAGTCACCACAACTTTGGCCGACACAACTTAACCCAACTAGTATTAACATCAAATCAGAGAAAACCTACATTGTTCATTAGTTAAGTTACGCAACTATTCCCTAGTCAACCTAATACTTGGGCGGCCAAGCAAATCAGGTCATTTATGAATGGATTCTAAACCAACTTCACCGACCATTCACCTAGGCAGCCTTATGTAAAATACCTCGACCACCTACTAGACTGGTTCTCCCTACACTTAAATCCACTCATTTATCACTAATTAGTGTCAACAACTCAGAAAATAATGTTGATCAATGCCTATGTTGGTCAAGAGACATCATTCAAGTTGGCTAGCCTCTAAATAATTCAACAAAGATTCTAATCGATCAGCCACCCCAGCAGGCTAATCACCCCATTCTAGTTATTTAAAATTGTATCTGGCAGGCAAACTAGGCTAGCCAAACCATAATAGTCAGTTAACAAGAAATTTTTAAGGGACCAAAATTTTGGGTTATTACAGTTTATGTCTAAGTAATTGATGTAGTGAATCATGGAAGAAATGGATCTACTAGAAGGAATACAAAACCAGGGAACCAACACAAACTTAAAGGCTTCAAAAGGGTATAATATATTCTATATGCTACTTTTCTCTTACAGCAACTATATGTAATCATGTAATAGAATATTCTAGAAACTAAAAGAAAATATGTAATAAAAAAAAGGTATGCTAGTCCTTAAATTCAAGGATAAGCCTTAAGTCCATATCTTTTTGCTTTAGTCATGGATGTTCTCACTATACATTTGCAAGAGGATGTACCTTGGTGTATGCTTTTTGCTTATGATATTTTTCTTGTTGATAAGACTAGAGAGGGAGTTGAAGGTAAACTTGAATTATTGAGGTCAACTTTAGCGTCTAAAGGTTTTCGCTTGAGTAGATCTAAAACTGAATTGCCAGGTCCCAAGTCCTGGATGAGAAAAGTGGAGGGTTGCGTTAGGTAGTCGACAGCCAGCATAAAACTTGTCGAACAATAATGACATGAATCCTTTAAGAAATTATCCTTGGTGTATGCTTTTTGCTGATGATATTCTTCTTGATGATAAGACTAGAGAGGGAGTTGAAGGTAAACTTGAATTATGGAGGTCAACCTTAGATTCTAAAGGTTTTCGCTTGAGTAGATCTAAAATGGAATATATGGAGTGTAATTTTAGTAGTAATAGACCTAGTGAGGGGATTGTGACTTTGGGCGATCAAGTCATTAATAGAGTACACGTTTTAGATATCTTGGATCTATTGTTCAGAGTGATGGTGAAATAGATGGGGATATTATCAGCAGAATTCAAGTTGGATGGTTGAAGTGGAGGAATGCATCGGGCTTGTTATGTGATAGAAATGTACCACTCAAACTTAAGGGAAAATTCTACAAGATGGTAGTGAGGCCTACAATGCTTTATGGTGCCGAATGTTGGCCATTAAAAGAAAAGCATAATACTAAGTTAAGTGTGGCAGAGATGAGGATGCTCAGGAGGATGAGTTGCTTTACCCTAAGAGATAGGATACGAAATGAGCATATACGTGAAAAGGTTGGAGTAGCTCCAGTAGAAGATAAGATTAGAGAGAGTCGCCTTAGATTGTTTGGTCACATAAAAAGGCAGCCTTCCGATGATCCGGTTAGGAGAGTAGAGGTATTAGATTTGACTTGTGTTAAGAAAAGTAGGGGTAGACCTAAAAAGATTTGGTTAGAAAATATTAATAATGACCTTTCTTTATTAGATTTAAACGAGAATTTGACTTTTAATAGGACACAATGGAGAAAAAGAATCCATGTAGCCGACCCCACGTAGTGGGATAAAGGCTTGATGTTGTTGTTATTGTAGATCTAAAACTGAATATATGAAGTATAATTTTAGTAGCAATAGACCTAGTGAGGGGATTGTGACTTTGGGCGATCAAGTCATTAATAGGAGTACACGTTTTAGATATCTTGGATCTATTGTTCAGAGTGATGATGAAATTGATGGGGATATTATCAGCAGAATTCAAGTTAGATGGTTGAAGTTGAGGAATGCATCGGGCTTATTGTGCGATAGAAAAGTCCCCCTCAAACTTAAGGGAAGACCTGCAATGCTTTATGGTGTTGAATGTTGGCAATTAAAAGAGAAGCATAATACTAAGTTAAGTGTTGTAGAGATGAAGATGCTTAGATGGATGACTGGCTTGACCCTTAGAGATAGGATACGAAATGAGCATATACATGAAAAGGTTGGAGTAGCTCCAGTGGAAGATAAGATTAGAGAGAGTCGCCTTAGATGGTTTGGTCACATTAAATGGAGGCCTTCTGATGACCCGATTAGGAAAGTTGAGGTATTAAATTTGACTTATGTTAAGAAAGGTAGAGGTAGACATAAAAAGACTTGGTTAGAAAATATTAGAAATGATCTTTCTTTATTAGATTTAAATGAGAATTTGACTTTTAACCAGACACAATGGAGAAAAAGGATTCATGTAGCCGACCCCACGTAGTGAGACAAAGGCTTCATGTTGTTGTAGTCCTTAAACTAATTATAGCTATGATGTTCTTGCATCATACTCCCCTCACATCAGAAAAGCTCGACTCTGTTGAGATGGAAGTTATTGCGTATCAGGGGTGAGGTAGGTGTAAAAATCATAAGCAATCCTTCTGGGTCGAAGATTTCTTTGACAAGAACTTTTGGTCGGGGCATCAGCTTTCATTTCTGAAGGTAGTGAATTGTTTGGCTCATAAGTTACAGGGTTAGATGCAAGCTAGATAGCAGGTTGTGTGAGTTTTTGGCATCATTTAGCTCATGAGACGATCTTCTGGAAGAATAACTTCAAGTGTGCAGATTAAGCTGCATTTCAATTTTTAAAGCAAAATTGACAATATTATAAGCAGCTATTTGACATCATCCATGTAATTTACTGCTGATCTTGAGACAAAGCAAGAAGTCAAAGACCCAATTATGTTCATAGTTCCAAGGACCACCATCTCCCTTAACAATCCGCTCCTTGCCTTCATTCCATCTTCCATATGCTGCTCCAGAGGAAGTTTTTCAATCATTCCAAAAGTCACTATAGGAACATCTGAATTCCCCTTAGATGAGAAGTGATAAGCTTTGGGGCCATCAATGTTCACAGCTTTCCTGCTTTTTTTAGGATAAAGCATTCTATCAAACAGCTTCCCCTTGCCCTTCATGTACTCATCTGTGGTACAATGGAAGTATTGTACGTCTAGGCGATCTCTGGTAAAGTTGGTAAACACTGCAACATTAAAATAAAAAACATTGCACCTTCATAAAACTAATCTATGAGAAGAAGCCTCTGCAATGATCTAATTTTGCATCTACTTTATTTTATTTCCTTTTCAATGAGATTAGTTGCATTCTGTCAGTGCCACTGACATAGAAGAAACCCTTCCTCCATCTCCTCCGATTCAGGAATAATTGTACCATCAGATACAAAGACACCAACATTCTCCAAATAAAACAAGGAATTTTTACATACATAACACCTAAAATTATTGAAAATACATATTCAACACCTAAAATATTGTATTTACTGATATACCACTTAAAATCTTCTTTTTCTTCTACTCTACCACTTCGTTTAAACACCATCAGTTGGGGAACGTGAACCAGACGCTTATGATCTCTCGCCTGAATGAGCTCGGGTCACTACGAGAGACTCACCATCATCGTTCATCTCCTGAACGACGGCGAGGAGGAGAAAACGGGGTAGGTCATGGAGGCAGATAGCTGTGCAAGCACATTTAGCATTTGAGATAAATCTCATAGTCGAAGCCATTGGGGAGGAGTATCTCCCAGATAAAAGAGAAAACTGGGTAGCGCATTATGTCGCTGCTCTAATAACCTCGTCTGGGCAAGCAGATAGTTCACATCATTCCCATATTGCCGCTGCTAGACGATTCAGAAGCTGCTCAGCCCACCTCACCTCTTTGCTTGCGCCACCACCACCGGTTTCGGATCGGAGTTTGGCATGCTGCCTCGTCCGTGCCCTTTCATGGATCTGTTATTCACCTACAGCTTGTTAATCAAGGACGTTGAGCTGAGCAACGGGTTAACATTGGATGTAGAAATGAGGCTCTATATCCCCACTTGCTTAATACCAAAATCTTGTAAACACCACTAAATGGAGTTTCAAAAGAATATTAATTTACTTGCAACTGAAACTAACTCAATCCTTAACGCGGCTTGTTTCTTCTAAATGAGCAGGATAACTAGCAGCTGAAAGAAGGCGAAGGAGCAGAGTATGGAAACATAAGAAGTATTCTGATTTCAGGAGTAATTTGATTCTTCTTCTAAATGAACATGAACAAATCATCGTTTGGTTTCACCAAAAATATAAATAGAAGTATTTTGATTTCAGGAGCCAAACGGCGAGTCGAGTCTTCTGATCGCTTTCCTGGCCATTACGATGGAGTTCGATTCCAACAGTATTAGCTTTCCTTTAAAGAAGATATCGTCGGAGTTAAAATAGTCTGTATGTCGCTTCCATCTAATGGATTCAAGCTAAAATCGAAATCTTTATCATCCTCCCCGTCTTCCAACTGTTCATCCTCATGATCTCCGCCTCTCTCCTCAGCGCTTCGGTCTTCGGGGTTGTAAAACTCAAGGTTGAATAAGGGCCCCTCGTCATCGGTCTCTTTGTCGTCACTGCTAGCTCCAGCAAGAAGGCCGAAGAATTCCATGGAAGGGAGAACCACAGTGCGAGTGAATGAGCTCTATCTCTCTATCTCTGTGTTTTTTGTCCACATCACGATCCTCTTTGACTATAGGCAACGGAGTGGTAGTATAGATGAGAGGAAGGGTTTTTAGGTGGTAGATAAGTAAATATTAATGTTTAGGTGTTAGATATGTAAATAGAATAGTTTTAAGTGTTATGTATGTAAAAATCCCATAAAACAAATGATTCACGGTTCCAGTAGGGCCAAGAATCCATCGGTGTGAGCTATTGAAATCTATGTAGTAATACCTCTTGTTTCATTTGTTGAAGATGCTAAACTTGAATCCATAAGCGGCAACTAATATCGAACGTGGTATTCCAATGAACACCTGGTCATTCCACTGGCCAGAATGCCACCACGGCCGACTTCCCTCCCATATAGTCACGCCGAGGGGTTGATGCTGAGAGTGAAATTACCCAACAAGGGATCATCCGCCATCTTCCGAGGTGAACAGTTTTCTCAAGTTGTTTCTAAGATAGAGCCCTATCTTCATACCAACAAGGTAGGTATTGCATGGATGGTCAAAGCTCTCTCATACGATAGCACTGGAGTTGTTGAGCATCATATCGCTAAAATATGAGAGCTCAAACGTCGATTTGTTAGACCGGAGTTTGGCGTTTGACAGCCACAAGACTCGCCAACCTCGATATATTGTCATCTATATTAATGGCGATAGAGCCAAAGAGGTTGGGGAGAGGCGTCTCTCGGTTGGCAACCCATATGACATTTTCAATGGAGAAGTTGCCCTACCAAATGCCGATTTATGGTTCCTTTATCCTCTGCTTATGTGTTTCCTCTTCTTCATTCTTCTACTGCAGTTGAGTTTCAAAGGAATCTTCTTCAGGGGTTCCATATTCAGATCGCATAGTTGATTCACTAGGGCCGACTTTGGCTCTTTAAGATCGAATCGGGAGGCCTGCCTGTCGGAGGAAAAATTATTGCGTCCTCCCACGTGACGTAGAGATGCGTCCTCCCAGAGCTAAAAAACTGAGTTTTTGCTCGGTATTGCTAGGTTTTATTTGGTAATAACGACGAATATCATCATGTGAAGACCAATACCGAGTTATACTGAGCTATACCGAGCAATACCGAGCAATACAAAAAAATACCTAGTTTTTCCTGGAGAAAACTCGGTATGTGCTCGGTATTGCTCGGTATAGCTCGGTATTGGACTTCATATGATGATATTCGTCGTTATTACCAAATAATACCTAGCAATACCGAGCAAAAACTGAGTTTTTTGGCGGTGGGAAGACGCATCTCTACGTCAGGTGGGAGGACGCAATAATTTTTCCTGTCGGAGGGGGGGAGGGGGGGTGGATGTACAAGTGACAAAATGCAGGATGATTGCGGATCTAATCGCATTTTGGAACGAAGGTGTTGGCATGGTTGTCGACCTGCGTATTCACTTTATTGAATGGACAAAATTATAAAATAAATCATTTAATCGATCAATTGATGCATTCACTTAAGCTACCCAAAGGGCTTCATAACTTCAATCATCGTCAACCGCTCATCTTCCTCTGCATCGATCGTAGTCGACAGCCCATCTTCTCCGGCTTCAATCGTCGTCAACATCCCATCTTCTTTGGCTTTGATCGTCATCAGCCCATCTTTTTCAACGTCGATCGTCGTCGACAACCTATCTCCTTCGGCTTTGATCATCGTCAACAACCCATCTTCTTCTGTAGCCCATCATTCTTCATGAGCACCAGGAGCTCCAGACTCTAATACCAACTAATGTAGTGAATCGTGGAAGAAATGGATATGATAGAAGGGATACAAAACCAGAGAACCAACACAAGCTCAAAGGCTTCAAAAGGGTATAATATTCTCTACATGCTCATTCTCCCTTACAAAAAACTATATGTAACCTTATATTAGAAGATTCTAGAAACTAAATAAAAACAAATAATAAAAAGGTATGCCAGTCCTTAAGCTAATTATTACTATTATGTTCCTTTCTTTTTATTACATGTTTTTCTTTAGTTTCTAGAATCTTCTATTACAAGGCTACATATAGTCGTTGTAAGGGAGAATGATCATTTAGAAAATATTATATCCTTTTGAAGCCTTTGAGCTTGTTTTGTTTTCCTGGTTTTGTATCTCCTCTAGCAGATTCATTTCTTCCACAATCCACTACATAAGTAATTTTTGTTACAAAAAGCCATACGCACTTCCTTTTAAATGTGCCTATGATAGATATTTTACACTGTAGGATCAAACTTTGAAATTGATTTCTAACTAGCTCATCGAATCTTGCGAACAAGTTACAAACTGATGTTGATATCAATTACAAGCTAAAAACAATCTATCTAGGCTACAGGATCGGTTCAGGGAGATGACACATTATTCAGACTCTCCTCAAAAGCTAAAGAGCAAATATTTGCTCGTATTAGTTTGGAATTAGCAGATACTGTTAATCAGGAGATGCAGACTTAACATTACCAAGCATGCTGTAGGTTTGAGGAACCGAACAGTTTCACATATTAAGTATTTTCCTTATGTTGGCGGCTTGTTTTGACATCTATCTATAAGAGCACTTTGGCAATCCAGTTGTGATTCTGTGAATGTCGATGATGGATAGCTTAGTATACTGTACTATATAATGTAGTAAGTGTTGACCTCTGATATACAAAAAAAAAAAAAAAAAAATCAATTTCAAATCTCACCTACCCTCTGCGCTCCCACGTCGCTCCCTACGTCGTCGCAGCTCTTCGCACGACCAAGCCACACCGAGCGTCATTTCTCCCCACGTCGCACGATCTCGTTTTGGCGTCGATAAAGGGACTCAAGGGATGAGGCCGAAGGCCTCCGCTCACTTCTCCACGAAATTCCTCCGGAGCTCGCTCTTCCCCGACATCTCCCCCTCTCTCTTCTTCCTAGACGGATCGGAAGCTGCGACAGTTTGATCGGAAGCGGAACGGGAGCTCGCCGACTGTGAAGTTACCTTTCTCCCTCCGCACGCCCCTCCGACCCCGTCGTGGCTGTGCGACTTTGCTCCCATCGACGACTTCCCTCCTGTTGGATCGGAAGTCGACATTTTGATCGGAGGTGAGAACAGGGGCTCGCTTGCAGTGAAGCTAACTTTCTCCCTTTGGCGCTACTTCTCCGCCTCCTCACTGGTTGTCCGACGTCGCTCCTTCGTCGACGTTCCCCCTCTCCGATCGGGCGCAAGCACGGGAGCTCGCCGTTTGTGAAGGTAACTTTCTGCCTTACGAGCGCATCTTCGGCTGAATCCCGTAAATCCTTAAAAAAAAAAAATGTGTTTATATTAACTTTAATTAATTGTAATTAATTTTAATTAATTATATTAATTATAATTTAATTATTTTTAATTATAATCAATTAAAAATGACTTTTAATTAATTATGATTAATTAAACTTAATCATAATTAATTATGTTTTTTTTAATTAATTATATTTAATTATAATTAGTTATAATTAATTGAATTTAATTATTATTAATCATAATTAATTAAGATTAATAAAAAAGAGGTTTTCGCAAATGAATGCTTCTCCCGCCTCGGTCCCCGAGCTTCTACCGCCGATCCGCGCCGACGACCGCCAAAGGTATATTTTTTGGAACTTAGTCTCTCTCTTACCTCGACCTGCGTGTCGAGTCGGTGGTCTGCCCATGCACGCTTTTCTCTAGCGTGGTGGGAGGGGCAACCGGCGCGACACCTACGACGAGGTAGGCGAGTGACTCCTCGATCCGTGTGCCAACCCCGACGACACTTGCAAAGGTATAAGCTCCTAAACTCTAAACTCCGAGAGCCATTCCCGGCGCTTGCAACGCGGCAAACGACCAACTCATGCACGCTTTTCTCTAGCGTGGTGAGAAGGAAATTCGTTGCGATGCTTGCGACGGGACGGGTAATCAAAACCCTATTTTCGGTGTTAGCGTCGGACCGGAAAAACCAACTCATGCACGCTTTTCTCTAGCGTGGTGGGAAGGGAACCCGGTGCGACGCCCACAACGAGACGGGGTAAAATATAAAATTGCTTAATTTAAACCGGTGCCCGCAACCCATGCACGCCTTTCTCTGGCGTGGTGGGGAATAAAAGAAATTACGGCCGCGGTGTCCTCTTTTGAGGGCACCTACCGTGCACGCTTTTCTCTAGCGTGGCGGGAGGCCCAGTTTTCTGTTGTTTTTCCCCTAAGCGGGGGAGACGCCGGAAGGCTGCCGAAATTTCGGGTGAAATACTACTACACTCGGACCTGTTTTGAACTCAAAAGAACAAAGATTTGGACCAAACAAGAAAGAGCAGTGAACTTTGAACATGAACAAGAGCAGTGGACCGTTGAACTTGATTGAACATGTGCAGAGGACCTGAACAAAAACTCAAATGATTTCTAAAGGACCAAATCCGAATAAAGTAAAACCAAATTGAAATCAAATTCAGATCAAAATTGAACTCAAAGCCAATTCAATATGAATTTGAAATATAACTTGCAAGGACTGCAGAAGACTTTGAACTAAGTGTGGACATGCAATCGAACTCAAATCAGACTTAATTTGCACATCAGATATGATTCACATATTTGAACTCAAGCAAAAACAATATATGAAGAGCAAAGCACTCAAATTGAACTCAAGTTAGATCCAAACTTGTCATGAGCAATAAAAGAACTTGAACTTTCAAGAGCAATACACAAAATCTCAATGCATGCAAGTGAATAATGTATCAAACTCTTACAGCAGTCTCTACAAAATCGGGGATTTCTGTATCTGCAAGAATGAGATACATTTGTGTCCCTCCTATATGTACCTGAAATCACTCTCCAACACTAGCTACAAATGCCTGTTGATTGAGATGACGATATAGGAGACCAATGATGTAGGACCCACTTCTACAAACAAATGCAGCCCGACAAAACCCACCTGAGATTGGTGAAAGGTGGTTTCAATGCAAGAGCAAGGGTTCTCCTACGAATACTACTAGAAGGTCGTAGCGGATACAACCGATCTCCAGCAAATGAATACTTGTGGATAACAACAGTGTGTCGCAAGTACAATGAACCACTGTGGGCACAAGTATAAATATCTCCTACGACGATCTCTACGATCGTCTATTGATTGAGAAGGCAATACTGGAGACCAGTAATCAAAGATCCATCTTCTACAAACAAATTCAACTATCAACCACCCGAGATTGGTGAAAGGGTGGATACGATGCAGAAAGAATGAATCTCCTGCAAACATTTTCTAGAAGCTCGTAGTGGATATAGCGGTCCCCTGCAAATGGCTACAAACAATTTGTGGATAACAACAGTGAGAATCTCGTAAGCATAGCGAGCCACTGTGGACACAAGTATTGATATCACCTACGATAGTGATGGTCAAAATCTACAAGCACGTCAGGTACAAAGGCAACCCGATGTACGAAAAACTCTACTACACTAAAGATCTTGAAAGGAGATCTTCTCAAAGCAAAGCGACAATCAGTGAACTTTGAAGTTCAAAAGAGATCCTTCCCCGGTGAATGAGAAAGGGGGAGTCAATATCAAGTCCAATACTCCAAAGTTCAGAAAGACCCATCCCCGGTGAATGAGAAATGGGGAGGGAGTCAACATCAAAATCTAACGCCACCGGATCTGCAACACTGATACAAGCAGACAGAAGGCGTCTACAACCTACAATGCAACGCCACCGGATCTGCAACACATATACAAGCAGACAGAAGGCGTCAACAAATATGTCTAAATCAATATAAAAATCACCCGCATGGGCCCCAACGAGCGTGTTATTGGTACACACGTGACGCTTAGGGATGCTGCGCGGGTTGACAAGTGAATTCAAGTTCGAATCCGATCCTTCCATACGGATCAGTAGAAGTCGACAGGGTTCGAACTATCAAACAAATACACGGTTGTAGCGACCGGTGTATTTGTCTAAATACATTCTTTTTAGGCCTTCAAAGCCTAAAATCAAGAGAATTCACTAAACAAAAGGCACAAAGCCTATAAGAAACCCGATCCTCGATCAATAGCTTGGTCGAGTTGACAGGGTTCAGTCAACAAATGGAAATGACCCCAAAACACCCCGATGATGGCCGTGTTGATTGCTTATTTCAACCGGAGGGGTCCACAAAATATTTCAAAATGCCCTCAAACTTCCACAAAATCCAAATATTTTTCAAGTGACCTGGAGGTCACCCCGATGATGGCCGTGTTGATTGCTTATTTCAACCGGAGGGGTCCACAAAATATTTCAAAATGCCCTCAAACTTCCACAAAATCCAAATATTTTTCAAGTGACCTGGAGGTCACCCCGATGATGGCCGTGTTGAATGATGATCTCAACCGGAGGGGTTAATTTCAGGCATTCTCAAATGCCTCCCAAAAAGTCCAATCAAAATCCAAAGCTCCACAAATCCCAAATTTCCAGATATTTAAATCTGAAATCAATCCATCAATCACTCAAAGCAAAAATCCATCCACCCTCCGCAACAGTTTGCCGGGGTGGACAAATCAAAATTTACTTTAGCTCACAAAAGAGCTAGAATGCCTAGTCGAAAATATCACTAGGATCCATTCTCAAACAATCTCCTGTCAGTAAGGACGTGGTACGTGTCCTCTAACCGGCGGTCTGCCGCTAAATGGCCACCGCAGGATAAACGGTTACGACGACCCGGGGCCCTCTGAACCGCGTGGTTTCGCCGCCAAATGGCACCACGATATCTCGGTTATGGCCAGAGCCAATATGCTCCTTACTGACATCAAATCCTTGAGATATGAATCAATAGGATATGATCGATAGGGCACAAAGCCCTCTGTCAGCTAAGGTGGATTCAAATTTGTCCCCTTAGACAAACATTCAACCCCGGTCTACAAGGTCCCCTTGGACGAAGCAACCCATGGCTGCCGACAAGGATCCTTCTGTCAGGTTGGGTCGACTACCTCCTCTGACTAAGTAGACCAGGGACCACGATGGCCCGGGACGACGGAACCATGGGATCTTGATCGGGTCTATCATCCATTCCCCCACCATCCGCTTTAAGTGCTAGATGGTGAAATTCCCTTTTTTTTTAAATATCAAACATCCAATCTTTCCAAATACCCAATTCTAAACTCAAAATCCAATATTCCAAATCCATTGCTGCTACTATATGCCAGATAACACGTACACTCTACGTATCTGATTGACGACTAGCCTTAATCGAAAGTTCTCTCTCGTGATCGGGAGGGGTAATTAACTATAGGGGCTTGCGCCTATAGGAAACCAGAACTCAGATCATAAAGTCCTCGCAAAATGAGGGCGAAATCTCTGGGTAGTGTCTTATCTACAAACCCATCTGCCTTCCAAAATTTACCCCGGAACTTAGTTCGTTAAAACTCCCTCGCCGAAAAAAGAAATAAGAAATCGAGCGATGCGGAGGCCGGGGCCGAATTTTCGGAGCCCACAGTAAGCTACAATCCTAAACAATATAGTATTCAATCTGACTTATTCTGAGATTCAACGATGCTTTCTTCAACCCTCCCTCCATCTTATTGCTTCTTTCAACTTGCATGTGAGGATCTTTTGTCTGCTTCCTGTACTCAAAGAAATCTACAATTCTTGTATGTGCCTATAGCCCTTTTGTCTTTTACTTTGCAGGTATCCTTTTTTTTTTTTTTGTAATTTGTACCAAATAAAACTACTAAGCACGATTCTCAACTTTTCTTTAAAGAAGCATCTAAAACTCTCAACCTTTAGAGATATGCCAATATAGCATATTCCAGCAAGTAGAGTATAAGTTGTAGGTAACATCCAACAACAATAGGAGAGGTTCCAGATTTTTATTTACAACTCTATAGTTTTAGTAAGTAATTTCAGGGTTAGCAAGAAGTATTTATTTCATCATTGTAGTTAGGAGTACGGGAAAATGTTTCAAATGGCTCCAATGATGGAAATTTGTATGATTACCTTTATCTCATCAACAAGCTCCTTGGGAGCCACTTTTGTGTTCAAGAACTCATCAACTTGCTGTAATGTTGCCTTGCGGTCCTATTACCAGAAAAATACAAGTTTGAAGTTCAATTTTAATTGAACAAAAATGGATAAAATTAATAAAACACGACGAATTAAAAAACTCAATTTGCTGAGTTGGAAACAAACTTCTGCAAACAAGAGCTTCTTGGTGATGAGCTGTATGATAGCAGCAGAGCCCAGAAGCTGAAGTAATGTTTCTACCTGCACAAAAATGTTTGTAATTACTTGACAATGAATTTAGAGGACGGCAAATATTGTTCGCTCACATGACATAGCAGCAGCAACAACAAAAACAAAAAAGAGAATAAATGCATTACCTCCGTGAAGGCAAACAAGCCCAAGCCAGTAGCAGCTGCTAGACCAAGAGCAACAGGTACACCATCTGAAGTCCCCTGAACATGAACAACACTGTTTTTAACCCATTAAGATAGCTTAAATGCATAAAGCTAAAAGTCATCTTGATACAACATTTATATCGGTCAAAGCATATATGTTGAAATCGCAGCAATTATTTCGAAAATATCAATACTTATGGGAACAAGGATTGAATGGATATAGCTAGATCATCTCAAGCCATCTAAGCATGACATATATTGTTGTTAGATGATGCATATAGCTTACAACAAAGAGTTCAGAGCTATTATTTTGATGCAACTTTAATATTTAGCAAATTCTTTTCTATTAAAGCAAACATATTTATAATGCAAATAAATATAACAACAAGAACATTGGGTATAGTTCAACCCTTCTTACTTGTAAGGAAAAATAGATGGAAGTGGCCGCATAGAAAAACTGATATTTAAAATAAGCAAAGAAGATAATTCCTCAGTAGAATAACACGAACATACCCCAATTGTACCAGTAAGTGCTTCTGCTAATTCACCAAAATCAAGCAATAATGTCTTTTTAGGAGATGTCCAAGGAAGGCCACTATTCTGCACAAATAGTTTGGACAAATAAGACCACAAGAGCATATATAAAGAAGGGGTCGCTAATCAAGTGATAAAACTATTGCAAAATGATACATGACAATTGTTGGATTAAATGTGCAACCTTCCATCCTCGAGTTCCTTCAGCGCCATCCTTTATTGCAAAAGCAGCTTTAAAACCATTTGCGGTCAGCAATTCGGCGACCAATTCAGAGTTCCCATCAAACCTGGCTTTCATCATAAATTTCCACAAAGTTAGTCCCAAGTAAAACAGAAAAAGCAAAACAGAAGAAAATGTATGGTGGATAATGATATAATTCTCTCAAGTCTAACTCTAGCTGGCAAGAATCTCACAACTAGCAACTAACCAAAATCTTAATCGGCTATAGAAATATTCTACTATAGCCAAATATCACAAAACTTAAAACATTCATAGCAGAAGCAAGAGCAAGCAGGGCTCTCACCTGTTAAGCAAACTCATTAAAATAAATGTCATTTATTTTGTTTACCATACTCTTTTTGGAATAATCGAATGTATTGTTCCATAATGCATTCTTATAAAAAAATATGGAAGGTGGATCTTAGAAAACTTTGACAATGCAACTAGGAATTTGGTCTACATGTAAATCACAACTAACAAAAAGAATTCACCTTTCTTTCCACAAAAATGCTGAGAAAGATAAAATCTAATCTATGGTGTACCATTGTAGTTCTTCATGTAGGCAAAGAATCATAATTTCATATCTAAAGTATCAAAATCAAACCAAAAATAATAATCTTTGAACTTAGCCATACTTATCAATAATAAACAATGTGGTATTCCCCGGGTCCTTAAACTTCAAAGCAAGCTTATTCAAAAAACCAGCTTTATCTTCCCCTCGATACGTTATCGTCACGGACTTCTTCTTCAATCCGCGCAAATCTGGACTCCCCGCCTCCTTCAACTCCTTCCCTTCCCTTATATCAAGCAACTGCGCACCCTCATCCTCCCCAATCCTCGCGTACGCCCTCTTCGCCGACTCCACCCCCCAAGCCTTGGAGCGGCCCAATGTCTGTGACACAATTAATGGAACAACCAAGACCGCAACCCCTCCCGCGACGATGAAAGGGTTCTCGGATCCGAACTTAACAATCCCATCAACGATCCTGCCGAGGTCTAAGTCACTCGAGGAACTCGAGAACCCTAGAGCCTCATCATAGGTTAGAGCTTTCGCTAAGCCCGCGACGCAGAGAGATGAAGATAGAGAAGCTAAACCCTGGTTGATTCGCCGAATAAGTGAAGCTGAGGGCTTCAACGTTCTGATGGGCAAAAGAGCTCTTTTGCAATCGGAATTTTGGGGTAGAGGAATTGGGGCGAGACTGGCGGCATTGAGAACCTGCATGGCATTATTTTGTGGCTGGATTAGGGATTGGGGTTCATGCAATGGATTTTGGTGGGTATCGATGGACTTCTGAAGAGGGTTGGTTGGTCCTTAGTGATCGACGGCACGACGAGGTGAGGTAGAGGATGATGACGTGGGAAGAAGAGATACGTGGAGCAAATGGGAGGATGACACATGGATGAGAGGATCAGATGGCGAGGAATTTTGTGCGGCGGGGAGTAGCGCGAGGTCGCGGTCGACCGCCATGAACTACACTGCTACTTCAATGAATAAATGCGTAATATAGATACTACAAATAACGAGTCTTAGATTTTGTTTGGGTTATATAACAAAAATAATTTATATTTAAATGATAGTTTTTACATATTTTTTAAAAATCCATTTTTAAAATAGTAATTTTTGAAAAGCATATTGGAAATTATAATTCTAGAAAAAAGCTTTTAGATATATAAATAAAAAAGTATAAATTATTAGAAACAAAATCTTAGAGTTCAGTTACGGTATGTTCGGAAAAGCTCCAGCATTTATAAAGCTTGTTATGAAGTTGTTGTGAAGAAAATAATTTCGCTATAATGATTTCAAAAATCATATTTTTATTATATATATTTTTTAAAACTAATAAGAAAACAATAAAAAAATAGTAGCCAGATAAAATTATGACTGATATGTTAAAAACAAAATAGTCAAAAATCTATCTCAAATACACAAAGCATGATTATAATTATTAGTAAAATTATTTATAAAATTATTATAAAAATAATTATTTTGGCTAAAATATTTACTAGGGTTTAAAAAAATCTACTTAGTAGGTTAATATGATGCTAATGATGATTAAGGCTTCGTTTGGGACGGCTTTTTTTCTGCTTCTTGAAACAACTTTTTAGTACAAAAATTTTAATTTTTATACTAAAAAACTGCTTCATGAAGCAGTAAAAAAGCCGTCCCAAACGAAACCTAAATTGCATAAATGCTCTCTATCCTTTTCCACCTTTTATATCTTGTTCTCTTTCTCTTTTGCTTATGATTAGTATTTAGCAAATATTATTTTTTGAGAAAATAAAAAATATAAAAATACATTTAATGGTTGCTATAAAATTTTTATTTAAAGAAACAAATTTAGAAGAAAAAAAAAGAAAAACAATTAAAGAATGAGCAATAGAGATATTCATTATTGATGATGGCAACATCCTCTCCTTAAAGGGAATGATCTAAATCATACATATAAAAGAAATTTTCAAGTGATCAAAGCATAAGTTGGTGGAATAGAATAATATAAAATCCAATTGAATAAGACTAGCTAAAAGCTAGCCTAAAAGTGCTCAAGATAGCAAAGTATGGTTAGTTGTACCATTTGTGTTACTTTCTTGCTCAGCTTAATATAAGTTTGACCCATTTCAACTAAAGATCAAGAACAATAATGTAGAAAGTTAGACAAGTTTTGAGATGGAAAGCTCACATGAACTTTAATTTTGTTTAGCAAGAACTAAGGATATTATTCCTACAACTTTGAAACCTTGTGCAATAGCTTCTTAGTCTTAATTATGAAACTCTTTAAGAAAAAGGGCTAGGATAACACCTACATTTCTTAAGAGAATGGTGATGACATGGTCTTCACGTAGCTACGATTCATTTTTCATATTAAGGTTGTGCGAGCCGAGTATATAATTAGAGAGTGGATCATCTTTCTGCTCTCTCAACATTAAGATATGCACTATCACTTTGTTATTGGGCACCACCAATTATTTGATGAACATGTTGATATATCTTAATTTTAGAGAGATGTTGAACCTAAGGCTCATTAAACTAGAGTTGTGAGCTTTAAAGTATTAATGGTCTATCTCCATAAACTAATTTATTACTCCTTATCCAAGATATTGTTTGAAATCCATAATTTATATCATGTTTAGGATTTAACTTTACCTAGATTTGATAAGAACTCCTATAATCTAACTTAGGGGTTGTTTAGTTAGCTGAAAAAGGAATACATTGTAAAAGAAATACAGTATAAAAAAGAATACTTTGGTGTTATTTGAATGAGTATAAAATAAATGCTGGTGATTTTATTATGAAAGTAAAATAAATATAGTGTAAAGTCCAAAAATGGTGGCAATAGTTAGCAAACGTGGAAATGGTAGGGGGTGGGCGAGGAGGGCAGGTAGCGATGGTGGCAGGTGTAGACAATGGTAGCTGGGAACAAGTGGACGGTGGTGGTGGCGGCTGGCTATGGGTGGCAACTATGGTGGTTGGCAGCTGGTGGTGGCGGCTAGTTGTGGCAGCGGTTAGTAGTTGTAACATTTCAAGATCTAAATTTAAAAAGAATTATATATTTGTGTCTTTTAATTAATTTGCTAAGTCACTAAATATTTAAGTATTCAAATAAATTCAGCAAAAGCAACTATAAATCATAAGTAGGGAAACAATAGCCTATCTTGAGACGATCAAATTTCTTAACTAGATCGACTGACAAAAATATTTCTAGGATCGTCAAACCTTAACTTCTCTCTTATATCTCCTCTCTTTTATTCTCAAATTTCATTTTTCTCTTCTAATCTTCTATGTTAAATTAATGAGAATTAGGAATGGATTTAGTAAATTTCTTTTAATGGAAAAATAGATTTTTATAATACAATATTTTGAGGACATATTGATAATTATGCCAATTATTTATATTTAAGCATAAAATACTAATAAATTCTTTCATATCTTCAAATTCAGAGTTCTGAAAAGTATAGAAAAACTTTCATAAAATAGTCAAATATGTCCAAAAAAAATTTAGTAAAATCGATTTGTAAAACGAACACCTAACAATTTTATAAAACTCACTTTTACTAACAAATACTTCTAGTTTTTATATCTACGCTGCTCATAAAATTAAGAAAAAATTATCATAAGTAAAGCACAATAATATATATCATAGTGATGATAATTTATAAATTGGATGTATAATAACTCATAAAATAATTTTTAATTTGGTCAACATATGGGCTATTATAGTGGTCATGGCCTATAGTGGAGGTAGCAGCACTTGGTGGCTGGTGGTGATGGCCGGTAGGTGGCGGCTGTGGTTGGCGATATAGGGTGGCGGTGGGGGCCGGTGGCAGGCTACAATAAGAGAAGTTGGATGTGGTGCAAAAGATTCTCACTCAAAATTGACCGGGTTTATTTTACCTTAAAAAAAACTAAAATGCTTTACACTACATTCATTTTATTTATATTATATTCCTTCTTCATCCAACCAAACATCAATATTTTCAAAACCCATATAAAAGTTTTATATAATATCCACTTCACTTCAAACCAAATAGACCCATAATTACTTATGTTGTATGTATCAAATCATTATGTTTTTTGTTGATTCAAATATAAATAATATAATATTTTAATAAGGCTTATGTATGATTCAATATGGAGTTAATAAATGTGAATTTAATATGATATTAATAATGAATGAGTAGGATTTTTCTTCAAAATTAAAGGTTGGATTTCCCTTAATGAAATTAAAAAACAACCATTTTGTACTAGAATATAGTTTCAGGGTCTGTTTGGGATAGCTTTCCTGTTGCTTTGCTTATGGAACAATTATTACGTCCTCCGACCGGATGCAGAGGAACATCTGGTCGTAGGCAAAAAAAACTCGGTACACCTCGGTACCGCGTTCTTTTTGCCTACGACCGGATGTTTCTTGCATCCGGTCAACCGAACCAAATAAAAATCCTTGCTTATGAGGCATTAACCAAAATTTTGTTTGACAACTGTTTTGTTACTATTTTTTCATTGTTAATCATAATTTTTTATGGAGGAATGCTATTTTTTATAATCAAAGTAACTAAATTATTTTTCTTACAATAACTTCACAATCAAGTTTATTAAAAGTTACATTCATCCCAAATAGATAATTTAACAAGTACTAAGTTTTAAACCAAAAAAAAATATTTTTTTACTATTTTTTATTTTTTTTATTCGTAGTTGCATTCAAGTTTATCAAATTAAACCTAGGTATTCTGAGTTCTAACCAAGTTCCACTTGAAGACACCTCTAGCTTGCTTTATTTATTTCTTGAGTTTTTCTATACTAATTTTTATTAGATTTTATGATTTTAAAATGTCATATTGATTTTATTTCATGATTAAGTTGATATAGCTTTGATATGTATTAAGAAAATTCTCTTTACCACAATTCATAATTTTATATTATTTTTTTTTCAAATTAAATTCACAATCATTCCTTAATAAGATAAATTCATTAAGATCAAATATGATTTGATTCAAGTTCAAATGAGTCTAAATTAATAACTTGAAAGATATTTGAAAATTTTGAGACTTTGATTGGAAAATCAAATAATATTTGAATCCAGCAAACTCAAGATCACTCAATTTTGAAAACATTAAAGTACATAAATTTAAAATAAATTATCTTTTATCAAAAGATTTGATATGAGTCATTTAATTGAGTGTTATGAAATTTGATTTAAATTTATCAAAATGGTCACTCTAAAAGTATTATAACTATACCATCATTACCCACATGAGGGAAGAAACTCTAGAATATTTGAGAAGTTAACCAAAGTTGGGAGAGAGCTTGAATATTTGAGAAACTCTAGAGTTCTACTTGACATTCGACACTGACAATCATTATTAACCACCGTCATCACCTAACTATCATTCTCTAATCACCATCTCCATATTGCCATCATCTGTTTGCTAACCATTATTGCCTAACTACCATTCTCTAACAGTCATCAGTTAATTGCTATCACTAGCTAGCACCATCAAATTGTTACATCTTCAATATTATTCTTCACCTTTATAAAAATATAAACTTATAATTATGTATTCTCTAATTAAGAGAGAGAATAAACTTTCATAATATATTTATATAGTGGATTATTTCAACTTAGTCAAGCCTTTGACTTTTTTCACATAAAATTTTTGGGGTATTTTCTTTTATTTATTATCATCAGCATGTTTGTTGAATCTTATGAAAAATTAAGAAGTACAAAATTTCTAACACACAGCAAACTTAACATTTGAAATTCACTATTTGAAACACTATTGCATATTGGATCTGTGGTGCAATTATACCTAAAATGTGATGCAAATTAATTAGGAAGTTATGATCTAATTTCCTTTACTTTGCATGGTGATATCAAGGCCATGAAACTTCATCTCATCTCATGGCACAACACTTGCAAACATAGGGAGTTTGGTGGCATTGGCCTTCTTGTTATTAATGCTCTTTATTATGCTTACAATTGCTCAATCATAAATAGATTTTTATAATCCTCCATCTCTATTATCTTGCTGGCTTTGGGGAAAATACGCTTCTCCTTGGAAACCTTCGCCTATGAGAGCCCCAAAGCTTTGTAAAAATATCTGCAAAATTGTTACAAGGGTTACTAATAAAATATCATTCAATATTACTATAGTGATAACCCAATTTCTTTCTTTTGGGACCAGTAGTTTAATGGAAAATGTTTCAAGGACAATTATGGCTTATCTATCTTGCATCCATCTATCCTTCTACTTCTCATGTATTAGTTCTCCTCTCAAATTTTAATTGGAATATCGCTTAGCGCATACTAAACAACTTGGCTAGCTCTAATTCTGGAATTTCCATTAAGGAATCCTCCTCCATGCACTTGCTTAAATTGAAATTTTAAAGGTAATAAACCTAGGATTTTTAAAAACTTCTCTAGGGATTTCTACACTAATGATGTTATTTGCCCTTGGTTTAAGTTTGTTTGGCGCAAGCACTTTGCTATGAGATACTATTCATATACTTGGTTAGTCTTATTGGGTCGTCTTAAAACTGTGGATGCTTTATGCCTAAGAAATATCCAAGTTAACTCTCTTCACTCTCTCTACAATTCGTCCAATGAAAGTGTTTAACATTTAAAGAACATTTCTTCTTTAAATGTGGTTACTCTTTTTTTATCTTAATTAAGATCATTCCTGATCTTCATAGGTTTTTATTAAGGCCAAATGTTATGCAAATTTTTTAATATTTTCATGATCATAACATCTCTAATAGTCGCTGCAAGAATTTCAATTTTTTATCAATTTCCTACATCATTTATCATGTTTGGAGGGAAAGAAACAATAGAAGGTCTAGATCCAAATTTGCTAATAATGCACGTGTAACGCCCCAAAATCAAATTTGAGTGAATTGTCTATTTATCATTTTAAGAAAATATCAGAGCTTCTATAAATTATCAATATAAGCAAGAATCAGTGAAAGTAATTAAAATCATATACATCAAGATATTTTACTATTTATTCACCTAAAATATCATTTACACTAGTTAGGAGATCACTCTACAAAAGAATAAAAAAAAAATAAAGAACCAAAATTAAAAAAAAAACTTGAGAATCTCTAACAATCTCATTCCAATTGGTTATGAAACATTTCGTGTCTTGAAATCATTAAAAATATACCTAATAAGCTCAAAAGCCCAACAGTAATCCAAAATGAATTAAAGCATTCAATACAATGACTAATGAATCAATATAATATGTTTAGTCTAATATAATCAATAGCAATCATTATAATTAATGGCTAAATGTTATCAATAAAAGTCAATATGATCAATAATAAAAGTAGGAAATCATTACAATGAATGTAAAAAATTAATAAATTGATAAAAAATCACTAAATTAGTAAAATAATAATACAAAATTTATTCATAAATCACTAAAGAAATCTATATTATCTATTAATATGCATCAGCTATTTATGTATTATCAATGCATCCAATATTATCAATGATATTAATATATTTGTCAATGTCATCAGTACTATCAATATATTATGCATCAATGTATGATTTAGCAAGGCATGTCATCCAACTTTAATGTGGTGTTTTAATATCTTTTATCCCAACTGATTAATTTTCAGTTGGTCATCAGTCATATCAATTATCACTTATCCTATTAATCAATTATCATTACATGTGATTTCATTAAATCAATAAAAAGCCGTCACTCACAGCCTGTTAGCGTAATCGATCATCTGTTATAAGTTACAACCGGGATAACACTATAAACCATCTTTAAAAACAAGTTTGTCCGTCCATCCTCATGTGCACGATATTATGTTTTAACAGTCAACACATTTTATAGTGTTAATAGACAAAATTTCTTACTTATACAAAAAAATCTAGTAGAAAATAATCAATTTTTTTCATTACAAAAAATCTATATAATAATCAAAATCATTGAAAACGAAAATGATATTTGAGTTACTTACAACAAATAGAAGAAATATTTGAACAAAATTGACAGATGAAAAAGCCCCGAACAACCTTCTCGCTCTTCCTTCTCTCTTTTTCAAAATGATATTTGAATTAGTTTAATTAAAAATCTGAAAAAAAAATGAAAAAAAAAATCCGAATGCCTCATCGCAATCAACGCATCTAACCTTCCTTCAGTCCCATGCATGCCGCCACGTAGTCCACTGCCCCACCACCTGTCCGTCTCTCTCTCTCTCTCTCTCTCACTCTCTCACTCTCTCACTATAAAGAAGTAAGTCCTCTTTCCACAACCAACAAAAAAACAATGGCAAAGCTATCCACGGCCCGAGACTTCCGCAGTTACGGCCCGCCCACGGCCCGAAACCGGTGGGAATACGCCAACGCCGGAATCTACATCGTCGCTGCCGTCCTCCTCTTCGGCGGCTTCTTAGCCCAGCAATCCCCGACGGGATTCGACGGCAGATCTGGCCTCGCCGTCATCATCATCGGCTTATTTCTGATCGCCGCCGTCAACGTTCATGATCTCATTGCTCATCTGACCGGCTTTGATTTCTCTCTCCCGTTGATTCAGTTCGACCCTCAGTTGGCTTTGGTGGAGATTGCTGTTCCGATCGTACTCTTCGTCGGCGATATCCTCACCGCCGTTGCTGTAATTTTCCTTCTGTCACAGGTACTTTTGTAATTTTACAAACAAACAATTTTTTTTTTGCATTTTTGGAATTTTTTTATGTTTTTTCACATGAGGGATGTGTTTTGTGCAAGAAGTTTTCTTTTGATAGGTTTTTATTTAATAAATAATTATATATTGCAAAATTGTAATATTAATATTAATTTTTGGTAGGAAAAATATGAATTACATTTTTTAATGTATATATTTTGAAATAATTATGAAGTCATACATGCCACTTTATTTCATATTATTTACATATCTAACACTTAAAATATTAATATTACATGACTACCATCCATAGAACAAATTTAGGTGCATGAAATGAAATATTAAAATTTATAGGATGGTATGAATGGTAAAAATGAATTATATGAGTGGTATATTTGATATTAAAGTTGTATATGAGTGGTAGAAATGTAATATTAATGTTTTGAGTGTTAGATATGTAAATATCATGAAATAAAGTGGTATTTATGTAAATTTCCCTAAATATAAATATTGAGATATTAGATATTTCAAAATTTTAATATATTTATTTTTTGTGCATTATATGCATTAAAATCCCTTTAAACTTTTTATTTAATTGCATATAACTAAAAATTTAATTTTGATTATATCAAAATAGTAATTTAAAATATGTTCAAAAAATCACCCGATATTAATTTTTTAATAGAAGATTTGGGCCATAAAAACTCAATTTAATTTGAGATGAGTGCAATTTATAATTTGATTAATTATTATGTAAATTATACTCTTATTAAATTAAATTTAACGTTTTAAATTGATAATGATCAAATTAATTATACAATTTTGATTAATCAATAGGCATAAATTAAGTATCTTATGTTTTTTTATTGATAATATAAATAAAGTATATGATTATTGTTTTATATGAATTATGATTGATGATTTTAAGAAGGAGAGAGGGCATTATAATTGGAGGTTGGAGAAGAATGCTGTGAACCTGTTGATAGCCGGTCCGGTTTTCTGGCTTTTGGGTTCGGTTCATGATTTGTGCCAGGTTTATGAGAGATCCAACGGTCTTCTCCAGCTTCTGCAGAAGAGTGTTCAGATTCCATTTCTAATGGGTAGTTTGCTGTTCTTGGTGGGAGGGATCTTTAACAGATATGAGATCTTTGGACAGATTCATCATCATAGCTTCAAGCTTGTGGTAAGACTTGGATCTTCAAAATTTTCTTTGATTCTTGAGTTGTTTCTACTTTCTATCAAAAAATTTGGAGTTAGGAGTGCTTGATGTGGCATATTCAAATCAAAAATTGTGTTGGATTGGAGAAATTATTCTGTGTAGATGTCAACCACCGTATGGAGACCAATTAGAATGCATCACATCACCCCTTTGCTCGGTACCGCAGCTCCGTACTGCTCGGAACCACAACTCGGTACCGCTGACGTGACGTATTCTGGTTGGTCTCCCGACGTATAGCTGCGTCCAGCATTTGCACAGAATAATTTCTCGTTAGATTGACACTAATCGAACACGGATCAAGTGCTTATTATGTTGGGCGAGTCAAGTTCAAATTTGGTTGATTTTCGGGTGATTTTTTTTCCGGTTCATTTCATAAATTGGTCAGATTTGAGTTAATTATTTAGGTCAAATTCAAACCTTTTACTCAAAATAATACCTATATATTAAACATACACTGAAAAAGATTCACCGGAACATATCAAGATTAATTAATCATATACTTGTATTATGAATTATAATTGCTAGTTCATACAAAGATTTTCCTTTATCTAATGCAAAATCTTTTTAACATGCAGGGTGAGAATTGGGTCTGGTTGAGCTTATTTGGGAGCTTGTTATTTCTAATTGGAGGCCTAATGAATGTAGTAAAAGTGTTCAAGATGCAACAAATGGATAGAGGTGGACTAGAGAGCCTTAGAGGTGGTGCCCTTGATAGGCTCATTAGGGAGAGGGAGGGTAGGGTGCCCTTAATCTTGGAAGGGAGTCGACGTCGCGATCAATCCTTTGAAGAGTCAATGCCGGCTTCCACCGCCGCCATGCCGACACATCCATCGGTAGGTGGTGGCAACGGTGGGGCAAAATCAAAACCTTATAAGGATGTTCTAGTAGGTGGTGGAGGTGGAGTTTGAAGCTCTTGATTTAGCTTTGAAATAACAGTGGTTTTTTGTTACTTTTTTGTTTTAGATTGTGCTTTTTTGTTCATTCTCAGTGTGGAGAAATTATTTCGTACGGAGTCCGGACGGGAAGTTTCCGTCCAGACTGTGAGTGTACACACTATGTATAATTTTTATACATGCTGTTTGTACATAGTGTGTACACTCACATGGTGGACGGAAACTTTTGATCCGGACTCCGCATTGAATAATTTCTCCATAGTGTGGATGTTCAGTGGAGTTAGTAGAGATGTTCACTTGGAGTTAGTAGAGATATAACACAGACAGGATGTTTTGTTATTATGTGGATGAATGTTATATGGCCTGAATGACACAGTAATTGTTGCTGTTTTATTTTTAAGCCAAACAGTTTAGTTCTATTGGCTTTATTTTCTTGTCTTTGAAAAAATTCACAGCTAAATGCCTAAATCTATTAGTTAGAGTAATAGCTGTAAAAAAAAACTGTCATCTTTAGGTGTTTACAATGTGCTCTCAACTTTAAAAACAAATCATTTTATTGGCTAATTAAGGCTTCATTTGTGACAGCTTTTTTATTGCTTTTTAAAACAACTTTTTGAAAAAAAATTATACTAAAAAACTGCTTTAAAAAATAATAAAAAAGCTATGCCAAACGTAAAAAACAATTAGTTTTCTTAAGTTTGTTCATTTACTAACACTGACCCTTGAAATACAAATATTGTAACAGTAGAGGCAAATTATGATATTCCTATTGCTTTAATCTCTGGTAATAATTTAGCATTTAAGCTTAAGTTTCCTGTTTCTGATAAAGAAAAATGGATATGATTGAATAAATAGGCCTTTAGCTCCAATATTATTTCAAAAACTGCCAAATTGTTAGAATTCATTAAGGAACAATTTTCTTACCATGCTATTTAGACAACTATTATAACTTCTATTTGATCGCTATTTTTTTTATTACTTTCAAAATAAAATTAGACTTTGTTTATGATAGTTTTCTTATTACTCTTTAAAGTACTTTCTTAGGCTTCGTTTGGGACGGTTTTTTTATTGCTTTCTAAAACGGAGTTTTAATACAAAAATAAAAAAATTTGTACTAAAACTCCGTTTTAGAAAGCAATAAAAAAGCCGTCCCAAACAAAGCCTTAGTTAAAAAAATTTCATGAATCAAATATTTTTGTATTAGAAAGCTGCTTTGAAAAGCAATAAAAAACCGTTACAAACAAAGCCTTATACTAAAGAACTGCTTTCTTCAATAACAAAGGAGTTATTTTCTTTACACCAATTTTACAAATAAAACAGTAAAAAAATCATCCCAAATAAAATCGTAGTAAAAGGTTAGGCTTAATAAGAATGATATTTTTAGTTTCTTTATTTTTTAAAAAGGAACCTAATTACTTCAACGAAAGAACTAATTTAATTTTCATTTAACAGTCAAAGGACCTTATATGCGGATCGAGTTGTAGCTCGTTGGTCGACGACGGAAAAATTTCGTCCCGTGTGATCCGCATTCAATGCCCATAATTGCCCAATCCACAAATAATTTACATAGAAATACATATGATGAAAGCAAGGAAACCAAAACTACAACATGAATGCCCAGACAGGCATTTATTCTCTCTTTATTTGTCTAATACTCTCAATTACTCAAATGTTCAATCACAAAATTGTTTGGATTAAAGATATAAAACAGGAGAGCTCAATCAAGCTTTAGTTCAGAATAGACTGATGCACGGATTTGATTATTGTCTTTGATTTCAAAGCTATATAGCACACTAAAGCTTTTTTTGGGACGGCTCTTTTACTGCTGCTTAAAACAAAATTTTAGTATAAAAACTAAATTTTTTTAACTAAAATTTTATTTTAAAAAGCAATAAAAAAATCATTCCAAACCAAATCTAAAAGGCAGCTCTCACAACTATGATCTCTCTTCATCTGACTGAGAGGATGGCCCATTGTTGATCTCAGCAAAGTATTCCTCAACTGAAAAACAGATGAAGAACACCAAACATAAGAAAAAGAAAAGTGCATATCAATTGAATCCTCATTTTGTTGAGAAATTTTGTGCGGATGCTAAACGTCGTTCGGAGACCAACCAAAATAAATCACATCAATACCGCGGCTCGGTATTGCTGACGTGACACATTCTGATTGGTCTCCGGATGTATAACTGCGTTCGGTGTCTGCACCGAATAATTTCTCCATTTTGTTGGATAAAATGAAGGAAAGGGGGAAATTTCATCAAATATGAAGATGTGAAGATGTATTTTCATGCAGAGAAGTGCAGAAAATTGAGAGAAATAACTACAATTACCTATATCATCCGGTTCAGGAGAGTCAAGCAGGATGTCTGAGTCTGAGGGCAGGAAGGGAGAGCCAGGGTAATTCCCAAGAGGTCCAAGATCTGTAAAATGGTTCATAACAGCACAAAAATACACAAAAGAAAAAAAAAGAATATAAGTACTAAGCAGGAAAAGAAAGGTTTGCTCTAGCTGAATCAAAGATGAACAAAGTTATTTTTTATTTGGGGATTTACATATATACCACTTTATATCATATTATTAATATATATCACATTCAAATTTTTAATATTTCATGTCTACCACCCATAAATCAAATATGAGTGCAAGGAATAAAATATTAAAGTTTATAGAATGGTATGAGTGGTAGAAATGCAATATAGGAGTGACATATCTGACATACTTAGCAACTTTCTTCCCTTTCAAAACATGCTACATAGAAAACATATTGAAGATCGTCAAAATAATGCATTAAGTTGAATTCATAGGCCATCTATAGGGGTGGCAGCAAGAAAGGCAGTCACCACTTTTTCCAACCTAGCTGCCTTCAAGGCAAACTTAAAAGAAGCAAAAGAAAGGTAAAATTACAAAACCAACGACCGAAACTAACTATATCCCAATTGTTGTCGCCGTTGTAGCCACATCATCCTCACCTAGGTGGAGAGGATTCGACCTCGAACCAGGAGACAACAGCGGATCATCGCGATCACCAGATAGTATGAAATGTTTGACATTGAATTCATTAGAGCTTCTCTCTCTCTCTCTCTCTCTCTCTCTCTCTCTCTCTCTCTCTCTCTCTATATATATATATATATATATATATATATATATATATATATATATATATATATATATATATATATATATATATATATATATATATATTGCGTGCACGCACCCCTAAGGCTCAAGAAATATATACTTTGTTCTTTAAACAAGTGGTCTAAGGCACCAATCCCATTAGACACGGCTCTAATGATTGGTTTAAGATCCAAGTAATTTTCACACATATATATCCACCTTATATTTGTAATTGGTTTTACATCCACTTTAAATTTATATTAGTGGATAAATAGATATACATATATATATATATATATATATATATATATATATATATATATATATATATATATATATATACATACAGCAACAACAACAACAAACCTGAATCCCATTATGTGGGGTCGGGTACATAAATCTTTTTTCTATATTGTGACATGTTAAGAGCCAAATTCTCATTTAAATCTAATAAAGAAATATCATTTCTAATATTTTCAAAGTCTTTTTAGGTCTACCTCAAACTTTCTTAACATAAGCCTAATATAATACATCTACTTTTATGTGACCAAACCATCTAAGGAAACTATCTCTAATCTTATCTTCAACTGGAGCTACTCCAACCTTTTCATGTGTATACTCATTTCATATTTTGCCTTTAAGAGTAAAGCCCCTCATCCATCTGAGCATCATCATCTCTGCAACACTTAACTTAATATTATGCTTATCTTTTAATGACCAACATTCTGCACCATAAAACATTGCAAGTCTCACCACCATCTTATAGAATATTCCCTTAAGTTTGAGAGAAACTTTTCTATCATACAACTAACCCGATGCATTCCTCCACTTCAGCCATCCAACTTGAATTCTACTAATAATATTCCCATCTATTTCACCATCACTTTGAACGATAGACCCAAGATATCTAAAACGTGTACTCTTGTTAATGACTTGATCGCCCAAAGTCACAATCCCTCAACTAGATCTATTATTATTAAAATTACACTCCATATATTCGATTTATATCTTCTCAAATGAAAATCTTTAGACTCTAAAGTCGACCTCCAAATTCAAGTTTATCTTCAACTCCCTCTCTAGTCTTCTCAACAAGAAGAATATCATCAACAAAAAGCATACACCAGGGTACAACCTCTTGCAAATATCAAGTGAGATCATCCATGACTAAAGAAGCTATGGGCTTAAGGCTAATCCTTGATGTAATTCAACTGAAATAATAAAATACTTGATCAAACCACCTTGCATTTGAACACAACAACTCCTACATACATATCATTAATGACTTTAATATAAGCATTATTAATCCCTTTCTTTTCTAGAACTCCCATAGCACTTCTCTCTTTATCATATGCTTTCTTTAAATCAATAAATATCATATATAAATCATCCTTATTCTCTCTATACTTCTCCATCAAACCTCTCAATAAATATATAGCTTGCATAGTAGACCTACACCTACCTGACATGAATCCAAATTGATTTGAGAAATATTAGTATCATATCGTAACGTATGCTCCATAACTCTCTCCCATAGTTTTAAAATATGACACATTAACTTAATTCCTCTATCATTCTCACAATATTATGCATCACTTTTATTCTTAAAAATAAGAATCAACTTACTCATTCTTCACTCATCTAGCATTTCTTTAGTCCTCAAATAATATTAAAAAATTAGTAAGCCAAAAAATTTCTTTATCTTCAAAGCATTTCCACACCTTTATTGGAATATCATCAGATCCAATAACTTTTCCACACTTCCTTTTCTTTAAAGCCTCTCTAATTTTAGTTTTGCTAATACGCCGGTAAAAATAAAAATCTTTATTTTTATTTAGGATGCAAAGAACATTAAAGTCAATCGTATTCTCACAATCTTCGTTAAAAAAGTTAAGTAAAATATCTCATCCACCTTTGTTGAATAGCCTCTTCTAATAAAATCAATTTTTTATCTTCATCCTTAATGCATTTCATTTGAACTAATCCTTATTATTCATATCTCCTTATCCGGCTAACTTGCACATATATATTTCGCCCTCCTTAGTATTTAATATATTGTGTAAATCATTAAAAGCTAAAATATTTGCATCGCATATTACTTTCTTAGACTCCTTACAAATCTCTTTATATATTTCTCAATTTAGAGTTTTTATATCTAAACCAATTTTTATAACAAATCTTCTTATTTTTTATATTTTCTTACACATTTTGATTCCACCACCAACTATTTTTACTATTAAGAGTGTTTCTTATTAATATTCCAAGCATATCTTTTGCAACGTTCTTGATATCATTAACTACTCTTTTCACGTAACATTATCTTCCTCATAAATAGATAAAATCTTAAGATCTAGAATTTTATTCTCAAAAATATTTTTATTAATATTTTTTAAATGCTCCCATCTAATCCGTGAACAATGTTTTAATTTATTTTTTATATTTTATCCCTTCATCTTAAAGTCCAAAACTAATAAACAATGTTAGATGTATAAATTTTCACTCGAAATAAATTTCTAATCTTTGCAATCTAACGATCTATTTAGATATGCATATGAGATAAAAATAAATAAATGATACAAATTTATCACAAATATTTATATCAGTGACAAGGATAAGAAGTTCTAATTTTTTTTGAGGCATAAGGCCAAATACAAAAGGTAAACCCACATAGGGAATAAGAAAAAATCCTTCAAGCTACCGCCAACAAATTTTGAACCCAAGATTTTGTTGGGGAGTGGAAGTAAACCACGCAAAGTAAACCAAATTTTGAGTGGCCAACTTAATCTTTTTATCCTTGAAATCAAAGTGCCAATGGGGAATTCCATCGATACTTCTACACATCTATGGTACCTAAATTAATGTATTATGTTGTGGTAAATATAAATCAAATACTCTCATCGCATATTCCCTCAAATAATACTTAATATAATAAACGAATGAAAAATGAAGATTCATAATACCAACCACAAACAAGTGAGATAAACCAAATGATGATGTTAATTTGATAATAACAAAATGGATAAAATTATCATTAATAACAAGCTCAATAGAAAATCCTAAGCTAAGGATCAAGCAGTGAGTGCAACCTCAAGGAGAACGTCTCTTGACCTAGCCAATATGTTTCACTATCAGGACCAAGACTCTAAAAGTAAGAAACATGGGAAGATCCCTCTCCAATCTACTCTGACAAACTATTTTAAATACGCAAGACTAACTGATGTAGGACTATATGCGATATGGAGATTTGCACAAAATATTTAAGAGCAATTTAGATTCTCGTTATAAGTGATTAGAACAACAAAATAAAACTAATGAATGGTCACTTTCGTTTAGGCCAAACTACACAAAATGCTAAGCGGCGTCAAAATACGTAGGAAAATCAAAGTAGTGCATGCGAAGTAGCTTCCAACATAATCCTTGTTTAACAACGAGATCTAAAAGCAATGAAGTAACAAATCCTACGAATACTAGTGGATGGCAATAAGTAGACACACTTTCTTGTTTTGAACAAACTCTCACGAAGAACTTGGAATTCGAAAGTAGAAGAATCAAGGAAGAAAAAGGATCACCTTCACGGAGAGACGTCGTAGAAATCCCACGTACCTTCCAATGATTGTTCTGTCCAAGGCTAGGCGAAGTTTTATCGAAGAAGCGTCATGAGATGTAAGGTTAATCTTCAAGCTTCGGATTGATCTTCCATCTTCAATCAAAGTAGGTGCTATGCCTTGAGAGGAGGATGAAAAGAGAAAGAGAGAGGGGCAGTGGGGAGAAAATGGCCGGCGGGTGTGAGGAAGAGGGGGGGACGGCTAGGGTTAGGAGGGGGGGATAGAAATTATTTTTAACTCATAAATCTGAAATTATTTTCAGATTTGAGTTAGTTTGGAGGGAAAATCAATGGGTTTGAAATTTTGAATGCCTTGCAATTAATTCCCTTCATGAAGCATTAAAGGAGATGAGCCCAATCAAGGGGCCGGCGGCATGGAGAAGGGGGAGGGGATTCAATGAGGCTAATTAAGGTTCCTTAATTGGGTTTAAAGAATTAGGAAAGTAAATAAATTCATCCAATTTGAATTTCAATTCAAATGGATTCAAAATTGGAACTTTCCTTAATTGGACTAAATAATTCATGCAAGAATTTGAAATTGAAATTGAATAATTCAATATCAAATCAATTCATAAATTAATTCCAACCAAAATAGGAAACCTTAAGGGGTGGACGGCATGCAAGATCCGGCGGCTCAATGGGATTGGGCCGGCGGTTTGATGAGGCCGTGGGTGGTAGGAGGAACCAAGGTGGGGTTCGGGTGGAGCAATGGCGGCTGGGTTTTGAATGGGGTGTGGGTTCGGGTGAGGAGGGAGTTGGCCGGCGGTATACGCAAGAGGAAGTAGGGAAAAGGGAGGGGAAACCAAGAGCCACCGGCGGTGACTGTTGGGTACGACGGGTGGCCTCTCCTAGGCTCCACCAAGCTCTCAACTCTCTCTCTCAAGCCTTCACAAAAGCTCCAAGAAGAAGAAGAAAATGCAGAAAATTTCTTATCATTCATTCATTAACCATCACAAGTACAAGAAAAGGGCTATAAATAGCCTACTACAAAGACACAACATGAAAGACTAAAATACCCTCGAGGGGCTACAAGACTCAATCCCTCAAGCAAGGGTAAAAAGGGAAAAGTGCAGAAATAAAAATACATCAAAATAAAATGATCACACTAAAATCAAAAATACATCGGGTAAATCGTAGCCGTAGATCTACGGCCACGTCGACGGTAGACTTTCCAACTGATGTCCCCATCACTAACATAAACATCATAGCATTATCTCAAGGCAAATTTAGCTTTTAAGCTAATTGTGTATAGGACGTGAACGTTCAATCTAAAGTGAAATATGACAAAATTTCCCTCACTAATCAACAAGCTCCTCCTCCCTTCTAATGAGCAACGCCGAACATGTGAAAAAGAACTAGGCTGAGGGCATAAGGAGTGAAAACACTTGTTCATGTGGGCAGCGCATATAAGGTAAAAAATATAAATTGCAAATAATTGTGGAAGGTGGCTCATTTTTACTGCTGAGCCAAAATAAGATGCATTTCTACAAATCTAAACCAAATTTAGAAGGAAAAAAAATTGAATTGATTCAACTCAGATATCATTATAACAATTTAGCTCAGCAGTAGATTGATAGGAAGTACTTGTAGATCTTAAGTAATTCCTATTAATCTTTGAAAAACAGCAAGAATTCTACACAAAAAATTCATACAAAACAAGGAAAATAGTAGATGATTTGTATTATTTGATGAAAGGGAAACAGAAAATACCAAGGTACAATTGATCCTCTATTCGAGAGGAGGATCTCTCTCTCCCAAATCTCTAGACGTTGCTAGAGCCCAAAACCTAAGAGAGATCTCAAATTTCAGTCAAATTCAAAATGCCCTAATCCTAGGAAAACAAACTATTTAATGCATAGAATTCAAAAGGAAATCTCTAAATAATCCCTACATTCAAATTCCTCTCCTAAACTTCTCCTAAAACCTTCTTAATATGCTCTTTTAGACTATGTGGTTTGATCGGCATATGCAGGAGGCGGAACTTCTCCGCCTCTGTTGCCCACAAGCCGATCACGTATGGACCGGCTGGACCAGTCCAGTGGACCAGTCTACATAGATTCAAATACACACCGAGTAAAACCTCAAAAAAACTTTCATGCCAGAACAAGAGAGATTGCTAATCATCACAAATAAATGCACATAGCATAAATTATCGCCAAGAGTTGCACTACAGAGAAATATAAAGGAATCATAGCATGACAAAACATTTGGAATAATAAGAAATGCATCCTAGCTGAAAGCAGAGAGATGCTTGAAATTAAATTATCAAAATATTACCTCCCAAATTTGTTAAATCAACTGTCAGATCTGAAAGACTGAAGTTCCATAGTTGGCCCAAGGATCTGATGGAGTCCCTTGAAGACCCAACACCACCATCTGGTAATCCTCCAGCTGTTGCTACATCAGATGTGAAAGCTGCATCGAGAGCTGCTGTATCCAAGCCCATACCTGACATTTCAGATGGTGTGAAAGGGAAGTGATTGCTTGATGCTGCTGAAGCAGGGCTAACAGCCATATCTGGGACATTTGACACAGCACTGCCTAGAGCTGCAGCTGCAGCTGCTTCATTTATGCCTCTGTCCAAAAGAATATTTCAATAACATCAGAAGAATGGTTCAAAAAGAAGGCACATAGGCAGAGTGCGCCATATATGAACGTCAAAACGCAGAATGCATAATATATAACTATAAGCATCACAACATGAGTGGAAAAAGCTACAAGTAATTGCTTAAAATGCGGCAAAAAGTGAGCACCGGCCATTTCTGATGAAATAGTTGATAAGGACAAGACTAAGTGGTTGTTAGGGTCGGGCTTATTTATTAGCTAAATTAGCTCAAGCTTCTTTTATTTTCAACTGCAATTTTGAGTCATTTCTTGGTTATGCTAAGCCCAACTTTTCCTCCTGGTAGAACAGGGTAAGCCAAGCACACCTCCAACCCATTTAAGCTTGCTTTGCTTGACTTCCAGATTCTTCATTTCCCCTATTTTATATCAACTTATCTTTTTAACCAACGAAAAGGCTTAACTCAACTAATAGCTTAAGCTTCAGAAGCTTATTGCTTATTCTGTTATTCACTTATTTTATCTTCACTTTAGCATATATAAATAAACAAGCCAAACAGAACCTAAGATTTTGTTTGGTTTAGAGAAATTAAGCAGAAATAAATAATTTTACCTTACAATTACATCCTAATATTTTTGGTATGATTCCTAAGAATTTAATTATGGAGGTCAACCTTAGATTCTAAAGGATTTCATTTGAGAAGATCTAGAAACGAATACATGGAGTGTAATTTTAATAGTAATAGATCTAATAAGGGGTTGTGACTCTGGGTGATCAAGTCATTAAAAAGAATACACATTTTAGATAACTCGGGTCTACCGTTCTATTGTTCAAAGCAATGGTGAAATAGATAGGGATATTATTAGTAAAATTCAAATTGGATGATTGAAGTGAAGGAATGCATTGAGCCTACTATGTGATAAAAAAAATCTCTCTTAAAGGAAAAATTCTATAAGATAATGGTGAGAACTACAATACTTTATGGTGCAAAATGTTGGTCATTCAAAGAAAAGCATAAAATTAAGTTAGTGTAGAGATGAGAATGCTCAGGTGGATGGTGGTTTTACACTTCCAAAAAAAATGTGAAACAAGTATATACATGAACAAGTTAGCTTCAATGGAAAATAAGATTAAAGAGAGGTTGCTTTAGATGATTTGGTCACATAAAACATCAACATTCCGATGACACAATTAGGAGAGTAGATGTATAAGAGCTCCGAAAATTCGCGCCCCGGCATCTCCTTTTTAAGAAGAGTTTTAACGAATTAGTTACGAGGTAAATTTTCAGAAGGCAGATTGGGTTTGAAATAAGACAATAACCCAGAGATTTCGCCCTCATTTTGTGAGGACTTTATGATCTGAGTTCTGGTTTCCTATAGGTGCAAGCCCCTATAGTTAATTACTCATCTCAATGGCGAGAGAGAAGTTTTGACTAAGGCTAGTCGTCAAAACAGATACATAGAGAATATGTAGTATCTAGTGTGTAGTAACATCATGATTTAGGTATTTGAGAGAATTAATATTTAAAATTGAAAAATTTATCACCTAGCACTTAAAGCGGATGGTGGGGGAATGATGATGAGCCCGATCAAGATCCCATGGTTCTGTTGTCCCATGTCATCATGTTCCCGGATCTACTTAGTCAGAGGAGGTAGTCAACACAACCTGACAAAAGGATCCTTGTCGGAAAAGCCATGGGTTGTGTCATCCAAGGGAACCTTGTAGATCTATGGTGAATATTTGTCTAAAGGGATAAATTTGAATCCACCTCAGCTAACAAATGATTTTTTTTCTCTATCGATTATATTATATTGATTCATATCTCAAGGATTTGAAGCCATTAGGGAGCATACGGGCCATAACCGTAATTGTAATACAGTGGAGTCGTTGGACCAAACCACTAGGTCAGAGGGTCGCGGTCATAATCGTTAACCATGTAGAGCCGATCTAGCCAAGCCACAGTTTCTTTGCGAAGCCATCCGGCCGAACCGCCAATTAGAGAACCAATGTCAAGTCCTTACTGGCAGGGGACGGATTGAGATTGGATCCTAATAATATTCTCGACTAGACATCAGCACTTTGTGAGCTAGAATGATATTCAGACTTGTCCACCTAAGTAAACTGTTGCGGAAGGCGGATGAGTTTTTCTTTAAGCATTTTGATGGTTAATTTTAATTTTAAAAATTTCAGGTTTTGATATTTTTTTAGAGTTTTGAATTTTATGGGCATTTTAGTGGCATTAGTAATGCTTGGGTCCCCTTCCAGTTGAGATTTTTTGTCAATGCGGCCATCATCGAGGTATTTATGAGCAATTATATTTTATTGATTGAACTATGTCGACAGAGGAGTAGGTTCATCTTAGGCTTTATGCCTTTATTTAGTGAAATTTCATGGTTATCGACCTTGAAAGCCTAATATGAACGTATTAAAATAAATATCTCGGTTGACGTCTTGACCGTATATTTGTTTGATAGTTCGAGCTATGTTGACTCATATCTACTCGCATAGAAGGATCAGACTTGAACTTGGATTTATCATTTGACCCGCACAGCATCCTCAGATATCACGTGTACCCGTAACACGCTCGTCGGGGCCCATGCAGATATTTAAGGAGTATTTTCTAATTACCTATTTAACCTTGTCAACTCTGACTAATTGTTGACAAATGATCAGGTTCGTTGCTGGCTTTATGACATTTATTAATGAATTTTTCTTATAATAGGCCTTGAAGGCCTAATATGAATGTATAAAATAAATGTCCCGATTGATGTCGCAACTGTATATTTTTTCGATAGTTCGAGTTGTGTCGACTCCTATTTATTCACATAGGAGGATTGAGCCCGAACCTAGGTTCATATTTTGACACGCATAACATCCTCAGACGTCACGTGTGTAATTATAGCACACTCGTTGTGGCCCATACAGGTATATATTCTTACATGTATACAAATTAATGTACTTGCGTGTGTACTTTCATATTTGTATGTATACATGTTGCAGTGCACGTTTGAGGGCATCTAAAATATTTGGTGCTGATCAGCTGTGAAAATAATCAGCATTTAGGTGTGCACAACGCTTTATGTAGAAACCCGTAAATGTCATATGTCTGCTTGTATGAATGTTGTAGATCTGGTGGTTATGGATTGCCCATTGCTTTATATATGTAGGTTGTCGTACACTAACGAACCTCCAGCTATGGCTCATAGGAGCTTGCACTTGTTGAAGATCTTCTGTATTTGCTCGAGTATAGCACTTTGTGTACGTGATAGATCTCCTACGGCGCATATCATCCTCCCTTGCTTGCAATGGATCAACGTATTTACTGGCCATTTGAATGATAGTTGATCATAGGGGGTTGCAAGATCCACAACCTGTTGATCACCACCCGTATATAAATTATTGTGCATATGGCAAAGTTTTTGTCATTACCAATGAGTGTTCGCAACTACTGCAATCAGTATTGCATTTTGCTTGTAGATATCATGTTGTACACGTGACAGGCCTCCTACAACGACTCGTAGGAGCTTGCATTTGTTATAGTCCTCCTATACATTATGCGATCTTCAGCTCCCGCTCACAAATATCATGTTGCGTGCGTATCTATGTACATAGGGGATTCGACATCTTTGCAGCGTATCTACTTTCACCGTTGCCCATGGACATTCGCACAAAATTTTATCATTTGCAAGCAAGCTTAGTATGTTAACATGCTGACATAGGCACCAATTGAGATGCATTCATCACTGGTTCCTATGTTGGTCGGCAAGTCATTATTCATGCACCTTCTAATTGCAGGGTACTATTGATATGAGCATTGCATATTGATCACATGATCCTTACTTGTGAGGGATCAATGCATTTGCCTGTTGTTGAATGACTGTTGACTATAGGGCATTATTGCATTCATTATCTATCGTTGATCATTGCCTGCAAGTATATTATTATGCATACGACAAATCTTACAGTATTTCTAGTAGACATTTACATTCACCATGATCTCCTATCTCATGCCTGTGGAAGATCCATCATAGTGGTGGTAAATTCATCATCATTGTTTGTAGATAGGATTGTTATATGGATTACAAACCCTCAAGTGTTGTATGTGAGTAAGCTGTGTCGAATGCAGATCTTCTAAAGTTGCTTGTAGGTGTTCGCATGAACTGCCATTCTTCATGTATTTGCTTATAAACGATATGTTGAACTCATGATGGGTCTCATACATCGGCTCGTAGGTGCCTACATTTGTTGTAGTCCTTCTGTAGCATATCTATAAACATTGCTCATATGTAACTTTATGTGCTCATTTGTAAATTTGTCGCCTCCCGATCAAACTACGTTTGTTGCTAATTTATTCATACGTGTTGGTTGGTGAGTCATATCCTCATTGCACATTGGTATTGCATTCATAGGAGATTGGAGTACCCATTGGTATGTTGGTCGATGTTGACTATAAGCATGCAATTACACCTAGCTGGTATACTATTCATACTTCATTTATATACATGCTACTAATGCTTATTACGACTATCATGACATGTCTTTTAGTGCTTGCAAGATGGTTGATATGCATGTTTGTGTGCTGGTATTGGCTGCATGTTGTCGTTGCATTCACCACTAAATTCCTCATACATGTTGATTAGTGAGCTATCATGTTCATTTGTATGCCTTTCATTATCATTTGCAAATGGGAGCATTGTATGCATTGCAAGACTTCTATCATCACCCATTTAACATGTATGTTAGTTGTTGTATGCATGAAGAAATCCTTACAGTAGTTTGTAGGAGCTTGTATATGTTGCAGATTTATTGTACTTAAGAGTCATTCACTTCTACCTATTAATTGGTTGGTTGAATGCTATCAGTCACTTAAATTTCTTCATTCATCTCATAGGCAATTGTTGCTTATTAATGCTTGCTTACAATGATCATTGTACTTGTGTGATTGACATGAATGTTACACGTCAATTGTTACCACTTGCATGTGATTTACAATGTTATTTAGGGATTTTGTTCTTTTGTTTGCAAGCAAATAATGTATTTCCCTCAATTTCATTGTTTGCATGCGAGTCATGTTGAAAACCAACATATCATGTGCTTACACATTGATATTTAATTGAATGATTAAGATTATTATTTGACATTTGTATTTTTAATGTGGTTGTAGATTTATCAGTTTAATTTCCAGTTCCCTATAGTTCTATAATCTGCAAATTTAGTCCCCTGTATCTTTATTCAAATCAGAAACTCTGTTTATTGTGAATTTAGTCAGCCACCCGAAGTCTCCCCCGTTTAGGGGAAATCTGGGAGTTTGCGCCTTACATACACGCTACGAAGAGCGTGTATGGGTCTTCGAGGTACCTGTTTGAAAATATACAATTGTTTTCCTCGTAGGCATCGAGGCTTGTACGGGTATTTAAAGTTGTCCCCGCCACGTTACGAAGAGCGTGTACAGGGCATACCCGCCTCGCCGCAAGCGCCGCTCCGGTTTCCTCCAACCACGCTATGAAGAGCATGTATAAAAAGTTCCCTGACGTGCCGCGAACACCAAGAGCAGGGTTTGGGTTTGAAGGATTATACCTGAGCTATCGAGGCGATGTGACGGGGTGACGATGATGATGAAAATACACAAAAAAATTTCCTTTCTTCCCCTTTCTATATTTTTCTCTTTTTTTCTTTCTTTTCTTTTTTTTTCATTTTTTGAATACTAAAAAATATTTATTATTATAATTATAATTATAGCTATAATTATAATCATAATAATTATTTTTTTTATTATTATAATTAATAGTAATAAAATAAGTATTATTATTATACTTAAAATTAATGATATATTTAATATCAACTACAATAATAATTAACTAACATTAATCAACAAAAATAATAAAATAAAATGACAGTGGTTTTACCTGCTGTCTAGGTTGAGTTGGGATCAAGTTGATTGACGCAAGGGAATTTGATCAAGGTTAAACATGAGTGGTTTGCGGACTAAGGGGATTTCGACTAGGGTAGAGGGTTCGATTGAAATAGAGGAAGGAGGTTGCGATTATGTGAACTGGACTGGTCTGCGACTTGTTTGATGGGATTGGATCGATCGAGGAAAGCAAAATCAGGAATATAATGCACGAGATGATGTATGCGACAGTTTGGTCAAAGGTAGCTTGCGGTTGGCTCGATATAGGGTGTTTGACGGGCTATGGGTAGAGAAAGAGAGTAGAGAGGGGTTCGGCTATGGATGCGAAGTTGAAAGATGCCGAAGGATTCGGCTATAGCAAAGATGGAGGAAGACGGATTGTTTCGGCTACAAGGAAGTTCAAGTAGATTTGCACACACGACTATAGCGACGGGAGTTTGCAGCTATAGCTGGATGGATTGAATGTTTGAGGAAGGTGTCGGCTGCTTGCGTAGGGGGAGATTGATGTAGGAAAGCTTTGGGCTGCTTGTTGCCTCTTGGCTTGGGCCTTGGCTGCTCTCGGATTGGGCTTTGCCTGCACTGGTTTTGAGCTAAAAAATTTGAGATCTTCTTGGTTCTAGCTCATAAATGTTTGAGCTGATGTTTTAGCTCATTAATTGGAGGAATTATTGTACTTTTTTTTTTTGAGGAATTATTGTACTTGAAAGCTCATTATGGGGAGTTAAATCCTTGGTGTTTCTTCCCATTATTGTGTCTCATTGATTTCTTCCTTGTGAGTAAATGTTGTGGGCAGGTTGTCTTTTTGTTTCTTCTCCCTGGTTGCTTTCCCGTGACCCCTCTGCCCCGTTTCCTGTGTTGGCTCCTCGGGTCCCTCTCTGGTTGCTTTCCCGTGGCTTGCTGGCTGGGTTTCCCGTGGCTTTTCTTCTTGTTTTCTGTGCAGATTTTGGGGGGATGTTTGTGGTGTCTATTGCCCTTCCTCTTCCCCTTAGTTGATTGGTTTTAAATGAAGCTTTAAGGTGGCTATTTGGCTCCCCTTTTGTGCCTAAATATAGAGATGTTTGTGGCTGTTTTAGAGAGTGATTTAATGGTATTTTTGGACAGCAAAACCTAAGGGTTTTTCTTGTAAGAGCTTGAGAGCTTGTTCCAATTCTTCCTCTCCTACTTGGGAAAGCTTACGAGCTTGTCCTCCTATCTTTTGTCTCAGGCTTCTTATCTTATTCTTCTATCCGCAAGTTCCCTTCCACTTGTATCTTTCTTCTCAAGAAAATGCAGTTTTAGGAGTTTATGTTTTGAAAGTTAGTAAGCGTCGTTTGTAAGCGTCCTTTATACTATAAAAAGTGTCTTTTTAGGTATTTTTGTGTCATTTTATTATCCTAGGAAGTTTATCTTTTGCTTGCAAAAATTTGGGGCTTTTCCAAAATTTTTGCATGCATCAGAGATCGAGTGGATGAAGGGATTGGTAGAGAGGGAGGTGAAGAGCTAAGTTGAGAGGGGAGGGGTGAGAGCAGTGAGAGAAGGAAGTCGGGCAAGACCTGCAGCAAAAATCGTTTGCAAAATTCTTCCCACCGAGGGAGAAATCGGGACGGCACTGCCTCGTAATTCTTCCCGCCCGAATCAAAGATCGACGGCGCGGGGTCTTCGATTTCAAACCATCTCACCAGGATCAAAGATCGACTACGTGAGGTCTTCAAATTTTAAAACCGATCTGCCCGGATTAAAAATCAACGAGCGGGTCTTCGAATTTTAAAACCATCCGCCCATATCTAAGATCGATGACGCGGGTCTTCAACACCTATTTGAAAATCTTTACATTTTTCTCTCTTTCTATTTTAATTTAATTATATATATATTATAATAAAAAAAATATATCATGATATATATTTATTATAATATAAAACAACAATATTATATTATAATATTAATCTATTATATTAATATAATATAATATAGTATTATATTATATTGTTATATTATACTGTTAATATAATATAACTTTTATATACTATTATATATATTATATATAATATATATATATAATAACATACTAATATAACAGAGAGGGAGAGAGGTAGGTATCGGGAGGAGGAAGCCCGCTCGGGCTAGGTCACGCACGGAGGAATCGGATGCTCGGCGGCTTGATCGGACGTTGGCGGCGACGAAGGCGGAGGAGGCAAGCAGCGTCGGCCGGAGTTGGGTCGGCCAGAAGGGTCGACGCCGGAGTTGGGTCGACCGGAGGCTTGAAGCGGAGAATGGAGTTCGATTGGCTTCAATGATGCAGAGGTAAGTCTTCTGAAAACTCCTCTCTGTGCGTGAGTGTGTGTTGGAACCGAATGAGAGGAAGATTTCGTTTTTATTTTGTGAGTATGTCGGTGAAAGAAGTCGGTGGGCGAATCGTCGTATCGTTTGGGGCTTCAGTCGGTGGGGAGCGACAGTTACAGTCAACAAATGCCCCCCAACAAATATGATATGCACTCTATAGCAGATCATGTTTGTTGTAAACTGGTTGACCCTACAGATCTCTAAAACTAAATTTTAGATGTCATGTAGAGGGTCTTTTAGATATCCCTGATTTATCTTTTTGATTTATCAGGAATTAACATTTCTTCTGCCTTAACTTTGTGCTTTCATGGGCTTGATGAAGAATCCATATTGATGACCTAAATCTTTTAGAATGATATTAGGTCGGTGGTAAATAGTCATCTGTCCAAAGCTTTTTTGCATGGCGGACTTTGATGATGACAATATTCCCTTTCTTCGGCCTATGGCTTTATCAGAACTGCGGGATAACTTCTTCGATCCTAAGCTTCATGTTTTTTTTTGGACATGTTGAAGAAGCGAAGCTCCTTCGATCTTAGCTTTGTGCTTGATTGATTTATTGAAGGATAATGCTTCCAAATTTGATAGGAGTTTTTATTGTGGCTTGGTGCCTTTGACTTGATTGAGATTTTTCTTCTGAATTTTATCTCAATCTATTTGTTAGTTGAGAAAATCTTCAAAATTTGAACTGCCTTGATTTGTTAAATTTGACAAACATCAAGCTTAGTAGTATTTGTCATCGGGCTAACAAAATAGGTGCTTTCCTACTACGGCCTCTTATCACGGCTTGTTGAGTAGGTAAAGCTATCAGTGACTCGGCCGCATATAGGCTTGTTGAGACTGATATTATATCTGTTTAAGCACTGGACTTGTACTATAACCATACTTGTCAAATTTGATTTGTTGATATTGTTAGATCAAAATATCTGCTCATTCTGAACTTCGAAATCTTGGCAAATTTGAAGAAAAATCTTCGATCTTTGTAATGATCGTATATATGATTGCTTAAAGACACTAGCTTCTGACCTATATTAATACAATGGTAGCTTCATGAATGATTTTAAATGTTTATTTGGGGTTCGATGATAACCCAAATAAATATTTAAAATGCCCCCTGCCTTGAAGGGAAATTTCATCCATCATCAGATTTTTGACATTTTTAAACTTAAAAATGTCCCCGTCTTGTGGGAGAATTTCTAAGATATCTCAGAAATATCTTCTTTCTTTGCAGGGGAATGATCTTCAGCTTACTTTCTTAAGAATAATACTTCTTTAAGTATCTCCCATTGATCGGGGGCATAGGTCGTCGACCTTCCAGATCGATGAGTTGAGTAGGCTCCTCCTTGGTACACCTTCTCGATGACAAAAGGACCTTCCCAATTTGGTTCAAATTTACCACCAATCCTTCGGTGTGGGATAATGGGTCTTCTCAGCACTAAGACCAATTCTTCTTCTTGAAATGCTCGAGGTCGTACCATACGGTCAAAAGATTTCACCATCCTTGCTCGATAAATTTCTAAATTTTGTTTAGCCTGGAGTCGGACTTCATCCAACGCATCAAGCTCTTCCATTCGTAGGCGGGCATTTTGTTCTTCTGTGAGAACATACTGAATAGCTACCCGAAGTGACGGCAGTTCAACTTCAAGTGGCAACACAGCTTCAGCTCCAAACACCAGTGCATAAGGAGTTGCTTTTGTTGGTGTCTTGTATGTAGTACGATATGCCCATAATGCTCCTGCCATCTTAGTATGACATTCCCTTTTATTCTTAGTAAGAATTTTCTTGAGCAGCTTTACGAGCGTTTTGTTGAAGGCTTCTGCTAATCCATTTTCCCTTGGATTATAAATTGATGAATATCGCCAATCAATTTTATGTTGCTCAATAAATTTGTAAATTTTGGTACTTTTGAAAGCTGGCCAATGTCTGAGATGATGCGATGGGGTACACCAAATCTATAGACAATGTTATGAGTAAAGAAGTTAATCACATGATGAGTAGTGACTTCTTTGAATGGAACTGCTTCAGCCCATTTAGAAAAATAGTCTGTTGCTGCTAATATAAAGCGATGTCCAGCAGATGATGGTGGATCAATTGGCCCTATTACATCTGTCCCCCAGCATTCAAATGGCCAGGACGTTATAGTGGGATGTAAAGGATTTGCAAGTTGATGTATGATATTGCCATGAATTTGGCATTCATGACATATATCTGCATGATTGGTACAGTCATTTACCATCGATGGCCAGTATTAACTCATTCTTTTAACTTTAATGGCCATTTTAGGACCTGATTGATGTGCACCGCATAGTCCTTCATGAACTTCAGAAATAACCATTATCAGCTTCATCCCTCCCTAAACATCGCAGCCACATTTGCTCAAATGACCTTCGATATAACGTATTGTTGACAAACGCATATCGCAATGCTCTCTTCTTGATCTGTGTAGCTAATGATTTATCTACGGGAAGTTTGTTTTCTCTGAAGTATTCGATGAAAGGCTGCCTCCAGTCATTCTGCTCTTCAACTTCTAGGCATTCAAGCCAAGATTCAGATGCTCTACCAAATTTTCTTCCTGTAAACATCTGAGGTTTATCTTGTTGATTTTCAGGAATAATTTGTTGGGGAGATTGAGGAACAACCGAAGTTGTGTCCTGCTGACTTGGATTTGTTGACCCCTCTTCCTGCAGGGAACACAAAATTGTTGGTTCTAGTACTCGACGTGTGTTGACACTAATTAGTACTGGCTCGTCATTCATGCTCGTCATTTCTTTAGCAAGTTTTGCTAAAGAATCTGCTTTACTGTTATGAGCTTGAGATACTTAGATTAATGTAACATTTGTAATTTGCTTCATGAGCTCGAGGATTCGCCTATGATAGTGAATCAATCTGATTCTGCCAATTTTATAAATACCCATTACTTGATTTATAATGAGTTGAGAATCGCCAAAAACTTTGAGATTTTAAATTTCCATTGAAATAGCGATCTCAAGACCCGCTATTAAAGCTTCATATTATGCTTCATTGTTAGTTCTGGGTTCGGTTAAACCAAATGAGAATCTCATTATCCCTCCATTTGGCGCTATGAAAATGAGACCGATGCCGGCTCGAACTTTGGGAAGGTTTGGGGGTCGAGCAGGTTTGATTGACGATGCACCGTCAAAATACATTTCCCATATTTGTGATTTTTCTTCTTCCATAACAACTAGAATTTGTTCATCAGGCAGATCATCATTGAGCGGCGAGTCTGCATGAACGGGATGTGCGGCAAGAAAATCTGCTAGAACTTGCCCTTTCACTGCTTTTTGGGGGACATACGTGATATCAAACTGTAAAAGTATCACTGCCCACCTAGCTAGGCAACTTGTCAACGCTGGTCTTGTCATCAAGAATTTCAGCGGATCGATCTTTGATATCAGTGTTATTTTATGGGACAACATATAATGGCGGAGCTTTTGGACTGCAAAAATCAACGCCAGACAGTATTTCTCAATTGAAGAGTAGCGTATTTCTGCTCCTATCAATCTTCGACTGATATAGTAGAGTGCATTTTTTTTGTCTTCTTCATTGTGCTGAGCTAGCAACGCTCCAAGGGACTCTTCCAACGCTGCGGTATATAGGATAAGAGGCTTCCCTGGCATTGGTGCTGCAAGGATGGGTGGGCTTAGAAGATATCTCTTGATACTATCAAAAGCTTCTTGGCATTCATCATCCCAATTTAAAACGAACGTCTTTCCTCATCATCTTTGCAAATGGTTGACATCTGCCTGATAAATTTGAGATGAACCGTCGTATAAATGCAAGTTGTCCTTGTAACGAACGAAGTTGACAGAGACTTTTCGGATGCGGCATTTCTATGATTGCCTTGACTTTGTTAGGATCCACCTCAATTCCTCGGTGCCGTACAACGTACCCAAGAAATTTTCCTGAAGAAACTCCAAAAGCACATTTGAGTGGATTCATTTTGAGATTGAATTTTTTGATTCTTTCAAATACAATTCTCAAATCTTGAAGGTGATCTTTTCGATCTATACTTTTCACAACAAGATCATCCACATAACATTCAACTTTCTGGTGGATAAGCTCATCAAATATATGTGTCATAGCTATTTGGTATGTAGCTCCCGCATTCTTTAAGCCAAAGGGCATGACTGTGTAGCAGAATATGCCGATAGGAGTCCTGAAAGATGTATGATTTTCATCTTCAGGTGCCAATTTAATTTGGTTATATCCTGACGACCCATCCATAAATGAGAATATATCATAATTGGATGTATTATCAACCAATAGTTCTGATATTGGAAGTGGGAAGTCGTCTTTTGGACACGCCTTGTTAAGATCTCGAAAATCGATGTATATGTGAATTTGTCCATTCTTCTTTTTAACTGGGACAATGTTGGCGATCCAATCAGCATATTTTTCTTCTCGAATGAAACCTGCTTCGATGAGCTTCTTGGTTTCTACAATCACTTGTTCTTCGATCTCCAACCTCATTCGCCTTGGAGCTTGCTTAACAGGCACTGCACCTTGTTTGATTGCTAATTTATGAACAGCTATATCAAGGGATAAGCCTGGCATTTCATCGTATGTCCAAGCAAAGCAATCCCTAAATTCACTGAGTAATGCTTTTATCTTCTCAACTTTATTCTTGGAGAGAAGAGCACTAATGAAGGTTGGACGAGGGTCCTCATCCGTTCCCAAATTTATTTCTGTCAGTTCATCCATGGTAGCGGCCTGTCCTCCATCTTCAAGTTCTTCTGGTGCAGGTTTAGCTTCCACATCTTTCTCTTCATTTATATCCGTGTTTTCAGTAATCAGATTTTTGTCATTTATCGCATAACATACATCTCGCTCAGTATGTTCTGCTTCAATAAATCCCAAGCTTTTTGTATCACGATTACCCATTTTAGATAATTCGTGACACCACATTCTTTGAAAGAAACGTGCTCATCGCTGAGTGGCCATATTATGAACTCCAGATTTTCGTATCATTTGCTGAATTCTTTTGGGACAATATCTAGGCATCTCTGTAGGAATTATCTTTTCATCTTCATCGAAATTCTTAAGCTCATTGATATTATCCTCTTGATACTCTCCAAATTTGTAGAATAAACTTCCGGGTCCATTACTTCCACGTAGGGGAGGTACATAAAATGTTTTAAGCTCTTCAACATTATGAACCTCACGGGATATGATTTCTCTAAAATGTTGTGGAGGGATCAGTGTAACTATAAAAGTATTCTCCCTTGACTTTTCTTTAATCAAAGGCTTGTAGGTTTCAGAGATATCATCATCTTCCTCTGTGTCACTTTCCAAATGGAGTACAACTTTATTTGATCTAGACAGTGTATTAGCCCTTTTTGGGAAATTTGGTGACTTTCTTCTCATCTCCTTTTCTTCAACTCCTTTGAGTTGTTTTGTACTTCTTGAGCTCAATACTTTACTTGCAGAAGATTTCATCAGCTTTATTTTATTTGGAATGAAATATTTTGCATCATCATAAATTTTCACTTCGTGGACTGCGAAAGGTTGTATATCTCCAGAAATTCGGAACTCTTCCCCAACATTTAGATATTTCATGCATTGGTGCATAGTTGATGGAACAAGACCATTCTCATGGAGTCATGTTCTACCCAAGAGTGCCTTGAAGGAAGTGTCTGCATCGATAATATGAAATTTGGCTTCTGTGTATAATCCTCCAAATTTCAGTGGAAGAACAAACGAACCTACAATTTTTTGTCCTTTCTCGTTGAAGCCATGCACCATAAGTTTCTGAATCTAGATGTTGAATATCTAGGGATAAGGACCTTAGTATGTGCAAGCTCATGAGGTTTATTGAAGACCCAAGATCAATCAAGATTCGCCTTATTATGATGCCATCACTTTCTGCTGTGACATATAAAGGACGATTATGTTCTGTAGTCCCCAACATGAGATTTTCTTCAGAAAATGTAATAACAGGTTTATTTCTGGCATGAAGAACTTCGCTCAAACATCTTTCTGCGAAATATGCTTCATATCTCTCTGGATTTTTGAGAGCCTGTATCAAAGTTTCTCGAAAATCTTTTGATATCAGAAGAGCTTCATAGATGCTGAGTTGTGCTGGGATCTTTCTCAAATGGGAAATGATATTATACTCTATCCCTTTATTTGTATCATATTTCTTTTTATGATCTTTAGGGATAATTTCTTCGTTGATAATTATATATTTTCCCTTGTCTTTGCTTTATAACCTCTTTTTTAATGGTGGTAGAGGCAATACTTTGCCACTTCTTAATTGTACTTGAGCCACTTCATTCGATTCAGCATCATCTAATGAAGTTTTTATTGGAAGTTCAGAGTCTTTATTTAGCTGCACATGCTCCATTTGTGAAGCTAATTGTTGATTTGACTCATCGTCACTTGAAAAACACAACTCTTCTTCTTAGTTATAATCTGTTTGTAGTACCATCATACATGACTCAGACGTCATTTTATCAGTTATTTTTGTGGGAGATATTGCTATCTGACCCCTATCATGATCTTTTACAAAATCTCTTTGGGCTGCATTCGATGCCGTTGAGATGACTCGACATATTTCTACATGGAGTGTATCTTCATCTTCTTGTTCATCATCTTCTACTTTTGATTTGTCTATTTGAAGTTCAAACATAAAATTAGCAAGTGTTATAGGCCGTCTCAATGGTTGATGATAATCCTCCAAATTATTGATGATCTTTTGAAGTGTTGACATTTTCTTCTTCTGCTTGATGTGCTTATTTGAGTTATTAGACTTCTTAGATGATGTCTTATAGAACCGCTTCGTATTAGGACGTCTCCGAGTTAATGACCTGGAAGTGGATGCACCTGAATTTGGATTTCTTTTTAATTCAAGCACTGGTTCTGTAGAGGATTTCCATTTGATGCTGGGAACTCCTTCCAATTGTTTGATCATCTTTATTGTCTTCTTGGAGATTACGGTCTGTCATTCATCTTTTTCTGGCATCATTTTCTCCTTCTCCTGGGGTATAGGAGAAGATACAATCACCTTCACAGACTCCTTCTGTGGGTGAACTAAAACGCTATTCGATAGCGTGAATTCACCATTTTTGTACTTTCTTTCAAGCCAGTCTTTGAAGACGTAACAATCTTCAATAGGGTGACTGATAACTCGGTGATACGGGCAATAACTTGGATCATCTTTTTGATCAGCTTCTTCGGGTTTTTTACACTGGTAATTCAAGACCAGCATTAAGCGCTTGTTTGAATAGCTTTGTTCAAATCAACTTTCAATTTTCTGTCCAAGTCCCTTGTTGTTCATTGAAAATTTCGGCAGCCTCCCAGCGTCGCCTCCCTCACCGACGGAGAAATCGGGACGGCACTGCCGTAATTCTTCCCGCCCAGATAAAAGATCGACGGCGCGGGGTCTTCAATTTCAAACCATCTCACCATGACCTAAAGATCGACTACGTGAGGTCTTCAAATTTTAAAACCATCTGCCCGGATTAAAAATCAACGGTGCACAGGTCTTCGAATTTTAAAACCATCCGCCCAGAATCTAAGATCGATGGCGTGGGTCTTCAACACCTGTTTGAAAATCTTTACATTTTTCTCTTTTATTTTAATTTAATTATATTATATTATAATAAAAAATATATATCATGATATATATTTATTATAATATAAAACAACAATATTATATTATAATATTATTATGTTATATTAATATAATATAATATATTATTATATTATATTGTTATATTATACTGTTAATATAATATAACTTTTATATACTATTATATATATTATATAATATATATATATATATATATATATATATATATATATATATATATATATATATATATATATATATATATATATATATATAATAACATACTAATATAGCAGAGATGGAGAGAGGTAGGTATCGGAAGGAGGAAGCCCGCTCGGGCTAGGTCACGCACGGAGGAATCGGATGATCGGCGGCTTGATCGGACGCTGGTCGGCGACGAAGGCGGCGGAGGCAGCAGCGTCGGCCGGAGTTGGGTCGGCCAGAAGGGTCGACGCCGGAGTTGGGTCGACCGGAGGCTTGAAGCGGAGAATGGAGTTCGGTTGGCTTCAATGATGCAGAGGTAAGTCTTCTGAAAACTCCTCTCTGTGTGTGAGTGTGTGTTGGAACCTGAATGAGAGGAAGATTTCATTTTTATTTTGTGAGTATGTCGGTGAAAGAAGTCGGTGGGCGAATTCGTCGTATTCGTTTGGGGCTTCAGTCGGTGGGGAGCGACAGTTACAGTTAACAGAGACCAAACCATTTAAGGCGACTCTCTCTAATCTTATCTTCTACTGGAGCTACTCCAACCTTTTCACGTATATGCTCATTTCGTATCCTATCTCTAAGAGTAAAGCCACTCATCCACTTGAGCATCCTCATCTCTGCCACACTTAACTTAGTATTATGCTTCACTTTTAATGGCCAACATTCAGCACCATAAAGCATTGCAGGCCTCACTACCATCATACAAGTCTTTGAAGATCAATAAACAATCTATCTTGCACTGTGGCCGAGTAGAAAACATTTGAAAAGCAGCTGGGATGAACAAAAATAACTGACAAATTAATAACAAAAAAGCAGCTACTTTACTCCATCCAACAAGGTTTAAGAGAGAGAAAATATAGACAGACCCATGGTCCTGTTGTGGCTGAAGAATATCTTGGGAAACATGAATGATTAATAATAACTGTGAATTAAAAGAAGACATCACAATTATGTAATGTCCTGGCAATGTCAGGAAATGTCATTTGACATCTTGTAATATTCATGTTGAAGCAGAATATTAATGAATTGCCATAATTATAGTAAACCACAGTGGTATACAGATGTTTTGAAAGTTGAATAGGCTAACATGCATACTTAGTTCAAAACGGCTAAAAATCAGGACTCATATTTGATGATAAGAGCATCATCATCATTAGCCTGATCCGCAGGGGTCAGCATGAATAAGATTAAGGCTTCGTTTGGGACTTCTTTCTTACTGCTTCTTAAAACAGCTTTCTAGTTCAAAAATTCTAATTTTTGTACTAAAAAGCTACTTTAAGAAGCAGGAATAAAGTCTTCCCAAACGAAGCCTAAGAACGACATTACACTTTGTATGCCAAAAAGAAAAAAGGACCAAGAAAATAACTTACTCGTTTACAGAATTCATTCGAATGGGTTGAAAGCTGCCTGGTGCAGGTATTCCATTGACTACATGACAACTAGATAGTCCACAGCCTACAGAATCAAGGAGTTGTTGGCCTGGTTGTATTTGAGGCTGCGGGATCACAGGGTACCCCATCGGTAAATTGTTGACTGCACTGCGAATAAGTCTACTTTGAATAAGAATCACAATAAGCAATGTGGCAAGATTATTTGCAATAGAGCGTGATTATAAGGTACACAAGGTAATTTCTGTGGAAAACAGAAACTCTATTGAAAATAGCTGATATTTATAAACAACATATGGAAGAAATAATAAGATATCATGCATTTTTCTAATTTAATCAAACGTTTTATTTGGTAATGTTGTCATTGTTACTCATGCAGTGATGAACAAGTTGATCTTACAAAGTGTTTGCCTGTAATCTTGATGTCATTGACGATAAAGCTGAGAATTTTCTCAAAATTTGTAGGAAAGTTAGACTGTTTTTTGCTTGAATCAAGCTTGGATCCGCGTGAATGAGCCAAGACAGAACCAAGTTAAATAAACTCGAATTGTGTCGAGACTCAATCAAATTGAGTAGCTCAATATCATTTTAGGTTGCTTAAAAGAATGACCCAGCTTGATTTTGAATATGTAAGAAACAAAAAATTTGTTGTAAAGTTAGGCTGCTTTCATTTTCTTATGTGAAGAACCCAAAGCTACTAGAAAATATTACATATAGAATAATATACCATTTCCTCAAATACTCAATATCAAGCTGGTAATTAAAGTTAAATAAACTTACCGGGCATAGGATGAATTCCGTTTTGTATAGGAGCTAGAGGAACCTTAGGTGGAACAGGATAATTCATTAGATGGTACTGATGCTCTAGTAACTGATTGAAGATGATAATCTGTTTTTTCAGTTTCAGCCTCGTGTAGTAAGCCCTGAAAAAATCAGAGTTCTCTTCTTCAAGCTTCTGCCATACTGAGATATTGCAAAAAAACAAAAGAAATGAAATTAGATAACACACAACCAACATTGCAAGATGTCAAAAAGCAATTATATTTTGAGTTTCTTTATCTTGTTTACCTAATATTGTATCTGAGAATAATAAACCAAAATAGAATTGACCAACAAAAATTAGAAAGGTTTTCATTTGATTTTCACATTTTCAGCCATACAACAGAGCAAATTAAACGGTAATTGTCTGGCTTTGCAAGCCAACATCTAATGTGACTTGATAACATGAAAATTGCGAAAATGAAAGAGGAAGTAACATAACAAGCAATGGAGAGAAAAAAAGGAAGAAGCACACATAGTAAAAGAGTATCAGTGCAAGGCATAATGGATTAAGCTTTTATTTCTTGTAGCATATATATTTTTGTTTGTCAGTTTTAATGGTTGATGTAGGCAGGGGAGGGTCAAATCAAATCCTAAATTTTTGGTTTTGACTACTCTTGGGCTTGCTAGCTCATTAATATTTTGAGCTGAAATTTAGTTCATTATGAGCTATTTTTTAGTTCATTTATTGAAGTAAAATGTTTAGCTCATTTATGTAAGTTTAGTGGAAGCTCATTATGGTGGATCTTGGCCCTTTCTCTTCCCCATATTTTCTCTCGGTTTCTCTTGGATGCCTGCTTGGTTCTCGTGGATGGTTGTTTGGTTCCCGTGGCTTGGCCCTTTGGTTCCCGTGGCTGGCTTCTTGGCTCTCGTGGATGGCTACTTGGTTCCCGTGGCTTGGTCCTTTGGTTCCTGTGGCTGGCTGCTTGGTTCCCGTGGATGACTGCTTGGTTCCTGTGGCTTGGCCCTTTGGTTACCATGGCTGGCTGCTTGGTTCCCGTGGTTGGCTGCTTGGTTCTCGTGATTTCTCTTCTTTGTTTCCTGTACCGAATGAGGGCTGCTGTTGGGTGGGGATTTCGGTGGCTGCCTCTTGGTTTTCTGTGCAGTTTTATGCTGCAGTTTTTGGGCTATCTTTTAGCCTTCTTCTTGCTGTCTTTTGGTCTTCTATTTTCCTCTTTTAATTAAGATATTTAATGTGTTTTAGTGGTTGTTTGTCTCCCCTTTCTCTCCTATAAATTTGTGGTTGTTTTGGAGTTTAAGAGGATGGTTATGATGATAATTTTTTGATAAAAACCTGAGAGGTTTTTTTGGAAAGGCTTTAGAGCTTTGTCCACTTCTTCTTCTTCTCTATTTTGGGATAACTTGTGAGTTCCTCCTATCCTTCGTCTTAGCTTCTAATCTAATTCTTCTTCCTGCAAGTATCCACCTCATTTTTATCCTTCTTCTCAACGATTGGCAAGCTCTTTTAGGTTTGTTGTGTCCAAGTTTTGTAAGGTATTTGTGTCCAAATTTGTAAGGTGTTTGTGTTCCAGAATTGTAAGTGTCTTTATATGATATAAAAGGTGTCTTTTAGTATTTTGTATCTTTTTATAGTATTTTGTGTATCTTTTATTATCTAGGAAGAGTCACTTTTGTTAGCAAAAATTGAGGTCCTCTCCCAAATTTTTGCTTGTATCAATGATGAAAAAAACATCCAGAAAAAAGACCATAACTGATCATGTTGCGAATGAGTTACACACTTAAGGTTGGATAGGTCAAGTACAAACAAAGACTGTTTTAAAGATAGTTGATCAATCCATATTATAAATTAAAATAATAATGAACCAAAATATTACTCTTTGAAATTTTATGTGTTTATCATGCTGTAGACCAAGATCCAATGTGAATTTTTTTGCATAGATGAACTAAAAGCTAATAAAGTAGTCTTGGCACTACAAATTAAATCATCCACCATGTTGGAGAAATTTTATCATCCTCGATGGATTATATATTTTGTGATATAGAGCACAACATAGAAAATGATATATTATTCTGAAGGACAAAAATATCATTTTCCTATGGACTCAATAACAAAATTTACAATTTTAATTTTAACATTAGATTTTTTCCTAGTTCAATCTTTGGTTGAATAGGGTTTATTTTATTCTGGGGTACGGATGTCTCATAGAAGCAAACTCCTATGGTTAATTAAATCTCAAATGTTTGTTATTTGAGATAACTTTTGATTAAACTAATGGTTTCTTTTCTTTTGAAAATCATCAAAATATTGGATAAAGTTTTCATTTTGAAATTTATGAAATTCTTCTTTAATGATTTTGCTCTTTAAGAATTTCAAAGAAAGAGGGGGATCAACTTTGATTAGAGTTCTTGGAATGAGAGCTAAAAGGGGGCGTGTAATTCCTCCTTTTGTTATTTTACCACAAAAAATGCATGTCACACTGTTGTTGTGGAATTCATTTGTTAGTATAGCATATTTCCATGATAGATCTTTTTTTAAAGATTGAATTGAATCTGACCTTTATAATCACCTAAAAGCAAACAAATTTAGATAGAAGAAACATAATATTGTCCAATAAACATAATATGGGGGCTGCCGGGGGTCCAAGGTGGCGCTGCCCCCTGGCGGGGTTCGACCTGCCCGGTCAGGTCGCGGGGTCAAGGGGTAACGCCCTTGCGGGGTTTTTGCGGCGGCAGCGCCCCCGAAACAAAATTTATTTGTAAGAGGAATTTTGAAGTTCGTTTGTATGGAAATTAGGGAGCGGTACCGAGCATGTACCGAGCGGTGCCGAGCATTTACATAGCGGTACGGAGCAGTATCATGCATGTACTTAGCAATACCGAGCGTGTACCTAGCTGTACCGAGCATGTAACTAGCAGTACCGAGTATGTACCGAGCGGTACCGAGCATTTACATAGCGGTACTAAGCGGTATCATGCATGTACTTAGCGATACCAAGCGTGTACCGAATTGTACCGAGCTGTACTGAGCGGTACAGAGCATGTAACTAACGGTACCGAGCATGTACCGAACGGTACCGAGCATTTACATAGCGGTATCGAGCAGTATCATACATGTACTTAGCGATACCGAGCGTGTACCTAGTTGTACCGAACTTTACATAGCATGTAACTAGCGGTACCGAGCGGTATCCATGTGGGCTACGAAAATTCGGCCCCGGCCTCCCCGCCGCTTTTCTTTTTATTCGGCGAGGAAGTTTTAACTGAATAAGTTCCAGGATAAATTTTGGAAGGCATATGAGTTTGTAGATAAGACACTACCCAGAGATTTCGCCCTCATTTTGCGAGGACTTTATGATCTGGGTTCAGGTTTCCTATAGGCACAAGCCCCTATAGTTAATTACCCCTCCCACTAACGAGAGAGAACTTTCGATTAAGGCTAGTCGTCAATCAGATACGTAGAACATACGTGTTATCTGGCTATAGTAGGAGCATAGATTCATATTTTGAAATTGGGAGTTTGGAAAATGGAAAATTTGATATTTAAAATAGAAATTGCATCATCTTGCAGTTAAAGCGGATGGTAGGGGAATGGATGATGGACCCGATCAAGATAACTCATTGGTTCCGTCGTCCCGGGCCATCGTGGTCCCTGGTCTACTTAGTCAGAGGAGGTAGTCGACCCAACCTGACAGAAGGATCCTTGTCGACAGCCATGGGTTGCTTCGTCCAAGGGGACCTTGTAGACCGGGATGAATGTTTGTCTAAGGGGACAAATTTGAATCCACCTTAGCTAACAAAGATCTTTGTACCCTATCGATCATATCCTGTTGATTCATATCTCAAGGATTTAACGCCATTAAGGAGCGTATTGGCTCTGGCCATAACCGCTATCTGTGGTGCCATTTGGCGGGCAAAACCACTCAGTTCAGATGGCCCCAGGTCATAATCGTTTACCTGCAGTGCCATTTGACGGCGAGACTACCGGTTAGAGGACACGTACCACGTCCTTACTGGCAAGAGATTGTTTGAGAATGGATCCTAGTGATATTTTCGACTAGGCATTTGGACACTTTGTGAGGTAAAGTTTATTTGAATTTGTCCACCCCGGCAGACTGTTGCGGAGGGTGGATGAGCTTTGCTTTAAGTGCTTGATGGATTGATTTCATTTTAAATATTTTTGGACTTTTCTGGAACTTTGATGATTTTTTAGAATTTTGGAATTTGAATGGGTATTTTAGGTGAAGATATGGACTTTGGATATTTGGGAGACATTTAAAAATATTTGAGAACCCCTCCGGTTGAGATATGCATTTAATACGGCCATCATCGGGGTGTTTGGGGTCATTTCCACTTTAGTTGATTGAACCCTGTCAACTTGACCGAGTTGTTGATCGAGGATCGAATTCCTCGTAGGCTTTGTGTCTTTGAGAGTGAATTCTTTTGATTTTAGGCTTTGAATGCCTAATATGAATGTATTAAAACAAATATTCTGGTCGTCATGGCCACATATTTGTTTAATGGTTCGAACTTTGTCGACTCCTATTGATCCGTATAGAAGGATCGAGTTCGAATTTGAATTCACTTGTTTCCCCGCGCAGCATTCCCTAGACGTCACGTGTGTACCAATAACACGCTCGTCGGGGCCCATGCGGGTCGAGATTGTATTATCCCCTTTAGTGTACCTATGTGTATACAATTTATAGTGCACGTGCAGGGGTATTTTATCATATTTTGATTGTGCGGATAATTGTCATTTGAATGCTCAACATGTCATTTGAGATCTTATACACGCCTTATGTCCGCTAGCACTAGTATTACGGATCCGGTGGCGTAGCGTTTTGATGTTGACTCCCCTTTCTCAATCACCGGGGAAGTTATTTCAGACTTTGAAGTCTATTGCTTTTGAAAAGAACTTCTTTTGAGATCATTAGTGTAGTGGACTTGATGTTTTTGATATTTGTGGATACCATAACTGTTTCTCTTCTTGAGTATAGAGCTAATAAGAGACTTTGGGGCACCATGAAGTTTAGTTCTAATTTATTCAATCATCTCCTCCACTCTGTTAGGGGTGTCCTTTTTCGTATATCGGGTTGCCTTTGTACCCAACGTTCTTAAAGATCTTGGTCACCGTTGTCGTCGGTGATATCTGTACTTGTGCCCACTGTGGTTCGTTGTACCTTTCACCAATCTCAGGTGGTCGTTCTGATGTATTTACACTAGCTTGTAGGAATAGATACTTGATTGCTACATATGGGTAGCGCTCGTACACTTTACAACTGTCTGGCTTGCAAGTGTAGTACATTGATTTTATAAGGATTGTCGTAAGAGTTCGTTGCATTGTGTATGGCGAATGTTGAATGAACTCCGTTCGTCATTGGCTCCTTCATACATTTCGACCCTTATTGCTTGTACGATTCAGTAGATTTAGCTGCATCTTGATTGTATGTTCGTAGCAAATGTTCATGACTGCTTTTAAGTTGATGAGCCGTAGTGTCACAAATCTTTTAATTTCTCAATTAGAGGAAGAAAAGTGATGCTTGAATAACTAGGGACCCTTCATTTTGATTGTTCAAGTCTCTGGTGGTCTGACCTTAGTTCAAGTCATTTACCATTCGCATCCGGGTCTGGTTCAACGTCATTTGCTCAAGCTTGTTTTGAGTTGATTTCACATTCAAGACATGGTTCATTGAGCTTCAAACTCTAGTAATCTTGAAAATCTAATGTCTTGTTACTTGGGTTAGAGTTTAAATTAGGTCTTTTACTTGCATTTGTCCAAACTTTGAGTCCAAGCATAGTTTGGACTTAAAATGAGCCTCTTCCACCTGTCCGAGTTCCCTGTAGTTACATTGAGTTCACTCGGATTTGAGTCAAATGGTTACAAGTTTAAGTGCACAAGTTCTTGTTGTTCACATCATATTGCATGTTCGTATTGATTCAGGGTCTTCTGGAGTCTTTTGAGTTCAATTGCATATGATTTCAATTTGGTTTACTTAGTTTTGTTCAATAGTCTCCAATTCTGGCTCAAGTTCAAGTGCATACTCAAACTTTAATTCTATTTGAGTTCATGTTTGAGTTTATTTTACTTGAATTTGATATTTATTAATTTTTTTTTTTTTTGAGTTTTTTTTAGGTCCCCTGCTCGTGTTCAGTCAAGTTCAAAAATCTACTTGATGTATAAATCAAGTTTAAATTTAAGTTCGAGTGCATTTAGTTCATTTGATTTAAGTTCTGAGCGTAGTTCCAAGTCCTTGGTTGTTCAAATGTGTCCAAATATTTGTTCTCTTTGAGTTAAAACATGTCCGAGTTCGGTCATACATTCACCCGAAATTTCGACAGCCTCCCGAAGTCTCCCCTGTTTAGGGGAAAATCCAGGAGACTGGGTCATCCCACCACGCTACTTGAGCGTGTATGGTAGGTGTCGGGGGACACCGGGCCGTACATTTTTTTTATCTCACCACGCTACTCGAGCGTGTATGAGGTCTTCAACAGTATCCGTAAGCGAGCACAGGTAGATCTCCCCACCACACTATAAGAGCGTGCATAGGGCATTCCCGCCTCGTTGTAGGCGTCGCACCGGGTTTCCTCCTACCGTGCTACGAGAGCGCGTATAGGTGGTTCGCTAGTCCGCCGCAAACGACGAGAATGAGAATCTAAGTCTTAGAGATTATACCTTCGGGATCGGCGACGGAGGTGGAGGCACGGAGAGGCAAGCATTTTTTTTATTTTATTTTTTTATAATTAATTATGATCAACTATAATTAATTATGAATAATCATAATTAATTATAATTATTCCTAATTAATTAATATTAATTACAAGTTATTATAATTAATTAAAGCAATTAATTATAAATAACCTTAATTAATTAATTTAATTAATTTTAATTTTAAAAAATAATAATTAATCATAATTAATTAATATTAACTTCAATTAAGATCAATCATAATTAATTAATTAAAACTAATCATAATTAGTTATAATAATTATAATTAACATAATAATTAAAGTTAATTAAAACTAATTAATTAAAATTAATTAAAATAATTTTAATTAAAACTAATTAAAATTAATTACTTAATATTAACGATAATTAATAATAATAATTAAAATTAATTAACAATAATTAAAAATTAATGCTAATTAATTTTAATTAGAATTATTTGACTTCCTCCCCCTTCCTCTATCCATGGTTCGGCAGATTTACTGGATTTGGCTGAAGAAGCAAATGGAAGGGAGAAAATTACCTTCACAGTGAGCTCCCACAGTTGCTTCATCCGATCAAAATGGCGTGACTTCCAATCCCAAGGGAAAGTCGGAGACGGAGCCAAGCCGAGCAGCAATGGAGAGGTAGGTCGGTTTCTCCTCCCTCTCCCTCTCTCCTTCTCTTTCTCTGAGATCGGGATCAGTCCCGACGGGAAGAGGCGAGCTCGCTTGGGTGAGGTCGGACTGGATGAGGGTCGTGGGAGCTGCAGTCGGGTGAGAGGATCGGAGACTGGGGATGGGATTCCGGCGTCAGGTCTAGCGGCCGATGGGATTTGGTCGGAGATCGGTCGTGGAGGTGCAGTCGTGGCTTTCGGGAAGATCGTGTGAGAGGAACCGGGAGCAAGCGTCGAAGCAGAGGAAGAGTCGGAGGAGAGGAATTCTTGTCAGAGACGAGATCGAGAAGTCGTGTGGGGAGATCTGGAGGAAGAGCAGCAACGGGAGCTCTGCGAACTGGAATAGCCCGAAGGCTTTCGTTCGCTCGGGAATTTAACGACGTTGAGGGAGGCTTGATCGAGGCGAGCGTGGGTGAAGCGACTGCATTCGGCGCCGTTGCAGAGGGATGGGCGACTGTAGCATTCGCGATTGTTTTGCCAGGATATCTGGCAGAGGTAATGATTTATGCATTTTTTTATTTCTTTTGTTTGTTTCTATTGGCTCTAGCTCACAGGTCAACAATCCAACATATACATAGCGATACCGAGCATTTACTTAGCGGTACCGAGCTTGTACCTAGCGGTACCGAGCATACCTATTAAGTTATAAATTCTTGTAAGAAATAGTCGTGCAAAACAACAGAGCTGTGCGAAACAGACGGAGGTTGCAAATCGGAGTCAGCTGGTAAGATTTTTTTTTGGAACAGACGAAGGAGGGGCCGGATTTGGTAGAAGCACTGCTTTACGGGACGATTATGCGAAAACAATGACTTCAACTTCGGGACAGATTCTGCTAAATTCAGCAGAAGCAGCGAATAGAAAACAGAAAACCTTCGACTTCAAGGATAGATTCAGCGACCTCGACTTAGGGACTGCGGGATGTGTTCGGCGGATGCAGCAAATAGAAAATCTTTCGTGAAATTAGGGCAATGAATAGTTGTTTATCTTAATATATATATATATATATATATATATATATATATTATATATATTAATATAAAAAATATTCATAAATATACCGAAACTTAAAAACAATTTGGCGCGCTATTTTGCTCCGTGCGCAATGCGCCATGGCTCACATGTGGCGCAAATAGCGCACGCTATTTTAAACACATGCACCTCGCCATGAACATGGTGCTGTAGGTGCGCCGCGCCGCGCCGTGCGCCATGGCGCGCGCTATTTTGCGCCATTGACAGCTATGATGTATATTATATTTTGGCTTTCACTAATCAAATTTATGATATGTTGAGAGAGGCTGATACAGATAAATCATGCCTATATTTGATTTATGAGATGTGGGACTCTATGTTAGCAAAAGTGAAAGAAATTATATACATACACATAAAAGAAAGTCACATGATGAAGACTCAAGTTTTTAGAGCATTATCTATACCATTCTTGAAGATAGGTGGAGCAAAAGCAACACACATTTGCATTGTTTGACTCATTCATTAAATCCAATGTATATTTATATTCATCTTTTAAATTAATATAAATTTGTTGGTTAATGAACAGATAATTTTACATGCTTTGTATTATTTGAAGGTATTCAAGTAAAGAATGGCTTTAAGAAGATTCTCAACGTGTCTCACCACAAAAAGATTTAGAAGTTTCAAATATGAGAAATATATGCTTGAAAAGATATTTCCCAAATGAGGAGAAAAGAAAAATTAATATAGAACTTGCAAAGTTTTTTGGATATTTAGAGGATTTTGGTGATCAAGACTCTTTGGTTGATAGATGGAGGATGTATCCAAAAAAGTGGTGGTTGATTCATGGAGCTTCAGCACCGTTTCTTCAAACAATAGCAATAAAACTTATTTATCAAGTATCATCCTCTTCCTGTTGTGAGAGAAATTGGAGCACATACTCATTTATTCAATCAATGAAGAGAAATAAAATAACTCCACAATGTGCTGAAGATTTAGTTTATGTTTATACAAATCTTCGTCTTCTATCAAGAAAAATCCCACTTTATATGACAGGAGATAACAAGATGTGGGATGTTGTTGGAGATGAGTTCGAGTGCCTTGATGATATGGGATTATTGGAGGTTGCAAACATTTCTCTATATGAACCAGAGTTAGAAGTAATGACATTCAATGATGATGATATTGAAGGCCAAAGACCAACATCTGAATCTATTTTTATCATTCCCTCTATTAAGTAGTTGGACCTTCATGTTGTACTAAATGATTTTTTGCTTATATTTTTATGATTGTAGTAGACATTTTGTACAAAACATCTTTATTTTATAAGCTAAACAAGTTATTATGAAATTGATTTATTATTATTTGTCATTTTTACTATAATGTCACCTTAATTTCTATATATTATATTAAAAAATTATTATGCCGTGTCCACGCCGCACTCGTGATCAATATTTTAAAAAATTGTCGTGTTGTGTTCGTGTCGCCGTGTCCGTGTCGGTGCATCATAGACGGCTTGGCTTTGATGCCAAGATATCTGACCATGAATGGTATGCATAATGCAGATTTTTTTGGTTATTTGATCCTTAAGTGAGGGTTTTTCTACATGAGACTTACTAGGTTATGCATAATCAATTTAAATGTTTAGAAAACTTGACTCATCAAAGGGAGCCATGCAATTTTCTTATATTTAAAAAATCATAATGCCTAAAATTTTGATTATAATTTGTTTACATTTTAATAGATAAAAATCTTAATTTTGTCCTAGGAGCCTACCGCATCAAAAATTCAAGCCACCCTAATCAAAACAATAGAAGAAACCTAGAAAAAAACATGCATTATCTATTGTACATTTGTACCCAATAAAGAATCAACACATGTATACACATGTAAATCAACAAAAACAAAAGTGTTAATATCCAAGTTATTACAACCAAGTTTGACACCTGAGTTGCAAGCTATTATACAACCCAGCCAAATTTTATTACAGACTCTACTTGTGGGTTAGTATTCAAGCTTTGGCTTCCAAATAGACCTTGGGCTTCACCTTTAATAGGTACATCCTCTTGATCCACCTCTCTTATGATTGAATCCCACAAGTTTAAATATACATCCTAAATCTATCAAATACATGTTTGAAAAAGTGCAAGCTCAAACCTGCAAAACAATGAATTATGAGCAATTTATATATATCATGAAAACACATCTAGAATTGCCTAGCACTTGAAATGCTAAGCCGCTGCTTCTACCCTATTGGTCATGCCTCTTGAGAGGTTAAGCGACGCCTGCAAGCAATTAGTGTTAGAATAATCATGTCTATTTTACCCTCACTTGGACATGGCCACCTGCAAAAAAAACATATCTCTACCATATCCACTTAAAGGCAAGTGCCCACAATGTTGACAATTCAATATTCATCACACCACGACATCAACAACATATACAAAAAAAGGAAAATCTTAATATTAGTATGCTCAGAGATTGTGCACCTAAGTGTGTGAGATTTGTGTGGCATGTCACACTATAAAAGGCGTTTTGTTTTATTGAGGGTTAGAGGTATTTAAACTTAATCCAAGGGTGATTCTCTTTATGTTGTTTATGACTTAAAGATTTTATATGATTTTAAAATTTCATATTTATGAGGGTTATGAAGAACCCACAAAGCAACCACTATTTGCTTTAAGGCAAGTTTGTCGCTTATGAGTCCTAAGATACAATATGATGCAACCATTCCACCTTTTGGGGTGGAATAATTAATCGTTGTATCAAAGAAATTTATGTGATTTTTTTAGGTTTTTGGGTTCTCTTAGTGTTTGGATAAGAGAAAAGTGTCTACCTAATAGGATAAGGTAGACATGCCATAGGGTTATACTTAGGTCTTTATAAAATTCACCCAATAGAGTAGGATGAATTCAACATATGGATATCTCCTCGTATGGCATCTAAAGGTTAAGTAATTTAAATGTCATGAGGAGAGATCATGTGTTTTAGTAAAATGGTTTACTTAGAGTTTTGGTCTAAGAAAGAGATGCCCAACATATAGCTTCTGGGTTAAGTGTTCGAAGATTCTCCTTAGCTTTTAGAGCTAAAAAGGGAGAATATAAAAATCTAATAAGTAGCTTTTAAACTAAATATTGAAGAGTTCTCATTAACTTTTGAAGCTAGGGAGAAAGAAATCACCTATAATTTGGAGGTTATAGGAGAAAGAGAAGAAAAAATAGCTTTTGGGCTAATGCTAGAAATCTTCTAAGGCTTTGGGAGCCCATAGAAGTGAGGGAAGATTGGTATCTTTGAGGCTACAAAGGAATAGAAGGTCTCCTTGAATTTGTGTATTCAAAGAGAGGGAGACACTTGCTTTATTTGGATTGGGCAAATGAAATATGGGTCACCAATTAATTTTAGCTCAATAGGTGAGGAAGATTTGCAACTTTGAGGTTGCAAATCAAGAGGAATTATCATTGAATTTTTAAGTTCAATGATGGATATTAGTTTATTAAATTTACGTAAAGCAAACATGAAATATTTATATGTAAATTTGGGCTACATATCAAGAAATTATCATTGAATTTTTGTGTTCAATGAAGGATGCTTAATTTGTTTGATGTGAATGAAGCAAATGCAAGAAGATGATATGTAGATTTGAACTATAAATTAAAAGAAAGTCTTTAGACTTTTAGTTGTCCAAAGAGGGATCTTCATCCACCTAGTTTAGGCTAAGTGAATAAGAGGAAGCTAAGGTTTTAATTCCTATGCTTAGGTGGAGTTATTTGTTGGTTTTAGTTCAACAAAATAAATGATTTGGTGTAGATTTAATTCACTCAACAAGGGTTGAGTGAATATGGGAATTACCTATAACTTTTGAGTTGTAGAAAGAGAGAAATTTCTCTACAATTTTATCTAGTAGAAAAGAGAGGAGAAAATGCAACTTAAAGTTGCAAATTAGAGAGGTCTCCTTGAATACTTTGGTATTCAAAGAGAGTTGATGATCAACCCATTTTGTGTTAGGCAAATACAAGGAGATGACTGTAGGTTTGAGTTACAAGTCATCATGGATTTCATTGAACCCTGAGATGTCCAAAGAAAGATATACACTCTCCTAATTTGTGTAAAGAGAATGAAAGGGGATTTGAATGTTCTCCCACAATCTTGCTTGTAGGAGATGAAAAAGGAAATACAACTTAGAGATTGCAACTAAGGAAATCCCTTGAACGGTGTATATCTTTCTTTGAACATTAAACGTTCAAAGAGAAGTGATCATTCACTTAATTTAGGTTAAGTGAATGGGGGAAGAGATGTGCAACATGGAGGTTGCAAGCTTATGAACACTCTTTGAACGTTTAATGTTCAAAGAAAGATATACACTCCTAATTTTTAGTTTTAGGAGAATGAAAGAGTGGCATGATTGGAGTTCTCAAGCTTAGCTATAACTCTCAAAAACTTCTTGAAAGTCATTTGAAAATTGTCATGTAGTTTTAGAGAAGAAACAAGCAAGGAGGTGGAAGATTTTCCATAGCTTTTAGGCTAAGGAAAGTTGGGAAATTTCCCACAATTTTGGCTTGTAGGAAAAGGAAGAGAAAATGCAACTTGTGGGTTTGCAAATTTATGAATGTCCCTTCAACATTTGTTGTTCAAAGGAAGATAAAATTCGTTCTCCAAAAATTTGTTCTCCGAATTTTATCTTAGAAGAATGAGAGGATTTCGACAATCTTTGAGTTATAGAAAGAGGGAACCAATAAGCATATAGAACATAATAATTAGGGAAAAAGCTATCTCATACTTTGTAATAGTTTAATTATGACCTAAAATTACCTACCTTTAAGTAAACCATTAGTAGTAAACTAGTAAGCTTCAAAAAAGGTCATAAAAGAAATTTCTATTTTGATGCAGAAAAATTTAGGGAACTAATTGGGATTTGATTTAAATTCTTGAAATTCATATCATATTTGAGATTTATTTTTCATGTATAGCCGCACAAATTAAATTGTTTAGAAAATAAATAGTTTATGAGGGAGAAGATTATAGGAAATCAGTATAGATTTGATTGTTCTAGAAATATCTGAGAATGACTTTATTTGATTGTTGAAATAGAGAAGCAATCTAAGAAAACAATGTTATTTTAAACAAAGGTAAATTGGTTCTCAAGAAAAGAAACCCATTTTCTAGTAGTTTAGGTAGCAAGACATCATGCAAATTCCAATGTGAATGCTATAAGGTGAAAGCTACATTTGGAACTCATTTGTGGATAAAAAAACATTTATAATCAGTAATATAGCTGAAGTAAGGATGCTAAATAAGAAAGTATATAGGGACCTAGGTGTAATTTGTGGGAATTGAGCCAATTGTAAGTAGACAAAAAAAAATACTATTAAAATGATCATCCCACCTAAGGTTGTAAAGCCTGGCTCAATTCTGGCACGACTAGACAGAGTTCTGACTACTTCTCCCCTATTCATATAAAGTTGTAAACATCGTTCTATCAGATTCTGAACCTGCAGAAATAACGGGAGTCATGGGTTAGATAGAATATAGAATGCCATTTTTAAAGGAAACATAACTGACTTTTTAGTCATAAAAATTTTAATTAACACAAGAAAGCACTCTTACAAATTCAATAAAATTTTATTAGCACCACAAAGCATTCTTACAAATTCAATATCTTCACGAGAGACTTTCTTGTTATCACAGTTTGCAGTAGCATTAGATTCTGCTACAGGAGCATCACCACCTCCATTATTCTGCTGGTTACCTTGAGATTCTTGTGAAGGTGGTTGACCTTCTGCAGCACATGGAGAATCCTGCGTAATATTTAAATAAACAAACCCACAGACCACAACCATCAGGGGCCCAGCCATATAATGTGCTGACAGGACAAAAAGTGACCAAAGGGAGATGATGAAATATAATGCACACTCTTTTGTACTTTAACTTGACAACATTTGTCATCCACAACTTACCGTATCCTTCATTCTCTGGCACTGATATTGCAAACAAGGAAGCGAAAGTGAAGATCATGGTAGATTTTGAATATCGGCCATGAAGGCTTACTATGTTTGAGAGAACATTGAAGTCATGAGAAGGAGATTAAGAATATCAGAAGAATAAATACCTCAAATGGAGAGAGAGACAGAGAGAGAGAGAGAGAGAGAGAGAGAGAGAGAGAGAGAGAGAGAACAACCTGACATCCAGGAGCAAGAGAAAGGAACCAATTCCCAAAGAATTTGAGAGAACACTCGTTTATTATTTCTATAATCGGCCATGAAGGCTTACTATGTTTACAATGTTTAATCATCATGGGCAATCTAACCCTAGAAACATTCAGAAAAACAAGATGGATGCCATAGTGACAAATGGCTATTTTACATCTGAAAAACAATGATGATGCATTGATATGACAAACCAATAATACTAACTAAAGTGATAAACAAAAATGGGTGTTGACTAAAGAAATGAAGTAGACGATTCTCACAACATCAATTGCCTTGAATTAAGAAGAACCGTATTTCGGAGAGTTTAAATGCTGCTGAATGAAGAACAAGAGGTCCTTGATTATATTGTTGAGTTAGTGAAATACATCCTAAAAAGAGGGAAATGGATATTCCATAATGAAGTGACAAATGGAAAATACACCCCACGGAAGAACAGATAAAGGGTTGGACTAACAAGACAATAATATTATTGACTGCGACACTCATCAATCCTCATGAACACTTTCATCACTGGCCGAAAGCTATCGCTAAAAGCATGGAAGTCTTCATTGACGCTGTCAATCTGATCTAATTTGACTAAAGCACTGGTTGATTGAAGCTAAAAATTTTTGGGGTAATTTGGATTGAGATCAATCGAATTGGATTAGGTTGTTGTACATAAATCAATTGGGTTGGGATTTCAATAAATAATTTTAGGTCTAAATGGGACTAATAGATAAATAATTTTTTTTCAATATAAAAGAGGTAGCTCTAGTGGAAGATAAGATTAGAGAGAGTCGTCTTAGATGGTTTGGTCACACAAAACGGCTACCTTCCGATGACCCGGTTAGGAAAGTAGATGTATTAGATTTGACTTATGTTAAGAAATGTAAAGGTAGACCTAAAAAGACTTGGTTAGAAAATATTAGAAATGACCTTTCTTTTTTAATTTAGATGAGAATTTGACTCTTAACAGGACACAATAAATAAAAAATGATTCATGTAGCCAACACAACATAGTGGGATAAGGCTTGTTGTTGTTGTTGTATAAAAGAGGTTGTCTCAATTTTGTTAGGTACAATAAAATCATCTGAAGAAGATTGGGCATAATGCTATTCGCGGATAAAGGAGGGCTCGTTAAATCTTATTTGAAATTTGAATGGATAATTGGTTATGGTTGGGGTGAATTTAGGATTAGGCTTGTTTGTGGTTCGAATTTTGAATGAGTTATGTTGATGATATCAGGAGTGCATAGGGATGGTGATGAGGTAGCTAGAAACATTGAATGTGAAGAGGAGGAAAGGTAATGATTTTGGTGATTTGGTTGAAGACTTTTAAAAATGAGGTGGAGAAGAATTTGTTAGGAAGTTAGAAAGAGGGTTGGGTGATGAGGAAGGGTTAATGAGTATAGTGAGAATTGGATAAAGATATCACTACCTCGATGTTCTAGGGAAATTAGGAACTGCTAGGCTAATGAACATGGTTTGTTAATCCCTTTTATCCTAGGTGCTTTGATTTAGAATGATTTTGGCTATTTTATAAAGCATAAGATTCATGTTGCATATGTGAATATGCCACTCTATTAAGACACATGAGTCTTTGAATTTAGTCCTACATCGGCTAGCCCAACTTTGGTTCACTCCCTAACACAATCAAAATAAGGAGAGGAAGTTGGAGTGCAGAAGGTGATGACGTGATCATAATACACCTTAATACATATTATTCATTAAGAATTCTTAGAGTTCGAAGACTTTTAAGAGCAGGCTGGACTTCTAATATATCTGAAGTGCTGAAAATGAAGAATGTAGAAATAGAACTAAAAAAAGTTAAGAAAAAGAAATTGAGAAGATTAGAAGAATAAATACCTCAAGAGGAGGTAAGAATAAACCGATCCCCAAAGAGAATGCCAAAAAAATTCCACATCTTTATTCCATCATCAACAACTCTCAATAATATTCTAAAGGATTACAATTTATAATAATAGCCTTAATTTTTAAGAGCACTAATCCTAAAAACATTGAGATAATGGTTGTTCACAGTAACAAATAACTATTTTAACCCTAAGAAATACTGAAAAGATAAATAAAGATGATAATATAAACATGACAAATTAAACAGTACTATCTAGATAGACAAACATAATGATTCCTGGCTAAGAACTGAAGAAGAAAACGAGCATTGCATCATATTAAGCAGACTACAAACGATAGTTGTGATATCAAAATTCATGACAACTTGTCAACAATATCAAATTTAACATGCAATTCACTTTTAACTTATCTAGTATGCAAAATATGTATTGCTAGCATCAATTAAAAAGGCATTGCCAAGGCTCGAGTAAGATGAAACCAATATGACAGATTCCTTCAATATATATTTTACAGTACTAAGGCTCGGATCTTAATGGAGATATAAGTTGATTGTATTAGAGGTACAGAGGAACAATGCTTATCAAAGTGAATGTGAGATTAATTCAATAGGAAGATAAAATTAATATGAAAGGAATATGAAAGAAAAAATATTAGACCAAAGATAAAATGGTTGGCAAGTGAGCAAAAAGATTTATGCAAACAGGATCTAAAAGCACTCCTCTTAATAAGCAGGAAAACAAAGGATTTATGCCTTTCTTTCTCGAATGTATTTGTGTAGTTAGATACATGCATATCAATATTTATACTGCGAAAGAGATTTCAGAAATCATGTTTTGGGGGCTTCCAGAACATAACCTCTCATATTAGGATTTTGTGTGCATTTGGAGAAACAGATCTCTTTGTTTGGTTCTCTTCAAGGGTTATAGGATTACAACATTGACGAGCAATCATTAGGATTTTGGCTAGCTTCATTTTGGGCATTCGATATCTTGGTGAGACAATCATCTTATATTTGAGAGTTCTTTTGGGCTTTTCCTTTTGTATGTGGGTGTACCTGAGAACTAGAAAAGGCATAGTGAGTGTTCTTGATCCAAGTTGCTACTTCAACTTTAAGTCATTTAATACCCTCCTTACATTAAATTGACACCAAAATGAATTTATGAGATTAATAACCAAGAAGTTTGAATTGAAAATTGAGAATTATTTCCATAAAATTACCTATAAATTATATCGTACAGTATGCTCTTTAGCCAGTGTTATAAATTGAACTAGAGGTACAATTGTAACATTAATGAATTCACCTTTATGCAATAATTTTTTTTTGCAAGTATCACATGCATTTAGAGATTGTGCAATGATAATCCCTTCAAGGCATTCGAAGCTTAGAGTGCTCAGCTTAAAGAGGAGCTGAAAGAGGAGATCCAATTTTGATTTAATATTGAGTAATGGGGGGATGGGATAAAGGCTTGTTACTGTTGTTATTATTGAGTAATGGGGGTAGATTTGTTAAAACAGGACCCAGCATTCATAATGTAATATTCCTTGAATATTCTCATTTGATTAAAAGGACCATACAAACTATGGTTTCGTTTGGGACAACTTTTTTGTTGTTTCTTAAAGTAGCTTTCTAGTATAAAAAATTTAATTTTTTAACTAAAAAGTTGCTTTAAGAAGTGACAAAGAAGCCGTCCCAGTTGAAGCTCGAATGTTTGATATTGTAATAAATGCTTATATTTTTAGCTAAATATTTTATATTATAAGCTAAATCGACGGCAATACATCGATCTGCATGAAGAAGAAACAAAACTTTGGAATAATGTCTTTCTTTCTCGGATGTTTTCATGCGGCTATATGTATGCAGGCCAATCATCTAAGATTTCTAAAGCCATGCTTTGGAGACTTCCATTGTTATTTTGTGAAGCCAATTTTTTTCCTTACGAAGAAAATCTACTTTATAAACTTCATGTTGGTCATTTCATTAATAGTTATGAGTTATTTAAATGCCATAATTTTTCTTTGTGAAGAGGGGGCGTCATCTTTATATTGCATAAGAAGATTTAGATCTATAATTCTCCACAATCAAATCATTGTAAAATCTATATCTGCAACATCAGCTTGTAGTTATTAATTGGAGAACAAGTATAATTTTTTTTCCGTTTATGTGTATTGATCATTTATATTATATATTCTTCTTCTTCTTTTTACTTTTTTTTCGCATAGGTGTTTGCCTATTTCCCAGCACCCAAGACTTATATTCTAAGATTAGAATTTCAGATGTGTTTGGTGAAGCTAACCTCTCAATTGGATTTCTCTTAGGTGATGGAGGTTGCAGTATTACAACTTCGACAAGCATCATCAACAAGGGGGTTCTAATTGCCTTTGTATTGGGTGGTTAGTATCTTTGTGAGAGACAATTATCTTCTATTTGAGGGTTTTTAACTTCTTTGTGCAAAGGTGTACTTGAGAATTGAACGAGTTGGTAAGTGATCTTGATTTATACACCGCAATTGTGGCTTTTTTAAAGTAAGGCTTCATTTGGGATGGCTTTTTTACTGCTTCTTAAAGTAACTTTCTAGTATAAAAATTAAAATTTTTGTACTAAAAAATTGCTTTAAGAAGCAGTAAGAAAGTATCCCAAAAGAAACCTAAATCATCTCTCCTCTTCAAAAAATGTAAGCTTGGTTGAAATCAAATTATGTAAATCTTGTTATCTTCTGTTACAAGCTTTCTCTCATTTTATATGTTAATTTGTGACACATTGTTCTCAAATCCTAGCCAACACTTCCGTTCAAGATAGTCAACGCCCTCATTACCACGCACAACCTATAGTAAGAGAAAGGTATTAATGATGTTAATGATGATGATATTGTTGTTGTTATTTTTGTTGATGATGGTAACGTCTGAAGAACGTAATAAGTTTGGGTATGGCCTCACTTTTCCCCCACTCAAAAACAACTAAACGCAAGAGATTTGAAGGATATAGTTGTAGGAAACAGCAAAGAAAATGACAACTAAAAGAATAAACAAAAAAACAATTTATGATGGAATCTGTATTAAACATGCTTACATGGTTATGTCAAGCAAGAATGATAGTTTAATATAATAGCCTTTTTCTAAGGGTTTCTTTTATAACAAATAATAGCTCATTAAATAGCTTTCAAAAGGATAGGAAATATGTACAAACAATAAGTTAAAGTGACCCTATGCTATTATAACCTGTGTAGACTTCATTTCCATTCAGTACACATGACAAGTTTTTGTTTCCAATGTCGTTATATGAACTGTGAAACTTAGATACTTCACATCAGGATACTACCATCTCAGAACGAACTGTGCTTCCAAAAAGTATTATCACCTGAAAAGGAGCACAAAAAAAGAATGAGAAATATTAATCAACTATGTAATTAACTGTTCTAAATTCAATTATGTTGCCATCAAAACAAGACCTAGACTTGGCAGACTAGCCAGGATGTTGCCCAGAAGGTTTTACTGCAAAGCACCTTTTAGATTCAAAGTGAAGTCCTATCCTTGGTCAATTTCTTTCAACTGCTAAACATTTAAAGCTAAGCTTCTACAGAAAATGACAAATGGAATCATAAAAATCTATATCTGATCAAGCACAATATTTTAGTGGAGCATATATCTAAAGGCGCTTACAAATATTCAAGCATAGTAAAATTCAACTCGGTTTGAATAAATTAATTTGAGCCTAAATTGACCTGACAAAACATACTATGAGGTTCACGTGAAAGGAGGAAAGAGGGGAGAACTAGAAAGCTAGCATACGGAGACTCCAGACACTAGCCATCAACGAGGAACATGAAGGTAATCTCAATTGTCATCAACAAGCTATTATTTTGGTTGCTGAAGATCCAGGAAGTCTAAATCTTCTTTGAATTGTCAGTTGACATGCTCCAACGTATGCGGACATCTGACGGTGAACATTAATCAAAAGAAGAGACGAAGATCGACGGCTGAGATCCCTCAATTTTATCTTAGTTAATTAATTGTATTTTTTATTTAATTATGCATTTTCCGTTTTTACCCTTACTTAAGGGTCTTGTCTTATGTAAGCCCAAGGGATAAAGTTGTCTTTTAGTTTCTTTTAAGTATATAGAGGTCTTTGCTCTTGTATTAGACTATGATGCATTAATAAAAAAAATTGTTTCTACACTTTATTCTTGAGAGCTATGGGAGTTCTTAGGAAGTGGAAGTCCCTATGTTAGGGCAATGAAATACCCACCAACCGCATGATGTGTCCGGGCTTGTGGTTGAAGTCCCTATGTGAGGGCATCGCATCACTTGTTAGCCGCAGGATGTGTCCGGGCTCACGGTTTACCTTCATTCCCTATCTCTTTCCTCTCTCTTTCTCCACCGGCCATCTTCCTCCATAGCTGTCGGCCCCTCCTCATCCACAAGTTTGAATTTCAAATTCAAATAGCCACGTGATTACTTTCCTAAATTAGTCAATTACTAATTTGGAAAGCTTCTTAATGGAATTCAAATAGATTTGAATTTCAAAAACCTTTCCGGATTAATAAATCCATTTTAAGAAGCCCCTCCAAATCTGAAATTAATTTCATATTTAATTCTCAATCCCAATTAATGATTGATTCACATTCATTGAACCTAGACACCTCATCCTTCCCTCTCACTTGGTCGGCCCTTCTCTCCCCTCTATCCTAATGATTTTCTTCCTAATTAAAGACCCCAATTAAGGAAATAATTAATTCATCTCTTCCCTCTCTTCTTTCTTGTTTGAATTTCAAATTCAAATCCATTAATTAAGGGAAATTTGAGATAGAATTTTAGATCTTTAATTTTTTTATTACCCCCCCCCCCCCGCCGGTTTACATTAGTTTGGTATCAGAGCATGATTACCCGGGGTTCGGACTCGACGGAGTCGAGCTCTTTTCCACCCCGGTAGAATGATGCGGACATCCGATGGTGGACGTTAATCAAAGGAAGAGACGAAGATCAACGGCTAAGATCCCTCCATTTTATCTTAGTTTATTAATTGTATTTTTGATTTAATTATGTATTTTTTTACCCTTACTTAAGGGTCTTGTCTTATGTAAGCCCAAGGGGCAAAGTTGTCTTTTAGTTTCTTTTAAAACTTATATATAAAGGCATTTGCTCTTGTATTAGACTATGATGGATTAATAAAAAAAAAAAGTGTTTCTACACTTTGTTCTTGAGAGCTATGGGAGTTTTTAGGAGAGTTCAAGTATGTTAGGGCAATGAAATATCCACCAGCCGTAGGATGTGTCCGGGCTCGTGATTGAAGTCCCTAGGTGAGGGCATCGCATCACCCGTCAATAGCAGGATGTGTCCGGGCTCACGGTTTACCTTCTTTCCCTATCTCCTTCCCTCTCTCTTTCTCCACTGGCCATCTTCCTCCATAGTTGTCGGCCAAGTTTCCATCTTCCCTTCCTCCCATTCTCTAAACCGAACACCACCACCCTTTTTTTCTCCTCCACCCGTCGGCCATAAGTCCCAACACCACTGGCCTCAAGGATTCTTTCTTCCCTGCCAAAACCTTCCTTTTCCTCCTAGACGGCAACCCCATCCCCTCCATTAAGTGTCGGTCCCCTTCCCCACAACCCTCACATTCCCCACTGAAATCCACACCTCCTCTCTCTTCCCTTGGCTACACCCATTCAAATCTTGCATTCAAAACCTTCCAATTTGAGCCCTTCTTATTTTGGGAAATGGGAACAATTTAATTTCATATTCAAATAAATTTGAATTTTGAATTTGTTTCCTAAAATGAGAATCTCTATTTTAGGAAAGTTCCTAAATTCATGCCCATTTGAATTTTAAATAGGGTTGAAATGAAATTAATCCTTCCTAATTTAAAATTCTAATTCAAGCAAGCATTAATTTCCCTCTCTTAAACTCCTCCCCTCCTTAAAGTCGCCGGCCCCTCCTTATCCACAAGTTTGAATTTCAAATTCAAATAGCCTCTTGATTACTTTTCTAAATTAGTCAATTGTTAATTTGGAAAGCTTCTTAAATTGAATTCAAATAGATTTGAATTTCAAAAACCTTTCTGGATTAACAAATCCATTTTAGGAAGCCCCTCCAATCACTCCAAATCTGAAATTAATTTCATATTTAATTCTCAATCTCAATTAATGCTTGATTCACATTCATTGAACCTAGACACCTCATCCTTCCCTCTCACTTGGCCAGCCCCTCTCTCCCATCTATCATAATGATTTCCTTCATAATTAAAGGCCCCAATTAAGGAGATAACTAGTTCCTATCTTCCCTCCCTTCTTTCTTGTTTGAATTTCAAATTCAAATCCATTAATTAAGGGAGATCTGAGATGGAATTTTAGATATTTAATTTTTAATTACCCCCTCCCCCGTTCTACATCACCAACCAACATCAATCAGTTTGTCTCAAAACATTTCTATCGAGCTAAAAAAAATCCTTGACTTACTTCGCAAATAAGGGTGTTTGTTTTCATTAGATCTAAATGTCATATTCCCATCAATCAACCACAAAACTCAAAATAGATTATAATTTCATTGTAAACAAACTCATATTTTTTTATCATTAATCAAAGGTAGTGGCTCGAAAGCTCAACCAGCCACCTAGCCTAAACCAAACAAGCTGACCCAATGCCAAGTCTATCCAATCAAATTTTAAATAAATTCCAATGGCAAGGTAAATCATTGTTCTCTTCTCAATCAGCCAAATCACTTGCACCTTTATATGCAACTTAATTTTCCATTCTTTAGTAATATTCCCACAAGTTTCATGTTTTTTTTTATTTCCCTTTCATCAAAAATCTGTCCCTGCAATGCTACAAGCAACTTCATCTACTACGCAATCGATACCATCATCTTCATCTTTCATGCAGCTTCATTGTCACTCCCTTATAGTTGGCCATGTTGCCATCACCTATTTGTAGAGCTTCATTACCCCCTCTTCAGTTGGTTTCATTGCATGCACAAATCCAAGAAACTTTATAACCCGCTTCTCAACCAATTTGTCGCCCACTCCTCATTAAACATTTAAATTGATAAAACCAATATAATTGTTAATTTCTTACGAAATTGAGTCAAAATTATGAAGTGAAGAAGAGGAATAAAACAAGAGAAGAGATATACATGATTACTCCCTTTCTCCTTCCTTTACAGTAAGATAAGATTTAAACACTAAAATTAATTATTTTAATTATCATTAAATGTAATTGTTATTTTCTAAATTATATTTTGAGAATTATTAGGAAGAATAGATCAAGAGAAGAAATATTTTGTTGTTCTACAAAAGTTGGATAAAGAGAACAAGGTATGTATATGAGATATAAATTAGACATTCTACATTATGAAACCTTTCTATGATATATAAGTGTTTCATAATTCTACAATTAATCTCTCTCTCTTTATATATATATATATATGTGTGTGTGTGTGTGTGTGTGTCAGCACCTCTTTCAAATTCAGCACCCTTTCGATCATAATCAGCCCCTCTCCTTTGAAATCTCGTCCCTCTCCTCTCAAATTAAGCACCTCTTCATTCATGTCCAACCCTCTCACGCCTCTCCCCATACCCTCTACTCAACTCCTCCCTAAAAAATGGCTCTATGGGAGGCATTCTCTCATCTCCCTCTTAAATCTCCACCTCCTAATCTTCCTTTCAACTTATTGGATTAGGATTTTCCCCACTTCCTAAGCTATCAGCAGCTCCCCTCACCTCCGACAATGCCGTCTTGGGTTGGTCCTCAAGCAACTTCTTCAACATCTCCTCTAGGATAAAAAAATTCTCATCGATCTTCTCATGGACGGCTGAAATTTGACTTTTGAAATCTAAAAATTGAGTTTGGAGATCCGAAATTTCAAATTTCAATTGTCCAATCTCCCCCTCCAACACTTCTACCTTTCTTCCTGCCATAAGTACCATGATGAAGACTCCAACCCGCAAAAAAACTATAATCCTGGTCTTCAAACATAAGAAATCAGCAATTTAGAGGGGAAATGTTACTATGACATATTTTTTCACTATTGAACCCTTTCAATAGCCTTATCAGTCATCAACCTCTTAGTAGACCTTGGTATTTTGTCTTTGTTTTTTTAATCAATAATCAAATTTGGCTATCATACATGCAAGTGAGCTAGATAAACATTATTATGTGTTATTTCTTTCCATCCTAAACTACTAGTAGTCATTTTCCTTTAGAGTTAATTCACTCGAATATTCGAGATCATTGCTACAACACTTCATTTTTCACACCCAATTAGAATTGTCGAACTTGTGTGATGATTTGATCACTCAGAACTGATGAGGCCCCTCAAAAAAAAAAAGTTCGGTTATGATGCTGCTCAAACTAGGTCATCAAGCTCCTGTATGACTAACCTCACCTTGGTCAGTTGGGGATATAATGAAGACTAGCCCATCCAAAATAATATGCCCGATCTTGGGATAAAAGTCAACTAGGCTGGCACTCATATACTTGAGAGCAAATATTACCAACTACGAAGGTGCATTAGAGCTATAAATCCACCAACTACAACATGACAAGACACTAAACCACCCCTGATGTCATGAAGTGACGTGTATTTTGCAGCCATCATCCTCTCCATGACTAAGGACACTCAACAAACATGTCCCATGTGCCACATTCAATGAACACAACCCAGAAATCCCATGTGCCACATTCAACGAACACATCCCAGAAAACCCATAACATAGAGAGTTTGTGTAATTATATAAATGATCCAGATTAGGGATTCTTCATCTTTTTCTTTTTCAAGCATCAATGTAATCAAAAAGGCTAATGCATTTTCTAATTAACATAGGTAAAGACCGCTAAAATTGCTAACATCTTGTTGTCATTGTCTGCATAATCTTTGTCATCTTCATCGACCTAGGTAAGCTAACTCAAAAACTCTCATTTTAATCCTCTCTTCTCTCCTCGAACCAATGAAGACTTGAGTTCGAGTCTCTATCAAACTCGAACTACAACTATTGTCCATTAATATCTTTCTAGTGCATTCATTGAGATCCTTCATACTAGTCAAAGAAGTCCAATGGAAAATTGTTCAAATCATGGTAATCTAACACCAAGTACCACTACTTCCATGCTTAGTTCCATGAACCATGTGGAAGGTGACTCCTCTCAACCCAACTTAACGTCGCTAATCACACAGTTATAGGACTTTTATCGCAAGATGGATGCCCTCATGAACAGAGCACTAAGACAAGCTGCACCAGTAAGTGCTCGTATAATGGAAATATAGGCTACATCAGCTCTAGTGACTAAGGAAACATCCCATGATAACCTCCCTCAAAAAACATGCAAATATAAAACTAATAGTCCATTGTTAATGGAAATTCTATGGGAAATCCCACCTGCAAAGTTGAAGATACCTCTATTGGATCACCACATGGGACTAACGAATCCCTATAGAACACCTCAACCCCCATATAACACCTCAAGTATTTTGACCACGTCATCATGCTAGCTCTCATCTCCAACACCTGTGTTCCACATCTTCTCTACCAAACTCAAGGATGTTGTGTGGAGATGAATTGTAAAGCTTTCACCCAACAATAGCACATCCTTTGACAAGTTGTATCAGCATTTTGTATTCATATTTATCGATTCCATGTGGCCTCTTAATTCCACCCAAACCCAATTGCGCTTCAGGTAGTGAATATACAACCTGATATCTATAGTAAAATTTTCATGCCTAGTGGCAAATAAAGCTTCTTCAATAAAATATTTGGATGGATAATCTAACATCAATAGTTAAATATTCAAAAAGAAATATAAAATTGGAATTTTCCTCAGGTTTGTATCAAAAATTGACATTCTTGAAACAAAAAATGAGTGCTAAAGAACTATTTGATATTGATCATATGTGCTTGAGCTGATCCAGATGTGCAAGAGGATAAACACCAACCAATCTTCAACCTCAAGCCAAATAAAGGACACTAATTGTACACAAGGACTGCAACACCTCCTATACATGGAGGGGAACTCTCAACCCACTTTCCCAAATATTTTAAGACCCTAATAGCTAAACAAATAAGATCGTGAGATAACTAAGCAACTTTGAGCTTGCCTAAAACTCCATAAATAGATTAGGGAAGAAGAGAATGGCAATTTAAAGGTGCCCATAACTCTATAAATTCATTACGAAAAAAGAGAGACAGAATTCATAGTTCAATTCATTCATTTTGCATGATCTAATACTATCTAAGGAGGGGTATTTTTAGAATTACAATACTAACGGCTCATTAAACACCTAATAACTATCTAATAAACACTAATAAGCTATAAACTACTAAGACCTAAAATAACCCACAAACTCATTGCACTTTTAACCCTAACAAACTATCCCAACAAGTACTTGATAGTTAGCAACTTCAGACAGTTGTGAAAAAAAATAGACAAATAGAAAAGCAACTCAGACAATTTCTAGTGATGAAAACAGTCTGCAAACAATCAATAGAAAACATCCATTAAAATAAAAAGTTCAAAAAAAAAATCACAAATTACCTCCAAACCATCACTCTTAAGAACAAAAAACGTTTCAGGCGAACCACAAACAGTGCCACAAAAAGTAATGGCATTTGAATATTCTTCCTTCTAAAAGCCCTCACTCCAGTACTTCTACAAATAGTAAAACCCACTATTTCACGCTTTTAAGTTCGAACCTTTCAGAAAGAGAATAGAGAAAAAACTCAATATTCCAGATTCGGCCAATCCAGAAATGGCAAAAAAGAGCTACTCCAACAAAACCAAAAGCCAAATTACTCATATTCCATGACCACTCCCTGCTACATTTCACTAGATCTAACAAAATTTATCTTTAATGAACAAAAGTTGCGGATTTGTGCTTCCCACAAACAATAACTAGAAGAAGAAGAAGAAGTGAAGTAGGTATCCGTCAGTCTTCGAAGCTTACCACCGACAAAGGAGATATTTTTTTTTTGGTTTCTCTCCGCAGAGTTTTCTTCTCCGTCGCCCCCAAAGTCTGCAGAAAGAGACGCGAGCGTGAGAGAGAGAGATGAAATTGTCCAAGGCCCCTACTAGATACTGCCCGCATTTATATACCAGTTTCTTTCAAAGTACTTGTTATAGCAGAACAAAAATAAGATCAAGAAAATTTCTTTTATTTTGGAGTCCTTAACGTCTCATTTGCTCATTTATAATTAGAAAATATATATTTAAAATATATTATTTCTTCTTCTTCTTTTTTTTTGCTTTTTTGTTGCAACCCATGACCCCGAATTTGAGATTTTGATGATGTCAAATAATGAGTGTTTTGGACAGGGGCGGAACTGTTGCCATATTAGGGGGGGCAATTGCCCCCCCTTAAAAAAAAAATTTTTTTATTAGAGAGAGGGTTATTAGGTAATTTTACATCAAAAACTCTTATTTTGCCCCCCCTTTGACCTAACCCGCCGATATCAACCAAGGAAATTCGGGGATTCGCGAAACTGGGCAAGAGGGCGATTCGCGAAACTCCACAAGACGGCGAGTCGGGAAGAGAGGCTTTGAAACTTCGTCGGCTTCGAGTTCGCAACTGCGCAAAGGCTTTGGGACTTCGTCGCTTCGTCCGTTCGTCGGCTTGAGTTCGGCTTCGTCGCCTCCGGCTTTGTGACTTCGTCGCTTCGTCGCCTCCGGCTTCAGGAATCAGGATTCAGGAGATCTAGAATCTAGGTAAGTTTTGAACTTTTGATTTATGAAAACATTGCTTATTTGCTTGATTGTTTTGTTTGGTTTTTTTTGATAGATTTGCTGTTATTTTTTGAATGTTTTGTAAGTTTTGATTTACTCTAGATTCTAGAAATAATAGATTATAGATTATCAAAACATTGCTGTTAGTTTTTGAATGTTTTGTGCTTTGATTCTAGGCAATAATCAAAATAATATAACACTTAAATCACGTTATATCAGAGAATTGGATGTTATTGCTTTGATTCTAGGTAGTTTTTGAATGTTATTGCTTTGATTCTAGGCAATAATGTTATATCAGCTAGGTGGAATCAACATTTTAATTTATTTGTACATTTAAATCTTTAAGAAAACTACTTTCCTTTCCAGTAGTATGGTCCTCAGATTAGACAAAATTCTATAATTCTTGTTTTGTGTTAGAAATGCTAAAATAGATTTTTATGATAATAATTTTAAAATTGTTATTTTGCTATTTCATTAATTTTGAAATTGTTATTTAATAAATTTCATTTTAGGGTTTAGGAAAATGGAGCGTTATTTAAAGAGGAAAGAGCGAATAGAAATTGACATTAACAATCTTCCAGCAGATCCAGGACTCCGAACCCCTATTTGGAATTTATGATGTAAATGATAGAGATAAGATTCGAAGATCATATCTATTGAAGGGTCCCCATCAACCAAGAAGTCATCAATTTCCCCAAACTTTACATGGAAATATTGCACGTAGGTTCAATCCGAATTGGTTTGATGAATACTCTGATTGGTTAGAGTACAGTGTACAGAAAGACGCTGTTTACTGTCTTTATTGCTATCTATTTAAACCTCAAGAGCAGATTATTAAAGGTAAAGGTGGTGGGGATTCATTTATTGGAGAAGGTTTCAAAAATTGGAAGAAGAAAGAAAAATTATTATGTCACGTTGGAGATCACAATAGTGTACATAATAAAGCTAGACAAAAATGTGAAGATCTGATGAAGAATCAAGAACAGAGTGTTCCAGCTTTATGGTTAAGCAAAGATGACAAGAACAAAAAACAATATAGGATCATGTTAACTGCAGCCATTGATTGTGTTAGATTTTTGTTACGTCAGGGATTATCATTTCGGGGGCATGATGAGTCTTCCAATTCAGATAATCGAGGAAATTACTTAGAGCTACTTGATTTTCTAGCTGATCATAATGAGGAAATTAAGACAGTGGCATCTGCATATGCTAGCTCAAATCTGAAGTTAACTTCTCCAAAAGTCCAGAAAGAAATATGTTTTGCTGCATCAGCTCAAACTTTAACATATATAATGAAAGATATTGGTAACTCATACTTCTCCCTTATAGTTGATGAATCCCGTGATATTTCTACGAAAGAACAAGTTGCTATTGCAGTGCGATATGTGGATAAGCTGGGCCAAGTGATTGAAAGATTTATAGGCATCAAACATGTCACATCCACTAATGCAGTTACACTGAAGGTAGCCATTGAAGACATTCTAGCTAAACACTCATTGAGCATACAAAGGATACGTGGTCAAGGTTATGATGGGGCATCCAATATGAGAGGGGAATTTCATGGTTTAAAGGCCCTTATTCTAAATGATAATCCTCAAGCATTTTATGTTCATTGTTTCGCTCATCAACTCCAATTATGTTTGGTAGCAGTAGCAAAAAATCATTGGCAAGTAAAACATCTCTTTGAGTTCACTTCTAGAATAATAAATACTATTGGGGCTTCTTGTAAGAGAACAGATGCTCTTAAAAGTATTCAGCATGAGAAAATACTTCTTCATCTTAAAAATGGAAATCTCATAAGTGGCAAAGGTTTGAATCAAGAGACAAATTTACAAAAATCTAGTGATACTCGTTGGAGTTCACATTTTCATTCTCTGATTAGTCTTATGCATATGTATGCTTCTGTGATCGAGGTGCTAGAGATCGTTAAGGAAGAAGGGGTTCATGATCAGCAATCAGTTGAAGCGGGTGTTCTGATTGATATAATGGAGTCTTTTGATTTTATCTTTACAATGCATTTGATGATTGATATATTGGGCATTACGAATGAGTTATCACAATCATTGCAAAGAAAAGATCAAGACATTGAAAATGCTATGAAATTGGTTCAAATTTCCAAACAACGACTGCAACTTCTAAGGGAGAATGGATGGAATGGTTTACTAGATGAAGTGACACGTTTTTGTGGTGTTTTTGAAGTTGTTGTTCCAAACATGAATGAAACATATAAAACTCGTCGTCGATCAGTAAGAGGAGGTGAAGATAAAACAAATTTACATCATTATCGTGTTGATTTATTTTATACAGTTGTTGACATGCAACTTCAAGAGCTAAATAATCGCTTTTCTGAATCAAGTGCTGAGTTACTTCTCTGTATGTCATGCTTAAACCCAAGTGATTCTTTTCGTGCTTATGATGAGAGGAAATTGATATGTCTAGCAGAATTATATCCAAGTGATTTTTCTACAATTGAGGTTATTGCTCTTAAAATTCAATTGGCAACGTACATTATCGATATGCGGACTAGTGAAGAGTTCTCCTCTCTAAGAAGTATTGCTGATCTTGCAAAGCAGATTGTTAAGTTCAAGAAGAATGATGTGTATCCTTTAGTTTACAAACTTATTACTTTATCATTAACCTTACCAGTTGCTACTGCTACAGTGGAGAGAGCATTTTCAGCCATGAAAATTATCAAACATCGATTGCGTAGTAGGATGGGTGATGATTGGCTCAATGATTGTCTTGTGCCTTACATTGAAAAAGATGTATTTGATTTGATTCCCAATGAAGATGTTATCCAATATTATCAAAAAATGCAAAATAGATTGATAAAATTGTATTGATTTTCAATTTTTCTATCATAATGGAAATACAATATTTCACTTTGAATTATGTCTTCTTTTTTTTATATTAGTCTATTATATTAAGAAAATTTTGCCCCCCCTAAGATGAAAGGCTGGTTCCGCCCCTGGTTTTGGAACAACCTTTCATTGAATACTATTTTATTTGTTATTGTCCTTGAGTACTAACATTTCAGGAAGATCACAAGTGACTCAGGACGAAAGGAAGACTCAAGAAAGGGTAGATTAGGAGTATGAGTCAAACATTATATTTTTCTATTTATTTTATTTTATTTTATTGAGTCTAGCCACAAAATGCATAAGAGTAAGAGCAACCATGCACACACATAGGGGGAGAGTTTGTTTTTAAATGAAAATTGTCATAGAAATTCTTCTATGTAGATCGTATTGTACGATGTTATTTCGTACCGTACGATCAGAGCTATGTGGACGATTCTGTGAATAGATCGTACTGTACGATATGTTCAGATCCAAAACCCTAGCCGTAGTTTAATTTGAGTAAGTGATTTTGCGCCGCTCGTACTGTACGAACATGTTCGTACTGTACGATCTATTTTTAATACTTACTTAAAATAACCCGTAATTAGTGCATGTAATACAGGCCTAATTAATTTTTGAACATCGTACTGTACGAACTGGATCGTACCATACGATGAACAGAGACGACATCTGATCGTCCAGACTATCGTCCTGTACGAATAATGTTTTGTGGATCGTACCGTACGATATTATATCGTACAGTACGAATTGTTTTTGAACTGTTCGTACATCTTCGTACCAGGACGACGTCTGTTTATACATATCGTACTGTACGATGTTTCATCGTACTGTACGAACAGTAACGGCTACTTTTGAAATCAAAAGTTTTTGGAGCCCGTTTTTAGATGTCAATCAAGTCTTTTTTCAGCAAGAATCACAGAGGGGGTGAACGTGGTTAGAGAGGGATTCCAAGGGAGAGATCTCTAGAGAAATTCTTGAGGGTTGAGAGAGGAAGGAGGAGGTGAGCGTTGTGAGGGAGAAGAGGTGTGAGGGAGATCACACGGTTGCTCCAAGCTTGCTGCATCTTGCTCCTCCTGTGGCCCTAGAAAGATTTGAGGGAAGATCTCCAAGGGAAAGGCTCGTCTACATCCGTTGCCTCGAGGTTCTCTGCCTTCTCCAGGAGGGAGAAAAACAAGAAGGTTCTCTGCCGTTGCCAGGAGGGCGAAAACAGAGTTTGACACTCCGTCACGCCGGGTTGGTGAAAGGGAGGTTTGTAAAGGCTTCTCCGCCTTGCCGATGGGGGCAAAAGGATAACTATTTTGATAGTGAAAATCCCGGAGCGGAGGACTCCGGGGAGTGGACGTATGTCATATTTTGACCGAACCACTATAAAAATTCTTGGTGTGTTTTTTCCTTATCGTCGTTTACTTTTTACTTGCATTTAATTTTCATAACTATTGCATGGTGAAATTTGTGGAAGAAAAATTGTTTAAAATTTTGTTGTAGAATTTCAAAAATAACAAAAAAATTAGAACTCTTGTTTAGGGTTATTTTTATTAAGGAAAAGATTTTCAAAATTCACCCCCCCCCCCCCTCTTGACATTTAGTAATTTTATTTTTTATTAGAAAAATTAAATTTGATCTGCTTAATTTGAAAATAAATAAATTATTTTGTTTTTCCATTTTCTTACTTTTTTAAATCTCTAGGAAAAAAATAAAAACTTTTATATAAAATATGAAATCCCAAGCGCATTTAAAAAAATAAAGTAAATAGAACTTTACATAATTTTATTATTTCATTAAAAAAATGATCAATATTAACTTAATTTTTTCTACAAATAATATTTGATGAGTAAATTAAACTTAAAACTTAAATTTCCTTCAAATTAAGGTTTAAATTAGCTTAAGTGTGCCCGAATGCACACTGGATTGGTAGAAAAAAGCTTTGAGATAGAAAAAAAAACTTAATTGTGTTCGAAGCTAGAATACACACTGAATGCACACTGGATTGGTAGGTTCGTGATCGATCTTCTTTCTCTTCCCACGAAAAAATCATTTTTGTGCTGTGTATGGATGCGTCCGGAGGCCAATTTGGGTGAGTCACGTCACCAAATGCAAAGTATATTGGGACATCGCACATAATAATCTCTCCTTCCCACGAGCTTGCACCCCACACGATGAGGATGGGGAAGGACTTCGCTAAATGCAGATAGTGAACTAAAATTCTATCAAAAGCTATCACCAATTTATAACTATTCAAAGGCTACCAAGACAGTGCCCGCCCAAACTTTAGGGTGGTAAATAGCTTAATTATCGAACTTTAGAAAACTCTAAATTCTATCAAACTCTATTTAAAACACTTAAAAAAATAATCATAAAAATAGACAATTTGCTCCTCCAATTATTTTTACATTTGTTTTATAACTGCCCGATGGAGCATTCGTCGCTCCAAAATAAATTTCACCCTAATAAAAATTTGTTTACAAAATCATATTTTATTTGAAAGGTGTGTTATCAATAAAATTGTCAAAATTAAAAATATATTATAAAAATATAATCATATAGTTTTAGCATAATATAAGGGTATAAGGGTAATAATTAACACAAATAAAATGTAGTTAGAAGATATTTTAAACATATTTAAAAAAAAAAAAAGTTAAGTAACTATCACAATTCATAATATTTAATGAATTTATTGAAGACGTGTGAAATAAACAGAATAATTAATTAAAAAATGCCTTGTCATTGCCACTCATCCAACTAATTTTTCAGAATTGAAAATATCTAAGAATGATGGTGATTGAGAAATGACTTTTCTGACCGCAAAACCACACAGTAATGTGGTCCAAAGGAGTCCAAAGGATTGATCCATTGGTGGTAATCCGCTTCTGGCAAAGCGGTCATAAGGAGATGGATGTAATGTTTCAGCGCCCACTGATTTTTGTTGCAAGTCTGTGGGCTTATTTAGTGTAAAATTAGCTTTAATATTATTGAAAGAAAATTAAGATTTATTAAGCATGTGGTTAAGGGTGTCAATTTTGGGTCACGGGTCGGGTTCGGGTCAAATTAAAATTGTCGGGTCGGGTTCGGGTCAAATTGAAATTGACCCCACATTGTTCGGGTTCAGGTCGACCCGACTCATTTTTTGCAAACTGATCGATTTTATGGACCCGAACCCGACCCGATTCGGGTTCGGGTCAACCCGACCCCACTTGTTTCAACAGCGACGGCGGGCAAGCGGGGTGGCGCGACCGCACGAGTGCACGACGCGTTAGGGCAGACGCAGACAACGGTCACGCGCGCCAGTGGGGCAGCGGGGAGGCGTGAGTGTGTGACACGGGCAGCGGCCGCGCGCGGGCCGCAGGCAGCGGGGTGGCGCTAGTGCACGACGCGGGGCGTGCTCGAGTGCGCTACATGGGCAGCGGTCGCGTGCGGCAGCGGGGCAGCGGGGTGGTGCAAGTGCGCGACGCGACGCAGGCAAGCAGGCGGTCGTGGGGCTGTCGGGTTTATGAGCTATTCTGGGTCAATTCGGGTCATTCCCGGGTTTCCGGGTCAAACCAAACCCAACCCGGTTTTGCAAACGGGTCGATTTTCTTGACCCGAACCCGACCCGCTTCGGGTTCGGGTTAACCCAAACCCAAAATTTTAAAGTCGGGTTTTTGGGTCGGGTCCAATATTGACAGCTCTACATGTGGTAGATTTTTTTTCTTTTTGGAAATAAAATGGATAATATTTTTTATAACTATTGCAATCTATAAATATATGAAAAATTTTGTTTTTACCATAAAAAAGTTTTATAAATAATTAAAAAACTATATCTTAAAAAATGAAAAATAAAAAAACATTCTTAAATATACCCTGGATTTTGTTAGGTCATTTTGGTAGAGTTTGACTTGTATTTATGCTATATGAAATATTATCCATTCAACTTTTTAGATTGTAATTTAACATAAGCAACATGAGGTCAAAAATGACAAGCATTGAATTATTAAGTATGATCAATCAATTACATTAATTAAAGTCCTTAAGAAATTACATTAAATAGAAACACATTTTAAAAAAGGATTATTACATCTTATCGAAAGTTCAAAGGATAATTCATTTTTACATCAATTAGAATAACAATGTTGTTGAAATTACATGGAAAATAAATTTTCATGACAATGGTGAGCACTTGGTTACAATCCCTCACTCCACCTCAATTGTGAAGCTAAAGATTGATCATTGAATGTTCGATGATCAATCTTTAGCTTCACAATTGAGGATAACTTGACAAAACTTTTTTTTATTTCTTCTCTAACCTCCCAAGCACCCTCATTGCCCTTGGATTTGTTTAGTTAGGATCATTAGATATGATGATAACTTCTGAAATAAAGCTTTGTGAACCCTCTTATATAGGTGATAGCTTGCTCACTACCCCACTGCCCCTCTTATATAATGATGATAACTTTTTTTATTTAAGCATGTTATTAATGCATGCATTGAGAATGAAAATGGTTGTATGATTGGCTAATAACTGGTCATTATTATTGTTATAATAATGTGATGATAAAATATGTGGAGACAAGTAAAAATATGGTTGCACTGATATTTGTTGGAGACTAACTAACATAAACAAGATGGTAGCCGACGAGCTTTCCTTTAAATATTATGATTTGATGTTATCCTCTACTTATTCATGTGATACTGATTGTGAGTTATAAGGAGATGATTATTATGCAGATAAGCAAAGAGTGACGACTTAGTTTATTGAGCCAACAATTTATTGATACCAATACAACACTAAAAAAATACTTATCAAGCCAAGCCTTCTTACTTGTTCAGTTTGACTACTGAAATGCATGTTATTGAGGTATTATTTCTATTATTGTACAAATTTATTCTTACTACGTATATTTACTATTATTGTATTATTTTATTACTCATGTTACTATTTTTTTATACCAATATGGACATTGATATTGTTATCGATACTACTTCTGATTTGTTATTATTGTTTCTTTTATTGATTCATTGTATTGATTCCTTATACTGAGCAGGTGAAATGTTGAGTGTGTGATTACGATGATGATATAATACATGTGCATACATTTATATGATTTTACTACATCGATATGATTATGACAATTCTTAATGATACTTTAGTTTTATTGATTTATAAAATTTATTTAATAATTGATGGTGTTAATATAACAGTTGTTTTATTAATCTGACACTTATATTGATTTATTAGCTTCTCCACTCTACTATTGTATTGGCTTCTATATCATATTGTTTTGTTGTTTACAGATATTATTGCTATTGTATGTGAGTTTTACTGTTTCTACGTACATTGATTCGTGATCATAAAAAATGTTACTATTGTGATTTGACTATTGACATGTATATTATTTCTTTATCGTAGCACATTCTATCATGAAAATGATCAAGCTAATAATAAACATTACTTGGCTTATGATGTTCCTCATCAAATGTCACATGACACGAACCAATATTGAATATTTGAAAACCAATAGGCATTGATGCTTAATGCTTGTCTTCTAGGATGACCAATTCCGTCCTATCAGGATAATGATCAAATCGACTACTCACTAGCACCCAATGTCTATCGAATACCCACCATCAACTAATTTCTGGGACTTTCTAAGGACCAATGTTTGACATTATAAACCATTGATGTCTAACACTCATATTCTTTATGGCCTAGTTTTCAATTTTATCAAAATAGCAACTAAGTAAATTATCCTTAATTGCATGATGCTTACCATTCCTATTAATAATTGATTTATGTTTGCTAATAAATGATGTATAACTTATATCAATCACTAAATTTTTATATTCATATTCTCATTAGTAAGAACTCCATCCTATCATAAGATTGTCAAAGCTAATTGTCCATAATCTCATGATACTTGATATTCCTATTGACCATCTCTTGATGTTTATCAATGAATAAAATCTAACATTCATCAATATTCATCATTTGATGCATGTCTTCTCGATTGCTTTATCTCATTTATTATCAAGAAAATGACCAAATCGATTGTCCATAATCACCTAACCTTTAATGTTCCTCATCCACCATGTCAGATACATGCTAATGTCTAATATTTAATGTCCATTAGCCACTAATAATCAATCCATGTCTTATTGACCACCAAATCATATATTTTATTGGGGGAATAGCCAAACCAATCACATATCATCACCCAAAAGTTTGACTTTTCATCGATTATCTTCCAACACTTAATAATAACTGACATTCAATGTATATTAGACACAAACGTATGATGTCAATATCCCCGCTAATCAAGTCTCCTCTCTTATCAATGGAAAGATCAAGCAAAATGCTTAGTTTCTCTTGGCATTCAATATTCATGTTAATGGTTAGGGGTGTCAATTCGGGTCGGCGGGTCGGGTTCGGGTCGAACCCGAAACTGATCCGGCACTGTTCGGGTCAACCCGAACCTGACCCGATTCGGGTCTGGGTCAACCTGACCCGACACGAATGACTCGAAGTTGACCTAAAATTGCTAATTTTCGGGTCAAAATAGGGTAAATATTCGATTTTCGGGTCAAAATCGGGTAAAAAAACGTGTCAATCTCGGGTTTTAGGGTCAAATATGAGTTTTCGTGTCACTTTCGGGTCAATTTCGGGTTACTGGGTCAACCCAAACCCGACCCGATTTTTAAAACGGGTTGATTTGTTTAACCCGAACCCGACCCGTTTCAGGTTCGGGTTGACCCGAACCCGGATTTTTTCGGGTCGTGTTTCGAGTCGTGTCAAATATTGACATCCCTATTAATGATCATTTGATACTAATTATTTGTTCCTGCCTGATATTTATCAACCATTAATATTCGATATCTATCATATTGATCACCCAATATCTCATCTTATTAAAAAATAATAATCAAATTGATCCTTGATATCTAATACTCATGTTAGCAGTTACTCAACACTCATCATAGCCAATATTTAACGTTCGACGTTTTATTCTTATATTTTGTATAGCTCAATATGCTCTCCTATTAGGAGAATAATTATATAATTATAGCATACATAGATTTAAAAAAAAATCTATAAAAAATTGCATGATCTTAAATCTATATATAATGTATTTATTATTTTAATAAATAAAAATATCATTAAGCTCATTTGGCTTATATCATCACAACTTTGACAATAACTCTGCCTCAAAATTATTCTTGCAACCCTCCCCACTCCATCTCATAGACTACTAGAAATGGAGTGGCTCGTACAAATTTGAATTTGGATCTCATTGGATTGACAATCGAATATATCATGGTATACACCAACTACTATTGGAGAAGCTCCTTGTAGAAATGTGTCATAACAAACAAAATTACATAAGGGATTAAGGTTTGGCTTCACACTTTTCAATGAGGTGAATGTTGTACAAGTATATAATTGTGGAATGTTTTAGATGCAAGGAAGGTGGAGTGGATCAACAAATTTGGATCTTGATCTAAATTGATTGATATATAGATGATGACGCTATAGTATTAAAAAATAATCATGCGAGAAGTTTGGGACAATATTCCATGGTCGTAAAATAAGGGATATAGGATTTGGCTTAGTAAGTTCAATATAATTGAAGTCATGTAGTCTTTTATCACTACTAAAAAGAGATATAAATCAAAACAATGAATAGTAATTATTTGAAAACTACTACTAAATAATGATTATAGCTATTGCAGACTGAGAAATTTGTGACGAGAGAGAGAGAGAGAGAGAGAGAGAGAGAGAGAGAGAGAGAGAGAGAGAGAGAGAGAGAGAGAGAGAGAGAGAGAGAGAGAGAGAGAGAGAGAGAGAGAGAGAGAGTATGCTACATCTTAGTAATAAACGAAACCTCAGCGCACAAGTAGATGATTGAAATAATAGAAAAACACCATATTTTTTATTCGAAAAATACTAAAGGGAAAAAAAAAATCACGGTGCCTCTCCCAATTGAAATGTTTCTACTATTGTTTGAATGGATTACAAAAGTCGATCCGTTCTTTAACTCGGGGACAATACAAATATAATATGTTGATAATCTTGCTAAACTTTGGATTGATATGACAAATATATGAAATCTGGCAACAGTCAATGAACGTGCAAAAGTATGACAAAGGTTGGGAAGAGATTCAGCAACGATCGACAAATAAGTAGAAGTTTGACGACAGGTGAAAAGAGATTTGCCAACGGTTGATGAACGGGCGGAAGTCTGATGACAATCGAGAAGAGATATGGCGACAGTCAATGAATGGATAATCCCTTAGAAAAATTTTCCAGAGTTCCTTTCCGTTCCAGTCCAATGACGGTCAAGAAGAGATCTTGTTGCGGCTTCAAATTCGTATCTAACAAATGGTCTTCGAATTTTCCTGAAATTTAACGTAAAACACGGTTAGAAAGAGATATGACGGGTTGATGAAAGGGTGGAAGTCTGACGAAGGTCGGGAAGAGATCCGGCGATGGTGTGAGGCAAGAGAGCACCCCAAGTTCTCTCCTTCTTCTCTTATATTCTTGCCCCTTCTTTTTCCTCCCTCTTATGTGAAGAATGAGGGTCTATTTATAGTTTTTTGTGAGTGACATAACTTATAAATATGGAAGAGATTAATGTCAATATGAGAGTGTTTTATCAGATGGTTCATATTTATTCCCCATGATCATGAAACAGTTATCAAGCATTTAGATGCCCTAGAGATGTAAGAATTGAGAGATCTTGGGCTTGTTGGATTATTCTCGTCGAGCCGCTTGATTCAATTAAAGCATGCCATTTTCGGATGTCATTTGGTCATCCAATTAATAATTTTAAGCCTCCAAGAACGCTTTGCATCCTTGATTTGGGTTCATTTGGATCAAATTTGATGTCGTCGGGTTTGTCTCATTGAGATGTTCAATTTGACTATAAGCTTGTTGAAATTGGAGATCAGATTGTCCCAATTTTAATTTTTTAAGCTTCAACATCATATATTGCATCGAGATTCATGCCTTAATCAAGATGACTTTTTTATGACATATCAATAGTAGTGATTCAAAACGTTAGTAGCAGAAGCAGTTTAAACCGTTGATAACAATGACAATTATGACTGTTAGTTGCAATTAACCCATTTTGCAATCCGATCCATCCATTTTTTCCCCCATTTTTTCCTTGTGAATTAAGCCACCATGTTCTCTTGTGAACTTACGCATTGCCTATTGCTCCCAAGGCTACACAAAAGCTCAAGCTCGATTGTAGATAGCAACTATGCCAACAACCAATGATGAGTTGTTGCCACCTATTTGTTTGATCTATCATTCGGTCGACATGAGAGTTCAGTCGTCCGAACGACTACAAGTGGCAACTATACCAAACTTCTCTCTTCCACATGTCCTATTTTTCTCTCTTGTTTTTCTGTCAATGCATTTACAGGTTTAGAACAACATCAATATCTCATGGAAAGATTGACACACCGACTTTCTTCTCCTTACTAGAAGCATATGATATAACATCTCCTTTGTCGCCAAATTTGAATTTCATAGTTGATGATTTAACAATAATATAAATATTGCCTGAAGGGGGAACATGTGTAGAAGTTTCAACAAAGAAATGAGAATGAAGAAGTAAGGATTTTAATAGACATAGAAGATCAATTCACCAATCAACACTTTAGACTTTGTGGTATAAAAAAAAATATTTGAATTAGCTCATTACTAAAGAATTTGGAGAAATCATGAAGTACTAAGGCCTTCATGTTCCACATCCTATGGTGAGGAAAAATCTAGATCAATAATCATCAAATCTTTCCAAAGATCCAATTTAGTTCTTTGAAGAATTTTGCTACTTGCTATGTTTTGGAATCATCACTGGATTTGCAGCATATTACGAGTATTATTTAACAAATTTTAATTTGGTGCCCGTATGATCCAATTCCGATCTCTTCTGCGATAATTCAAATTCATCTCCTTTGGTCTGCAAACGTTCCTCTTCGCCAAATTGGCTGCGTTTCACCGAGGACTCCAGGTCGAATCTGTGACTTATCATCGATCTCCGCTGAAGCTCAATCTCAATCCGCTGGTTAACGGTTCCTTGATTCCCCATCCAGGGCTTCGATTTTGGAGTTGGAAATGGCCGATCAGAGTGGCGACGTCTGCAGTTTCTTTAAGAAACCTTCAAGGAACAAGAACATCCGGAAGAGAACTGCCACTGAATCCACCGAAAGAGAAGACGATGAAAACGGTGACCATGAATCCCAAACCTCCCTTCCCTCTCAAAAGCCCAAAAAAACCCTAGCTTCCGATAAGGCACTCCACTTCTCAACCGCAACTTCCTCCTCAAAGCCACCCGGTAAAGATGATGGCGAAATCGACCCCAAGAGCGAGGCCGGCCTCTTTCACTTCGAGTCCTCCAAGCTGATCCAGGTTCAGAATGACAGCCGCGCCACTGCCTCTCTTCAGACCGAGACAGAGTTCGATCGTGACGCGCGCGCGATCCGCGAGCGAGTCCTCAAGCGGGCGGAGGAGTCTCTCAAGGGGAAATCCGGGTCAGAGGTCAGTAACGAGAAAGTCTATCGTGGCATTCACGGTTACACCGATTACAAGGCTGGGTTCCGCCGCGAACAGACAGTTGCCGGCGAGAAGGCAGGCGGTGCGCACGGTCCACTCCGCGCGTCGGAGCACATCCGGGTCTCGGCAAGATTCGACTACCAGCCGGACATCTGTAAGGACTATAAGGAGACTGGTTATTGCGGTTTTGGGGATGCGTGTAAGTTTATGCATGATCGAGGCGATTATAAGTCTGGGTGGCAGATGGAGAATGATTGGGATGAGAGAGAGAAGGCCAGGAAGAGAAGCTTGGCCATGGGAGGCGGTGGTGAGGATGGTGATGGTGGGAGTGATGATGAAGATGATCATGACTTGCCGTTTGCTTGTTCTATATGTAGGAGACCTTTCGACGATCCGGTTGTGACCAAGTGCAAGCACTACTTCTGCGAACACTGTGCACTGAAGGTATGCTGGTTATTTTGGATTCTTCATTTTCTTTTGTTGAGCATGAATCCTTGTGATGCTTTATTGATAAGGCAGCATGGTTTAGTTTGGGGATAATTAGTTTTTTTCCTGAATGACTGTCACTAGAAAGGGCTCGTAGTGTCTTTCGATTGGCATTTGGGTTAAGTTGCTTTTGGCCTCAGTTGGTAATGGTTTTTTTCATGCTATATGTGCTTCTCCACAATTTTACCATCATAGGAAACACAAACCGTTTGCTCATCTTTGAGAGAATAGCAATTAATTTATCTCATAGAAAAACACGACAGTATTATCAGATGAAGTCTCTACCAAATGTTCCTGGCCGAATGAGCACTTTTTGATCATTAGCTTTTCTACTTTACCCTTAGACGTAAGTTGAAAATAATCAGGTTTAATGGGATGTTTGTATCTTTTATTATTCCTTATTTTTTAGTCTTGATTAAAGAGCTAGTGTCATTTTTCTTGAAGATGATAGGTAATATCCTAAAATATATGACATAAATCTGTTAGACCGGTCACTGGACCGCTCCAGCCGGTCCATACAGGATCGACTCTAGTCCCAAGCCGTGGGGTCCAATAGCTCTCAATGAGGAATTAATTAAAGTGGTTTAGGAGGGAAAATTCAAATGAGGAGATGTTTAGAGATTTCCTTTATTATTGTATGTTCATTATTTTTGGCTCTAGCGACGTCTATAGATTTGGGAGAGAACGGATCTTCCTCTTCGATTTAAGATCCGTTGTATCTTGTGTGTTTTCTTCCATCTTCTATCAATATAATTATTTCTCGCTTGTGTTTCCACTACGCTTTTCTTATTCTTGGTTTTGCACCTTGCTGAAATTCAAATTCAATTATGTTTATTTTGATTTTAACAAGTGTTTCCTATCAAATTGGTATCAGAGCAGTATCCTGATTGAATTGGAGGGTTACCCTTGCTGACTTTTGCTGCATTTTCTCGTCCAAACTTCTAAACTTTGATGTTGGAATGGCAGATTTACTATTTTTTATTTGGTGATCAAGATCTGGGTACCTATGGTGGCCAACAAGGTTGATGCTTTGGAAGAACTTCTTGAAGGAGAGATGAGCCAAATCAAAGCGTCGGTGGAGGACAAAATTTCTTCAATGGAAGATAAGCTATCAAACCTAGAAGAGATGATGAAGAAGGTGTTGGAACTTCACAAGCCAACGACAGCATCGGTGCAAGGGTGCTGGTAGGAGGCAAGGATATCAAAATTGGGTTGTTGGTCGGGTTCGGGTTGGACCCAATATTGACCTGCTACTGTCTGACATGGCCTGAACCTGCCCGTTTTTGCAGACAGGTCAGAAATTTCAACATGGACTCAACCTGTCATGAAACCTCGGTGTGATAAATGCGCGAATGGGAGAAAATGTGATTTAGAACATAATGACCAAGACGATTTAGATTAGGATTTTGCGCGCTTGATGATTAATAGCAATTTAACTAAAGCGTGATGTTGATTTAGACAATGAAATAAAACACAAGAGTGATAACAAAAACTTAGGCCAAGTCACTTGCAAAAAATAAAAACCACATAACAATCAATTAGTTTTGACATTGCAAATGAAATGGGTTTCAACAAGAAATCCTTAATCTAACAATAAGAATAGTGCTATGCAAGATCTCTCACACAACTCCTAATAAATACTAGGCTTTAACGGGAAGAATCAACACAACTTTTCATGAGTCAATTAATAATTACAATTGAGAGTGACTAAAAGATAAAAGAGTAGGAGGAAAGTTCACCCAAATAAACACGACAAACAAGGCTCCGGTGTGGTGTTTATGTGCTTGAGAGGAAGTAGACAACAACCTTTGATTCTTCTCGATGTCTTTGGACAGCAGTCTGATTTTAAAACCAGCGGAACAACAATAGGAGATGGTTACGAATGCTGGACAGCAATCTCCAACACATGTATAAACCTTGGGCAGCTGTTATAGACTGCTGAAGGCTTTTGAACAGCAATTTCAGACCTCCCAGGGTGTAGGACGGTAGTTGGTGGCTGCAGGAACCTGTGGACAGCACACTTCTATGTTCAGAAAATTCTGGACAGCAAACTATCCAATCCTGGAATGTTGGACAGCAGTTGTAACGCATGGACAACAGCTTGTAAAGTTGTGAAACCCTTGGACAGCTCATAGGACTTGTTCAGAAGTCTGAACTTGACTGGGAGAACTTCAGATTTCCAGATCTCTAGATGCAGGAAGTAAGGAATAAGGTGGGAGGAATTAGTGAACGCCAGCAGGAGTAGCCTTGGGATAGATTTGATTGCTTAGGTGGCAAGTCAATTAGATCCCAAATTAAATTGGGGAGAGAGAGTGATCGGAGAGGGGGGAAATTTGAGATTATTTTCCAAAGGGGAGAGACTTCCTTATGGAAGGAATTTAATTGGTGGGGACATGGTAGTTTCGGCTTGGTGAGAGAGAGAAGAAATGGTGTCTAGGTTCAATGTATTTGGAGTTAAGACATTAATTGCTCAATTAATTCAGATTTGGTTAATTGATTTATTTAATGGCATTTCCAAAAAGAGGATTAATGAATTAGGAAGGATTTGAGATTTAAATTTGAATTATTTCAAAATTCAAACTCCTTCCAAAGATAGATGGAGTTAAATAAGGAAAGTGGAGCTTTAGGAACCAATTTTGAAGAAGGGGTACCGGGGAGTTTATGGAAGCATTTAATGCCCTCTTGATTTAAGGAATTAAATTTGGGAAGAAATATCTCATCCCGATTTAATTAAAATTCAAGTAGGAAGGGATTTGTAAACTTTCCTAAAATAGGATTTATTTTTTAGGTAATAATTTCAAATTCAAATAGATTTGAATTTGTAATTATTTAAGTTACCTAAAATATGTAGATCTAATTTAGGAAAGGTGTAATGACAATTGATGAGGGAGGGGAAAGCAAAGTGGTGGCCGGCGGTTTAGAATAAGGTTTGGAGGGTTTGTGGGTTGAATGGTTTAGTGGTGGGAGTTGGCAGGCGACAAGGTGGATTGTGGTTGGGAATCCGGCGGCTAGGAGGTTGGGGATTGGATGGGGATGTTGGTGGCTTAATGGGAAAGGAGGAAGGGAAAGGAAAAGGAACGAAAGAAAGTTAAAGGGAGAATAACCACGAACCCGGCCGTCTCCAAGGTTGGTGGGTTGATCCGATTTCCCTCCCTAGGGATTTCTCCAAAGCTCTCTCCTAGAACTCTCACAACTCTCCAAAGAACACATGTGTAGGAATTTTCTTATAATTCATTCATTAACGCTCCAAGAAGAAGAGGGAGGCTTTAAATAGCCAAATACATGAAGGGCAATAATAAAGACACTATCGCCCCTAGGGCATACATAAGATAAAGCCCTCAAGTGTGGGTAGAAAGAAAAAAAGAACAATAACAAATCAAATACATAAAATAGATCAAAATAAATAGGCACGATTGTTGCCGTAGACCTCTGATATCCTCATCAAAATGGTTACCTTTGCAACAATTGAGCTCCCTCCCTCGTCATCGTTACTTCATATGAAACAAAAGAATGACTAGTTATCATGACTTCTGACCAGAGATGAAGCCAAGAAGGAATGTTGTCGAAGGAGGCAAAGAAGTCTTTGGTGTAAGAAGCGCGCGAATGGGAGAAAATGGCTACCTTCGAAACGAGCAAGCTCCTTAAGGACCCTCTCGTCATCGTCGTTACTTCCGATTATGATCCAACATTCTTAGCTGTTGTGGCTTCTGACCTGACAAGAAGGAACGTCGTCGAAGGAGATAAAGAAGTCTTCAGTGCAAGAATGCCAAGAAGCGCGCGAATGGGAGAAAATGGTAACCTTCACAACGAGCGAGCTCCTTTCGGAGTCCGGACCTTTCCATCATTGTTGTTACTTCCGATTTTGATTTCGATCCAACAAAAGAATGACAAGTTGTTGTGACTTCTGACCCAACAAGAAGGAACGTCGTTGAAGGTGGTGAATAAGTCTTTTATTGACTCGTTCAAAACTTTACCTCATGCGGACTACTTGAGGTGGGGGAATCAGGTCTGATCCGGGACAACTTCCGGTTAATGGGTTGACCCGAACCCAACCCAGTTTTTCAAACGAGTCGAAATTTGGAACCTGAACCATACCCGTTTGACAAACAGGTTGACCGTAACCCAAAATTTTCGGGTCGGGTTTTGGTCGAGTTTTTGGGTCGTGTCAAATATTGGAACAATTATTACATCCTCCGACCGGATGCAGAGGAACATCCGGTTGTAGGCAAAATCGCGCCTATACCGAGGTGTACCGAGTTTTTTGAAAAAACTCGGTACACCTCGATATAGGCGCGATTTTGCCTACAACCGGATGTTCCTCTGCATCCTTACACCGGACGAAATAAAATTTTCAAATATTGACACCCCTAGTAGGAGGAAATATAAATTTTGGTAGTCATAGGGATGATCATGATGTGGAGATAATGGAAGGAGAAGAAAGAAGACCTTTTCAAGTGCCTATTCATAGGAAGGAGATATGTAGAAGATATGAGGAGAGGCGTGAACATGTTGGGTATGAGCGAATAGGTGCTGGTTTTGAAAGAAGGGAGGTTGATTATGATGGAAGAGATACTGATTTTGAAGGGAGGAGGGGAGAACTTGAAGAAGGGTTCATGTATAAGCGTGGAAGGGAGGATTGAGATACTTGGGGAGACCACTCACTTGAGGAATGGAAAATTATGGAGGAATCAAGGGAAATGGAGGAGATCCGAGGGTAAGGAAGTTGAAGATGCCTATATTTGAGAGAGAGTATGGACATTAGTTGATCTACAAGGTGGAGGGTTATTTTGTCGTTAATAGAGAGATTGACGGCAACTGGCTTGTGTTTGGAGGGTAAGGCATTAGCGTGGTACCAGTGGAGAGACATGAGAATGTCGATACAGAGCTGGAGTTGAACTGCTGGAAGTCTGGAACATTTTCGAACCATCAGGGGAGGAGACTTTTATGAAAAGTTTTTCGTTCTAACACAGGAGGGAATGGTGGTGGAGTACTGGGAGATATTTGAGTACCTAGCTAACTGTTTGTACTAGCTTTCTGAGATTATACTGGAGGGGAATTTTATGAAATGGCTCAAACCAGATTATAGGGATGCGATTAGGGTGATAAGGCCTTGTGATTTGGGAGAGGCCATGGAACTAGCATAACTAGTGAATGATCAAAAGCACTTGGAGAGGGAGGCTAGAGGCAGCAATTTAGGAGGCTCGAACATGATGACCACCACATTTTTGGCACCCAAGGGGCCGCCACGGGGTGATCCTCAAGAGACCCCAAAGGAGAAGCCTGTAGGAGGGGAAAACTTTAAGAAGCTCACTAAGGAGCTGGAGAAGAAGAGGACGAAGAGCTTGTTTTTAGATGTGATGGAAGGTATATCTCAGGGCACATGTATAAGGCTCAAACTCTTCAAGTTCTCACCGTTTGTGATGACAAGAAAGCTCAGGAGGGAGTTGAAAGGGAGGCATTGGTAGAGGAGGAAGAGCTGCTTCTAGATATGACGGAGGTCTCCTTGAACTTAGTGGTGAGATTTACTCCAAATTTTATCATAAAGATGAAAGGAGAAATAACAAACAAGGAGGTGGTGGTATTGATTGGTAGTAGAGCTACCCATAATTTCATCTCCAACTAGGTCATAGGCTAATTAGGGGTGAAAATAGTAGATACAAGGTGTTATGGAGTGATGATGGGCACTGAGAAGGTGAATACAGGTAAAGGAGTGTGTAGGAGAGTGATTCTGACCATATAGGGGATACATGCGAGAGAGGACTTCCTTCCATTTAAGCTGGGGAGCACTGATGTCATCATGGGGATGAAATGAATACAGACTTTGGGAGATACCAAGGTTAATTAGGGAGCACTGATGATAAAGCTAGTGGTGGAGGGAAGAAGGATGATGTTTAAGGGTGATGCAGGGTTATCCAGAGATAGGGCATAGGTGTAAGGATCGAACTTTTCATGTTCTTGCCGTCTGTGATAACAAGGAAGCTAAAGAGGGAGGTCGAAGCAGGTTAGTGACGGAAGAGGAGGAGAAGTTACATTTGGATGTGACAGAAATCTCCCTAAACTCAGTAGTGGGATTCACTCTGAATCACACCATGAATGTGAAGGGAAAGATAGCTGATAGGGATGTGGTAGTGTTGATTGATAGTGGGGCAACCCATAATTTCATCTCCACCCAGATTGTTGATCTATTGAGGGTGAAACTAGTGGATACAGGAGGGTATGGGGTGATGATGGGCATCAGAAAGGTAGAAATGGGCAGATGAGTTTGTAGGGGGTGGTATTGACCATTCAGGGGATACAGGTGAGGAGAGATTTTTTTCCCTTGAAATTGGGGAGTACGGATGTCATTTTGAGGATGAAATGACTACAAATCTTGGGGGGAGACCAAGGTAAATTGAGGAGCACTGAGGTTGGAACTGGTGGTGGTGGGAAGGAGAATGGTGATACAGGGAGATGCCAGACTGTATAGAGCAGGAGTCTCTCTCAAGTCCATGATCAGAACCATACAGGAGGTTGGAGGTGAATATTTGATAGAACTGCAACGTTTGGAGAGGGTCAGTGTGGAGGAAGAGGGAGACATTCCTCTTGCAGTGCAACCAGTCATACAACAGTTCAGTGAGATGTTCCAACCACCTCAAGGGTTACCACCACATAGAGAACGAGAGCATGCAATTCTTCTAAAGGAGGAGGTGTCACTGATTAGTGTACGACCCTACTGCTACCCCAGATTCAGAAGGATGAAATTGAGAAGCTGATTAGGGAGATGTTTGAGGTTGAGATCATCAGACCAAGTGTGGGTTCTTTTTTTAGCCCGATATTACTGGTCAAAAAGAAGGATGGGAGTTAGAGGTTTTGTGTGGATTACAGGGCGTTAAATAAGGAGATTTTACTGGATAAATTTCCCATTCCGGTGATTGACGAGCTTTTGGATGAACTGTATGGAGCAGTGATGTTCTCCAAACTAGATTTGAAATCGGGATACCATTAAATTCGGATGAGGGAGGAAGACATCTCAAAGACAACATTCCAAACACACGAGGGGCATTATGAGTTTTTGGTTATGCCATTTGGGCTTACCAATACTTCTGCTACTTTCCAGTTATTGATGAATAGGGTGTTCAGACAGTATCTCCGGAAGTTTGTGCTGGTGTTTTTTGATGTCATTTTGGTGTACATCAAAACTAAGGAGCATCTGAAGCACTTAAAGTTGGTATTGGGAGTTCTACAGGAGCATCAGTTGAGGGCCAACCTGAAGAAGTGTTGATTTGCCCAAACTAGTGTGGAGTACTTGGGTCATATTGTGTCCAAGGAAGGGGTGGCGACTGATCAGTCAAAGGTGGGGGCTATGTTGAGTTCGCCCTTACCTAAGAATCTGAAGGAGTTGAGAGGATTCTTAGGGCTGACGTGATACTACAGGAGGTTCGTCAAAGGGTATAGTACTATAACATGGCCACTGATAGAGCAATTAAAGAAAGATAGATTCCTATGGGGAGAAGCATCCACAACAGCATTTGAGAAACTAAAGAAGGTTATGATCACGGTACCCGTCTTAACTCTTCCAGACTTCACTCAGGCCTTCATAGTGGAGACAGATGCTTCAGAATATGAATTGGGGGCAGTACTCATGTAAGATAGGCGACCCATTGCCTACTTCAGCCAGGTGTTGGCAGCCAGAGCCAGGCTGAAATCAGTCTATGAGAGGGAGTTGATGGCTATCGTTTTAGCCATCTAGAAGTGGCGACCCTACCTGTTAGGTAGACATTTCATTGTCAGAACATATTAAAGGAGCCTGAAATACTTATTGGAACAGCAGATGGTGAATGAAGAGCGTCATAGGTGGCTGTCAAAATTGTTTGGGTATGAATTTGAAATCCAATACAGACAAGGAGGGGAGAACAAGGCGATAGATGTCTTGTCCAGATGTATGGGAGAGCTACAGATAGTGGCAGTGTCTATTCCTTTGATGTTGGATTGGGAGGCCATTAAGGAGGAGAGCTTTAGGGATGAGGAGTTGGGGAAGATCAAGACGGATTTATTGTGGTAGCCACCCAGGGTACTCAGTAGAGGGGGACAGACTACTGTATCAAGAGAGGTTTGTGATACCCAGGACCTCAATCCACATCCTAAACTTACTCCAGGAATTTCATGGAAGCGCGGTTGGGGGCCATTCAGGGGTGCAGAAGACCTACAGGAGGTTAGCTGCCGAGCTTTACTGGAAGGGAATGCATAGAGATGTGGAGGAGATGGTGGCAAAGTGTGAGATCTGTCAGAGGAACAAATACCTGGCTATGTCATCAGGGGGACTACTACAACCATTGGCATTACTAGGACGGGTATGAGAGTAGATATCCATGAACTTCATAGATGGGCTGCCCCATTCAGAAGGCTTCACGGTGATTCTGGTGGTGGTGGATAGATTGAGCAAATATGCTCATTTTATTCTCCTTTGATATTTTTACACCGCGGTGACAGTGGCTTCAGCTCTCATCAGAGAGGTGGTCAGATTGCTTGGGGTGCCATAGGCAATCATGTCAGATAAAGATAAGGTGTTCCTCAGTCATTTTTGGAGGGAGTTGTTCAGGTTACAAGGGACAGTCCTAAAGAGGAGCACCACCACCCATAGACAGATGGTCAAATGGAAGTGGTCCATAGAAGCTTGGAGACCTACTTGAGATGCTTTGTGTCGGAGACACCAAAGCTGTGGGCCAAGTGGCTATTATGGGCGGAGTACTGGTACAACACCTCGTTTCACTCGGCTTCATAGATAACTCCATTCAATGTGCTGTACGGAAGGGACCCTCCTCACTTGGTGCACATTGGGAGTAGCAGTACTCCAGTTTCTTTAGAGGAGTAGTACTTGGAGGAGAGAGATCGAGTGTTAGAGGAATTGAAGAAACATCTACTGAGAGCTTAACAAATTATGAAGAAACAAGCGGATAGGCATATGAAGGACATCCAGTTTGAAGAAGAGAGAGGGTGTTATTGAAGATCCAACCATACTGATAGAAGACAGTTGCCAATAGGAGAAATGAAAAGCTCGCTCTAAGATACTTTGGACCTTATGAAATATTAGAAAAAATTGGAGCGGTAGCATATCGGCTGAAACTACCGCCCATGGCGACTATTTATCTGATTTTTCATGTGTCGCAGTTGAGAAGAACCATTGGAGATTATACAGCCAGCTCGGAGTTACCGATAACACTTACTTAGGATTTGAATGTGATTTTGGAACCCTTAAAGTTGATGGGGGTTCGCCAGAAAGAAGATTGAGCTAAAGAAGTCTTAATCAAGTGGAAGAATCTGCCTGACTATGATGCCACGTGGGAACCATACGAGAGGGTGAAACAACAGTTTCCTAGTTTTCACCTTGAGGACAAGGTGATTTATTGGGAGGGTGGTATTGATAGGCCAGTTCACCCTGAACCAGCCCAGGAGCCGGCCCAGCGGCCGGCTCATCTTTATAGGAGGCGGAAAAGGGGGGGGGGGTCCGCCTCCTTTATTGTTGCCGCCCACTTGGAGCAATGGGGAGAGGGGGTTTTGGGAGGCTAGTTTGAGAGAAAAAATTTGAATGAGAGATGTTTGAATTGGGAAATTAATGGTATGAATAGGAGGGTTTGTTTTAGGGGGAGTTTATGCATGATTTGAGTTTTCTCTTGGAGTTCTTGGGATTTTTTGCTCTAGATTGCTTTGTCTAGAAATTTGGGGGAGAACGATCCTCCTCTCGAATTGAGGATCACTTGTATCTTGCTTCGTTTGTGCTTGGCTTTGCTTCTCTTATTGCAATCCATCATTTGGGGCTGTTTTCCGCCCAGATTTTGCATTATTCTCGCTGTTTTCACCAATTAGTGATAGGTTTGCTTGCGAACTCAAGCATTTCCTATCAGATTCCTTGAAGCTTGAGTGGATTTGACTTCGGAGTGGATGGAAGTCTATTTAGGAACAACTTTATAGAATCAAATTGATTTATTGTAAATACCCAAATTGATGTGTCAAATATATTTAAGAGGAGCGTCTATTGCATAGGTCTAATAAATGTTTGGATTCTTCAAAGGATTTTTAGTGGTCCTCAGTTTACTTAGCCTTCTACATGAATTTTTAGTGGTCCAAAAAATATTTAGTGGTCCCCACCCTATTTAGCCACTTAGTACAAACTAAGCCAGGCAATGAGGCTATTCTTGGCGAATCCTAGTCGAATTAAAAGACCTGTATGAAGTTTTCACTTGCCATCATAGTTGAGAAGCTTGCTTGGTGGCTGAGGGTAGGGAACCTAGTGATATCAAAGGCCTTTATCTATGTTAGAATCAGGAAATTGGAGACTCCAATTGAGAAGACTTTCATCATAGATTTCTTTCTAGCACACCTATCAACAGAAGACAAAGCCATTGAGAGAATGATATTGTTACTTCTTAAGCCCTAAGAAGTATAAGCGTGCAAATTCTTTATTGCAAGCGAATAAAGGTGAGTGAGCAGAGAGCTATGAGGAAAATTGAGGTTAACTTTACCCGCTCTTTGTGACTATTTTGGAGTGGAAGTTCTTCAACCATTATTGTACTTACATTTTTGTATATTATGAAGGTGGTTTCATAGTCTTTTCTCTCTAAGTACCAATTGTTTGTGCATATTGGATACCTTGCTATAAACTGTGACATTAGAATTTGACTATATAATAAGTAAATAATATGAACGCCAAGCAAGGGTGTGCTCAAAGGAACAAACATTAGATAAATTGGGCTGCCTGGTCCGAGTTGAATATCGTTTTTACAAACCATAATTGCTGACATTATGAGGATGAATCCCTAGGAGAAATGCAAATCCTGGACCTCAGTTCTGAATTATCGAATGGAAAACACGATGTGGAAACTAATATCTGAAGCTATAAGAATGAAATGTGTGACTTGAGCATGAATGGATCATTGTTCTGACAAATGACTCCATGAATGTATAATATATTATACAATTGTTATGACTTCTATGAGCACTTTCACATACTCCATTCAAAATTTGAGTATTTGTCATAATCATTTTAAATTATTTCATGTGCTCTACTCTAATGTATGAAAGAGTTTCCTTTGAGTTTTGTCTCACTATTGTCCATTTCATCTCCAAGTATATTGGTAGCATAGGGCAAGCATGTGAATCAAGGGCTAAGCAGTAGGGATCCTAATGGATTTTGAGAGGATCCATGATCTGTTGGGCATCTGGGTGGGTGCTTTAGTTTACGAGTCATTGAGTAGCTTTTTGATGGACCAGTCGATTTGATTAGGGGGAATTAGGAAGTTTCTCTAATCAAGAGAGAGCTATTTAGAAATGTTCTTAATCAAAGGAGATTAATTATGAGATGTTTTCTTATTGAAGAGAGCATATTTGAGGGCTGCTTTAGGAGCTGATTTAGAGGAGATTAATTAGAAAATATTTCCTAATTGAAGAGGGCATATTTGAGGGGCTGATTTGTGCGGAAAATAATTAAGGAAATAAAAGGGAATTGGGGGAGGGCTGTTTGGCTATTTGTTGTTTATTGTTTGCTTTAAGTAGAGTGTTTTTCGTAGGGTTAGGGTTATGTGTTGTTTGCTGAAATTAGATTGTTCTTAGGGTGTTTGGGCTCTAGCCGACAGTTAGAGATTTGGGAGAGGCGGATCTTCTTCTCCAATCGAAGATCCACTTGTATCTTATCTTTTCTTTCATAAAGCTTTCATTAAAAAATGTTTTTGTGTGTTCTATTCTTGGTTTTCTTGTCGTTAGTTTTTTTAAATTGCTAAAATCAAATTTCAGCCAAGGCTTTTCCTAAATTTCTGCAAGCACTTCCTATCAAATTGGTATCCGAGCACTTTTTTGGAAACTATGGCAGTAAGGAAAGTTGATGCCTTGGCAGAAAGTCTTAAAGGAAATGTTGACCAACTCAAATCGGCGTTTGAGGACATAATGTTATCAATGGAGGAAAAGTTTTCCAACCTAGAAAGAATGATAAACAAGTTGTTGGATCTTCACTTCAAAGGACATTATCAACATCAACGACATTCAATTTTTGTCAAGCTGAACTGTCAACGAAGGATGAACAAATTTGCTGGAGTAGTTGAATCTAATGCAAAGTTTTGCTTAATAAATCTTGCTTATATTGGGCAAGATTCCAAAGTCAATGTAGTTTCTCAATCTCAAGTGAACGAGAATTTAATGATCTCACCTATGGAGAATCTTGTTCCTGCCAGCTCAACATTGCAGTTACATTGACAGATGTCATGAATGTGATTTTGGAGCCACTTCTAATGAGGGGAAATGATGAAGGAATGATTTTTTTGGTGGAGCTACAGAGCTTGGATGGCAAAGAAGATTGGAAGAAGATTCAATCACTCCTACAGCAGTATCGAGAGGTGTTCCAGCCAGTTCAGGGGTTGCCTCCTCCGTAGGAACACGAGCATGCTATCATCTTGAAGGAAGTTGTTTCACCTATTAATGTCTGTCCATACCGTTATCCCCAAATCCAAAAAAGGATGAAATTGAGGGATTGATCTTGGAGATGCTAAAGGTAGGGATCATTCACCTAATGTCAATCCAGTGATATTAATCAAGTGCTTAAGTAGCAATTGGAGGAGGGTTGTTTGAGTATTTGCTATTTATTGTTTGCTTTAAGTAGAGTGTTTTTCCTAGGGTTATGGTTATCTGTTGTTTACTGAAATTAGATTGTTCTTAGGGTGTTTGGGCTCTAGCAAGCATCTAGAGATTTGGGAGAACTGGAACTTCCTCTCTAATTGAAGATCCACTTGTATCTTGTCCTTTCTTTAATAAAACTTTCAATAAAAAATATTCTTGTGTGTCCTATTCCTGATTTTCTTGTCGTTGGTTTTTTGAAATTGCTAAAATTAGATTGCAGCCAAGGCTTTTCCTAAATTTCTGCAAGCGCTTCCTATCATTTTATTGATAGGATACCAAGTTGGTTTTGGGAATATGGATTATCATGACCTAGAAACATAATGTCTGACTTTCTTTTCAATTATGAAGCTTTTAATTAGCTTTTTATATTTGAGATTTTGATTGGTATAACCAAATACTTTAAATGGATTCATGTTTAGCCAAACAGGTTTTGGAATGATCGGATTAACCAAGTCAAGTTAGTTGGATCATATTTGATTCTATTCATATTTTCTAGGTTAGGGATTCCAATGTCTTAAACCAATTTAGGTTAGTTGGGAGAGATTGTTTTTCTCTCTCCTTATGCCTGAGGATTTTGGTCATTAATGATGAGCGTCTGGTTGTGACATCAAAGTCCTGAATTGAATGTAAAGTACTTTAGCTTTCTCCACAATGAAAGGTATTTATAGTGGTGTGGATTACTAGTTTGTGACTTTTGAAGATATGGATGGTAGATGGGGGAGACACTTCATATCCAAGTTTCACATTGGATGAAAATGCTATTTGATTGGGGGTGTTTTAGTCCTTTGGTTGATTTGAGGGTTTAGGGGCAATACATACCATGTCTAAGATTAGTGCTTGATCATTGTAGCCCTAGGGTAATTGATGGATGGATGAATTCTTAGACCTTGAGAGTGTTTTTGGACATCTGTATTAGTTGGTGGATTTGTGTTGATGGCTTTGAGATTGGCACTGATCTCCCCTTAGGCTTTCACTTAAAGTGCTTTTATGGATCTTATGATGATTCAATAGTGTATATTCAGAAAGACCATGATCTTGTTTTGCCACCATTACTTAAAAATCATAAGCATGAAACTTGGTGCCTTGATTAACCAATTGGGATTAATCCAGAATTAATACTTTTTTTGGGATGTATCTGATGCAACTGGCAGCAGCAGTCCAGCTACCTAGGTGGGGCCTAGAACCTCCCTTATCACCTATAGGAGGAGGCTTTGGGAGGAAACTCTTTGGGAAAGGGGGAACTTTTTGGGAAAGATGTAAGGGGCATTTATTAGAGGATTTGAGCCGTTTAAGGAGGGAGATTGTGGAGTGTTAGGGTTTTTATGTTATGTTTTTGAAATTTTTAGCAGTTTTTGTGAGTTGTTTGGGTTCGTAGTAGCTACTAGGAATTATGGAGAGATGATTCTCCTATCAGACAGTGAATCAACTTGTATCTTGCCTTACTTTGTTTGAAAATTAGTAAAAAAAAGCTCTCTTTATGTTATTTTTTGATCTATTTGGAGTAAGTTGCCATTTTTTTTATATTATTGTGTGCTGTTTTGATCATCAAGTCCTATCAGTATCACACCTTATTCTATATGATAGTATTTCATTTAACAATCAACCAAACATTGCCATCATCATCATCATTAGTCTCATCCCAACTTTTTGAGGAAGTTTGGATTAGAATGACTGTCTTAGTTGATGATGTTTTGTTTCAGGAGATACAGCTAACGTGCTTAACATTTGTATATTATTGTGACCTTGAATCACTCTCTACATCGCGCCACAAAAATATTGAGTGCTGGCCTTATTTCATGTAACATGCAATTTTGGTCTCTAGTGAAAATTGAATAGATGTTTAAAGTCAGATAGGTGAGCTATTTGTTTTTCATTAAAGCAGTTCGTTTTACTGGTACATGCAATAGTGTCCATTTTGTATCTATTGAGGCTAAGTTGGGAATCAAATAGATCTTGTTATTTTCAATGATCAAAATTCTCTTCATGCATCTAGGTGCAGTGGTTTAGAAACATGATTTGTCTCTTGAAGTTTTGAGGACGATGGAATGTTAACGCTATATTCTCCTTGTAGTTGCAAGTTATAAGTAAACATTTTTTGGTGTTACATAGCCTTCTATTCTTGGTTTAAGAACAATAATTTTAACGCTGCTATTCTATTTTCTGTTTATCAAACAAGCAGACAAGCTTTTTATTACATAGTAAGTTTTTTGTGGGTACTTTGTGTGCTTTGTTTAGTGTACCTCGTTGTTACTGATATTTTGGAACTAAAGATAGAAGTAGCAGTATTTGTCTTTTTGCCACTCGTTTATTTTATTATTGGATCTAAACATTGTTTTGCTGTAAACTTTTGATATGCAGCATCATTCAAAGAATAAGAAATGCTTTGTTTGTAACACACCGACGCTGGGTATCTTCAATACAGCTCAAGAGATACGAAAGAAGATGGCACAAGAAAAGAAATAATTATGGTACTTACATATCACCATTTTCCATAATTATTCGTCATGTTTTTATATATTTTTCTTTGTTTTATGATGTTGAGTTAGACCAGCATTATGTAGCCTATAAATGTACTTACGGTTAAATGAAAATCCAGTGGGGTTGAATACATCTCTAAATGGTTTACAATTGCTCCATGAATTTCATTCTATTTGTTCCCTAATTTCTGCATTTAGTTGTATGAAATTGTATACTCTTCATTTCCTATGGGATGGTTTCACTCACCTTGTGCGTAAGTAATGAAGTGGATCTCCCATTACAAAAGTGAATCTACCTTTGCCTTTTCATTCCTTCACTCTTGAGAATTTGACTCTTAATAGGATACAATGGAGAAAAAAGATTTATGTAGTCGATCCGGGATAAAGGCTTGATGATGATGATGTTGTTGTTGTTATTCCTTCACTCATCTTTAGTGCTTTTAAATTTGTGCATTGAATTTTTTTTTTTTTTTGACATTTGGCACCTAGAGTTACCTTTATTAGTAATTTTTTCAGTGTTATTAATGGATGCTTGAGTGTTATTCCGATGTTTGTTTAAGGACTCATATTTTTAATTATGTTATTAGGAAAAAAATTGTACCACTTTTATTTATGTGAACAAACTCATGCCTTCTTTCTTTGTTTTAATGCCAAGACACCTTTTGTCGTAGGCATGTTTTTTATCTTGTTAGAAATATTTGTATCTTTTACGTGTAGCACTTTTTTAATTATTTTATCTCAAGCGTACCTCACATGATTTCCTTACTAGATTGAATTATCTCTTTACCCTTTCTTTTAATCGTATGGTTCCTTTTTTATCAATTATTTTTAGATTGGGTAGACAAATAGGAATTTAAAAAGAACCATTTGAATTGAGTATTGAATTTTCCCTTAAAAAGGACCATTGTTGCTATCCTTTGTGTATACCCATGATCGCCTTTTCAGGTGTTTTGACAGGTAGCGACTTGGTTATGACGAGAGTCTTTCTTCTCAGGAGCAGATACCTCAAAGAACTATCCCAACACTAGAGAGGAACTCGCCCAATGTTATCGATGGGCGCCACTCGCACACATCCGGCAAGGAGCTTGCCCTATGACGGGCGACTAGGAAGTTCTTTGCGAAGCAAATAGATCGTCACTCATCTTAATCATATTCTTCTCCTACGAGCCTACCAAACTTAGCCAGAGGAAAGAATCTATCTCAGGGGATCCCCACTCCATTCGGCCACCACTACCAACCTCAGAGACTCCTTATCGCTCCAAACACCACTGCTTGTCTTTCATGACAAGGCGACCTCGAGCTTCCTACGCCATTCACTGACCTAATCAAACAATTCTCTGATGCAATCAAAATTTAGGAAAGCTAAGATTGCAAATAACTATACGTCTTCCTTTCAAAATAACTTTAACAAATAAAATAACACAAAACACTACTTATATGAGAACGGATAACACATACAACTCACACGACAATCACAATCTTAGAACATAAAAACACCTAAAAACTTTTCATTGATTGAGAAGAAAGATACAATGGACTGGTAACTTGTGGAAAGAAGAAATAGATTAGAAGTTCCGAAACGAAATAATAGAGGGGAAAGGGAAACGAGGCTAGCTCGCAAACTAGAACAAAATCCGCAGGTTTTCTTTTCCAAAAATCATTACATTTTCACTCTTAAAACATCCAAAAACTCTATAAATAGGTTAGAAAAGGGAGGCCTAAAGCCATGCTCAATCGCCCACATAACCAATAAAAAAAGGTAGCATTTAAAGCATGTTTGGATCCCCACCCGAACAGCCACAGCAAGGGAACCGGGGTCCGGGACAGCCGAGAACAGGAACTGAACAACCAGCAAGGGAACCGGGAAAGCAAGGAACGGGAACCAAACAGCCAGCAAGGGGAACCGGGAAAGCAGGGAGAAGAACCGAAGAGCCCTGAAAGGGAAACTGGGAAAGCAGGTAGCAGAAGCAGAAATCGAACAACCCAACAAAGGCTAGGGAGGGGGTGGCCATTCTTACATCATTCTCCCTATGCCTACTTGCCCCTTATGGGCTTGCCCAATTGTTGAATCTGCCCTCCTATAATCATTCAAGAGGCGACACATGTCCTAGATTAACATGCTGCATTGTATGGGTATTCATGTAGCCTGTATTTTTATTTTTCTCTATTTAATTTATTGTAACTGTTTAAACTCTATAAACAAGGGTAATGAGGAACAGTTTGAGACTTTGTATCTCTGATATTTTTTTATTGAAATAGTGAAGATTCTGCCAGCCTACTCTCCTCTCTACTCTTTATATATTTTCCATCCTTACTAATAGGTTTTCAACTCACTGATAAGATTTGATGACCAAAACAGCACCCAACAATATTAAAAAATAGCTAATTTACTTTAAATATATCTAGAAATAGCACCAAGGGGCTGTAATTACCAATCTCCAAGCAAAGAAAGACAATATATAAGTTGACTCATTGTTCGAGAGGTGAATCATCTCTCCCACAATTCTATTCTAAAGGTGAATCGTCTCTCCCACAATTCCTAACAGCCACTAGGAACCCAAAAACTCCCACAAAAATGATTGCAGCAAATAAAATTCAAACATAAACCCTATCCCATCATAATTTCCCTCTTAAATAGCTCAAAATCCTCTAATAAATGCCCCTTACATCTTTGGTGTAAGCAACTCGAAACAAAACTCAAAGAGAAAGTCAAGTAAATCAAACTCCACTTTTATTAAAAGTTTAAGACACTTCTTGGAGAACACAAAAGACTAAATGGAACACTAGATTTCAGAAAGAAAGAGCAAAGATCATCCAAAAACCAAAACACAAAGAAAAGTTAGCAACGAAATCAAACATAAAACAACTAAACACTATCCTCAGAACATCCTGCAAGAGGACTCCTCAGATGTACCGAGTGTAGGAATATATTTAAGAATAAGGATTTAGATATGCAAACCAAGGGTCCACCACTGCAAAAGGGATCCAACGTTCTACCAAACTCTTCCAGCAAATGCCACCAAAACAGCCACCAAATACCACCAAAATAGCCAACAACTTTTACCCACGGAACTTAGAAGAAAGATACAGGTGGAGTGGAACTTGCGTAGAGAAGAAAGAGGTTAGAAGCCGAGACGAAAGGTTGGAAAGAGCTCGCAAGATTTCCAGAGGAGGTGGAAGAAGGTGGACAAAGCTCTCAAGCTTTTCCAAGAAGAACCCGCAGGTTATAGCAACTTTGCTCTCAAATATTCACCAACCCTTCCTTCACAAAACATCTCAAATATATAGGCAATAAAGGGGAACTAAACAGCCCAATAACAGCCATTAAAAACCAGCACAGGAAACAGGACATCATTTCAGATTCCAGCACAGAAAAAGACAACAGCAGCTAGAGTAATAAAATCCACGGTAATCAACAACAGAGAATTCCAAACGGTAGAGCCAATATCAAAAAAAAGCCACGGTATACCAAGGCAGCATTTAAAAGGGAATAAAGGCCACGGGTTCCACCACAGAGAAACCCCAAATGCCAACATTAAAGCACTTTGAAGGCCACGGTTCCAGCAGCCAAATGAGGGAAAATAATGCAGCAGCTCAAGAGGCAAAGAAGAAGAGGAAGAGACAAGTTCCACTCAACTAAAAGCTTGCACCTCATAATGAATTTAGTGCTAAACTTCAGCTCATAATGAGCTACACCTCCACATGATAATAATGAGCTTGCACCACTAAAATTTCAACAACTAAAGCTCAAAACCGAAATCAGCCAAGGCTCCCATAGAACTAGAAAACAGCCCAAAGGATAAGGTGGACCCAAAAGCCGGCAAACCCAAGGTAAGCAAACCCAATCCTTTTTCTACCATGATCATTGGATTTACCACCATCATTGGATAGCATAAAATAAAATAGCAAACATAACTAAATTTGTCCAAAACAAATAATGCAAGATAAATTAAAATGCAAGACAAATTAAAATGCATCAATTCCCCCCTGGTGGGAGAGGCTCATCTCTTGATGAGAAAGCTTCAGCAGTTCTGTCAAATAGTTCTTGGTTTCGAACTTTTAGATCAGCAGCATCAATCCAGGTGCAGTCAGTTAAGGGACGATTACTCCATTTGACCAAAAACTTCTTGTGTTCGCCATGTCTTGTTTTAGTGATTTTCACATCAACCACATCTTCAATTTGATCTTCTTTATTCAGTGTTGAAGTGGAGAGTGGTAATGTTTCAACATCCACAGAATCACCTAAATTTCCTTCATATAAAGAAAGATCATAAACATTAAATATAGGAGAAGTTCCAACAGTAATAGGAAGATCTAAAAGGTATGCATTTGTGCCCAGCTTTTTGACAATTCGAAAAGGTCCGAATTTTTTTCTGCTTAGCTTCCCAAAAGTTCCAACAGGAAAACGTTGGCGACGAAAGTAAGCCATTACTTTGTCACCTTCTTTAAAAACTACATCTCTTCGATGTTTATCTGCAGCTGTTTTGTATTTGACATTAGCTATACGGAGTTTTTCAAGAACTTGCTGTTGAACCGATTTGATATGATCAAAAGATTCTAAAGCTTCAGCACTTACCTTGTTAGGTAAAGACAAACCATTTCTATCCAAAATATGTGGAATAGACTGACCGTATAAAATTTCAAAGGGAGTTTTTCCAGATGTTCTATTAACAGAATTATTATATGCAAATTCAGCTTGGGGCAGAATTAAATCCCATTGAAAAGGTTTCTCACCAGCAAGACATCTCAAAAGGTTTCCCAAACTTTGATTGACAACTTCAGTTTGTCCATCGATTTGAGGATGATAAGCACTGCTAAACTGAAGAGTAGTGCCTAATTTAGCCCACAGAGTTCTCCAAAAATGACTTAAAAAACGAGTATCTCGATCAGAAGTAAAAGTACGAGGGACACCATGAAGACGAACAATTTCTTTAAAAAATAAATCAGCCACATGTGAAGCGTCAGAAGTTTTTTTGCAAGGAATAAAATGAGCCATTTTACTAAAACGATCAACAACAACAAAAACATAATCATGCTTTCTAGCAGTAACCGGAAGACCAAGAATGAAATCCATAGATATATCCTCCCAAGGTTTATTTGGAATTGGAAGAGGAGTGTATAAACCAGTATTTTGTGATGTTCCTTTAAAAGCTTGACAGATTTTGCATTGTTTTACTAATCTAGCAATTTGTTTTCTCATATGAGGCCAGAAATATTTTTCCTCTACCAAAGCAATAGTTTTCCCTTGACCAAAATGACCACTTAAACCTCCACTATGAAGTTCATGCACTAATTGCTCTCTTAAGGAATTATTTGAAATGCAAAGTCTAGAACCTTTAAGCAAAAACCCTTGTTGAATAATGTATTGACCAGATGGATCAGTTCCTGAAGTAAGACAGACTTCCCAAATATCTTTAAAGTCAGAATCACTGGCATAAGTTTCCTTCAGAAACTCAAAAGAAGTAACAGTTGGGTAAATAGTTATTAACAAATGAGACCTCCGACTTAAAGCATCAGCAACCTTATTTAGAACACCAGTTTTATGTTTGATATGAAAAGTGTATTCTTGTAAAAATGAAACCCACTTGGCATGCCTCTTATTCAAATTTTTTTGAGAGCCCAAAAAACGAAGTGCTTCATGATCAGTATTTAAAACAAATTCTCGTTGAATTAGGTAACATCTCCAGAATTTTAAAGCTTGCACAATAGCATAGAATTCTAAATCATAAGTAGAATACTTAGATCTAGACTCATTCAGTTTCTCACTAAAGTAAGCAACAGGTTTTGCTTCTTGACTAAGTACAGCACCAATACCAATATGAGAAGCATCACAATCAACCTCAAAAATGATTTCAAAGTTTGGTAAGCTAAGAATGGGAGCTTGACTCATCTTAGTTTTAATAAGTTCAAAAGTTTTTTCAGCTTGTGGCGTCCACCTAAAAATCCCCTTTTTTAAACAATCAGTAATAGGAGCAATCAGGGAACTGAAATTTCTTAGAAATCTTCTATAGAATGAAGCCAAACCATGAAATCCGCTTACTTCGCTTATATTTTTAGGAATAGGCCAGTTTTGAATTGCTTCAATTTTAATCGGATCAACTTTAATTCCTTCAGCAGAAACAATAAAGCCCAAAAACGTCAAACTTGAAGTCATGAAAGAACATTTTTTAAGATTGATGAAAAGCTTCTGTTCTCTTAAGATTTGCAACACTTGCTTCACATGATTTAAGTGTTCATAAGGGTGAATGCTATAAATCAAAATATTATCGAAATAAACCACAACAAACTTTCCAATGAGAGGTTTTAAAACATGATTCATAGTTCTCATGAAAGTACTTGGAGCATTTGAAAGACCAAAAGGCATAACAAGCCACTCATACAAACCTTCTTTAGTTTTAAAAGCAGTTTTCCATTCATCACCAGGTCTTATTCTTATTTGATGATACCCACTTCTCAAGTCAATTTTAGAAAAAATTTTGGCACCACTTAACATATCAAGCATGTCATCAAGTCTAGGAATTGGAAATCGATATTTAATGGTGATTTTATTTATGGCTCTACTATCCACACACATCCTCAATGTTCCATCTTTTTTTGGAGTTAATAAAGCAGGCACAGCACAGGGACTTAAGCTTTCTTGAATCAACCCCTTTTTTAACAGTTCAGATACTTGATTAAAAAGTTCAGAATGTTCAGTCGGACTCATTCTATAATGAGAAAGGTTAGGCAAAGTTGCCCCAGGTATTAAATCAATATGATGTTGAATTTGTCGCATAGGAGGCAATCCAATTGGTAAATCATCAGGAGTCAGATCAGAAAACTCATCTAATAAAGCTTGTATTTTTTTGGAATATGAAAAACAGGATCAGATTCTTTTCCAAAAATCAAATAATCAACCTCAAAATGTTTCAAATCATTAGCATTTAAAAGCAGTTCAGGAGAGGTAATTTTGGCAACTGTGTTTTTCTTAACAGGTGAATCTGGCACATTCTTTTGTGGATGAAGAGTAAACTCTTTATTATTTTGCACTAAAGTATATGTGTTTTTCTCTCCATTGTGAACAGTTTTGTTATCGTACTGTCAAGGTCGACCTAGCAAAATATGACAAACTTAAAGAGGCACAATATCACAAACAACTTGATCTTTGAATGACCCTCCAATAGATAAGTTAACAGTGCATTGCTTAGTGATTGGAACCTCACCTCCTTCTTTGAACCAAGAGATCTTATAGGATTTTGCAAGAGGTTTAGATTTAAGTTTAAGTTTGTCGATCAGTTTTTGAGAAACAAAATTTCTTGAACTCCCACTATCAATCATAAGGGTGCAAATTTTTCCTTCGATGGTACAAGTTGTTTTGAAAATGTTTCTTCTTAACCATGTGTCTTCTTTATCATTTGTTGTCGTTAGGACTTGTCGAATTACTAAAAAATCTCCACCTTCATCTCCCTCAACATCAATTTTCTCAACTTCATTGTCATTTTCAGATTCAGTTTCATCTACTTCTCCTTCTGAGTTTTCATCATTTTCAATGAGATTATTTCTGGGTGGGTTATTTTTCCTACAAGTAGCTGAAAGATGATCATAAAGCCCGCATTTATAACATGATCCGATTAATTTAGGTGGATCAGATGGTTTAGTTCCCATAACCCCTTTTCCCTTTTCAGAATTTTGATTTTCAAAGGTTTTAGTTTTCAAACCAGAAGTTCCTCCAAAAGTTTGAGGTTTAATTCCACCAGATGAACGTCGCTTATATGTTTCCACAATTTTACTGTGACCCTTTTCTCGTTGATGTTGCTTTTCCAGTTTTAATGTCATACGATAAGCCTCGTCAGTTTTAATAATATGATGCAGGTTGAGTTGATCTTGGATTGACCATTTTAAACCATTTATGTATCTTGAAATAGTTTTCTCTTCAGATTCTTCTAAGTCGTTTCGAGATTGAAGTTTGTAAAACATTTCAGTGTATTCTTCAATTGATTGATTTCCTTGTTTCAGATTGTTGAATTCTTGGAATATAGTTCGAGCGTGATCAGTTGGCAAAAATTTTCCTTTCATTTTCTCCTTCATTCTTTCCCAATTTTGGACTTTTTATTTTCCTCTTCTAAGTCTATTATTTTGAAAATTTTTCCACCATGTTAAAGCATGACCAGAAAGTTTTAAGCTAGCAAAACGAACTTTCCGATTATCAGGTATTTCTTTCCACTCAAAAAATTGATCTATCTTCTCTACCCACTCAAGAAATTGATCAGGTTGTAGTTTGCCCTCAAAATTATGAACATCAATTTTTATTCCATAATCCCAATTTTTTTGTTGTCTACGATGATTTCTAGGAACCTCCTCTTCACTTTCAGAAGTTTGATCATTAGGATTAGCATTTGCGTTGTTAACATTTAAGTTCTTAATTGCTTCAGCCATGGTATTAATTTGTTGTTGCAAATTATTTAGTTGTTGCAAAAGGTGTTGCCAATCAGGTGGATTATTAGCCATTTAGGATAATAGAAAAGATTTGCCAAACAAATCCAACAAAAACAAAACCACCGAGGAAGAGAACTTGCTCTGATACCAAATTGGTGTAAGCAACTCGAAACAAAACTCAAAGAGAAAGTCAAGTAAATCAAACTCCACTTTTATTAAAAGTTTAAGACACTTCTTGGAGAACACAAAAGACTAAATGGAACACTAGATTTCAGAAAGAAAAAGCAAAGATCATCCAAAAACCAAAACACAAAGAAAAGTTAGCAACGAAATCAAACATAAAACAACCAAACACTATCCTCAGAACATCCTGCAAGAGGACTCCTCACATGTACCGATTGTAGGAATATATTTAAGAATAAGGATTTAGATATGCAAACCAAGGGTCCACCACTGCAAAAGGGATCCAACGTTCTAGCAAACTCCTCCAGCAAATGCCACCAAAACAGCCACCAAATACCACCAAAACAGCCAACAACTTTTACCCACGGAACTTAGAAGAAAGATACAGGTGGAGTAGAACTTGCGTAGAGAAGAAAGAGGTTAGAAGCCGAGACGAAAGGTTGGAAAGAGCTCGCAAGATTTCCAGAGGAGGTGGAAGAAGGTGGACAAAGCTCTCAAGCTTTTCCAAGAAGAACCCGCAGGTTATAGCAACTTTGCTCTCAAATATTCACCAACCCTTCACAAAACATCTCAAATATATAGGCAATAAAGGGGAACTAAACAGCCCAATAACAGCCATTAAAAACCAGCACAGGAAACAGGACATCATTTCGGATTCCAGCACAGAAAAAGACAACAGCAGCTGGAGTAATAAAAGCCACGGTAATCAACAACAGAGAATTCCAAACGGTAGAGCCAATATCAAGAAAAAGCCACGGTATACCAAGGCAGCATTTAAAAGGGAATAAAGGCCACGGGTTCCACCACAGAGAAACCCCAAATGCCAACATTAAAGCACATTGAAGGCCACGGTTCTAGCAGCCAAATGAGGGAAAATAATGCAGCAGCTCAAGAGGCAAAGAAGAAGAGGAAGAGACAAGTTCCACTCACCTAAAAGCTTGCACCTCATAATGAATTTAGTGCTAAACATTAGCTCATAATGAGCTACACCTCCACATGATAATAATGAGCTTGCACCACTAAAATTTCAACAACTAAAGCTCAAAACCGAAATCAGCCAAGGCTCCCATAGAACTAGAAAACAGTCCAAAGGATAAGGTGGACCCAAAAGCCGGCAAACCCAAGGTAAGCAAACCCAATCCTTTTCCTACCATGATCATTGGATTTACCACCATCATTGGATAACATAAAATAAAATAGCAAACATAACTAAATTTGTCCAAAACAAATAATACAAGATAAATTAAAATGCAAGACAAATTAAAATGCATCAATCTTTCTCAAAGAGTTCCTCCAAATCCTCTTTGCCTATAGGTGATAAAGGAGGTCATGGGCCCCACATGGGCACTTGCGCTGTTGCCCACCTTGGCAGCTATGTTGCCAGCTGCTGCATCAATACTCCCCTTCCAAAAAGTCACATTGTCCTCATGGTGGAAAGAGGAAAGTTGCTTCTGGATGTTATTGTAGGGCTCCCATATCACCTCATACTCTAATAAATCATTCCACTTGATCCCTTATCTCCTTTGTGCACCCCTTTCATCTCCACTGGTTCTAATAGCATCTCCATATCCTCTGAAAGTGTGGCCGGTAGTGCAGGCGAGGGTGTGTGGTTTCCAATGGCTTGTCTCAGTTGCAATACATGAAATACGAGATAGATGGCTACGATCGATGGCAACCTTAGGCGATGTGCTACTGCGTCAATGCGCTCCACTACCTCATAAGATCCAAAGTAACAAGATGGAGAGCTTCTCATTCCTTCGTCAAGCCAAATTCTTCTATCTGTACGGTCGGATCTTCAGATAAACCCTATCCTCTACCTCAAACTGCGCGTTTCTCTTGTGTCAATCTGCCTGCTTTTTTATGATTTACTGTGCTCTCTATAAATGTTCCTTCAATTCTACCAAAATCCGATCACTTTCTCCCAAGTTCTGCTCCACTGATGATACTGGTGTGCTGCCATGCTCATAATTTATTAAATGAGGGGGATCTCTCCCATATATGATTAAATGTTGTATGGGCTGTTGTATGATATGAAGTTTTATAGCAATATTCCCTCCAGGCTAACCACTTAGCCCATATCTTTAGTGTTTCTGATACAAAGCAACGAAAGATAAGTCTCCACACTGCAATTCATCACCTCCTTTTGGCCATCCATTTGAGGGTGGTATGCTGTGTTCCACTTCATGATAGTCTGTTACATCTTGAATAACTCTCTCCATAAGTGGCTCAGAAAGACCTTGTCCTGATCGGACATAATGGCTTCAGGTATGCCATGCAAACGAACCACCTCTTTAATGAATGCGGCTGCCACCGACACCACGGTGCATGGGTGACATAAGGGAATGAAATGAACATATTTGCTCAATCTGTCTACCAACACTATGATCACATTGAACCCTTCTGATCTAGGTAGTCCTTCAATGAAGTCCATAGTCACCTCTTCCCACATCTTCTCGGGTAATGTCCAAGGCTATAGAAGACCACCTGGAGCGATAGTCATGTATTTATCTCTGGCAAATATCGCAATTTTCCACCAACTCTTCATCCTTATGCATGCCCACTAAGTATAGCTCCACTACCAATCTATGATGTATTCTGATATCTTGAATATCTCCTAATAGTTGTGCCATAAAACTCTTGCAACAAGAGAGGGATGTGTGGCGTTGTCCTCGATAGCACAAACCATCCCCGATATAACAGCTTCTAACCCATCAAAGAGTAACTAGGATGGCTATCCTTGTCATGTAGTAAGTCTTTCCAATCTTATTTAGCTCTTCATCTTGCTCACTCTTATGCTTCAAGGGTTCCCAATCCACCACCATGGGAATAGATAGAGTTATAACCTGAGGGTCTTCACTACGCCTAGAGAGAGCATCTGTAGCTTTATTTTTCAGCCCAGGCTTGTACTAAATCTCGAAGGCATAACCCAACAACTTGGAAAGCCACTGCTGATGCTCCTTTGTAACCATCCTTTGCTCTAACAGGAACTTCAAACTCCTTTGGTCTGTCCTGACTATGAAGTGTCATCCCAATAGGTAAGGTCGTCATCTATTGCCAACACTATCGCCATCAACTCTCTTTCATATATTGATTTCAGCCTCACCCTAGCGATCAATACTTGGCTGAAAAGCTATAGGCCTCTATGTAATGCCTAGAATCAAATTTAGAAGAATTATGTATTTTATCTTTTTATAAATATATTAGAGCTTCTATAAATCATCAATATAAATAATAACCAGCAAAAACAACTAACAATTACATACCTCAAAATATTGCATTATATACATTCTCCCAAAATCAATTTACAATATTCAAGAGATCAGTACAATCACTAATATATCACAATCTCATAAATACAAAAGAATAAAAAAAATGCAGAACAAAATCTAAATAAAACTCGAGGATCTCTATCAATCTCACTCCAATTGATCATGACCCATTCCATAATCTGAAATCATAAAAATTCATATAATGAGCTAAAAAATTCAGTAGAAAATCAAAACTCTATCATTATTTTTAATACAAGGTAAAAGAATCAATATGTATGTTTTAGTTCTAGTCAATATCAATCATTAGTTTATATAAGCAATAATAATTTTAAAAAATTAATAATAAAATCAGTATGTTCAATGAAGTCAAAAGATATACGATAAAGAGTATTATCACCCAAAGAATCATATTAGTATGTTGTATCAATATTAATGACAATATGAGTTATCAATCTGTCAATCAGTTTAATATAATATCAAGTAAATATCATCATGAGTATAATTATGAAAAGCAAGGCATGACATTTAGTTTTTAATATGATATTTTCTTCCATACATCCATTATATTCATAGCTCTAAATCTGTCAATTTTCACAGGTGGCTTTTAATAATCATTTAAGAGATGTCACCCTCTACCCGAAGTTGAGCATTTTTAGTGAAATTAACATTTGAGAACGCTGAAACTCACCTCTTCCAGAGACAACAACCTTGAAGCAAAGATTTTACTGACAAAAATTACAAGATGTTTTGAGGATTTCCACAAGAGAGCCGGGGTGAAAAGAAAGGCCTTCCAAAGGAACTTTTATTTGGTCCGGTGAACGTACGTTCCTCTATGTTCGGCCACCAATGTATTAGCGCCACGTAGCAGGAAGAAAAGACGCCGACCCGACCCGCTATTTTTTGGGTTCTCGCACATGCATTTTTTTAACTCTCTCTCCCAAAGGATTTGGCTGAAGAACCGCGTATAAGAGATACAGCGAGCTCCCGTTTTTGCTTGCGATCAAAATGGAGTAACTTTCCATCCTGAAGAAGGGAATGACGTCGGAGAGTATGGGGAAGAAGCTCTCTCTCTCTCTCTCTCTCTCTGTTTTTTCTAGCAATACCGAGCAAATTCCTAGCAAATACCGAGCAAATCCTGAGCAAATACTGAGTTTTTTTCTAGCAATACCGAGTTGTACTGAGTTTTTTCTAGCAATACCGAGTTGTACCGAGTTGTACTGAGTTTTTTCTAGCAAATCCTGAGCAAATACCGAGCAAATCCTGAGCAATACCGAGTTGTACTGAGTTTTTTCTAGCAATACCGAGCAAATCCCTAGCAATACCGAGCAAATACTGAGTTTTTTCTAGCAATACCGAGTTGTACTGAGTTTTTCTAGCAATACCGAATTGTACCGAGTTGTACTGAGTTTTTTCTAGCAAATCCTGAGCAAATCCTGAGCAATACCGAGTTGTACTGAGTTTTTTCTAACAATACCGAGCAAATACCTAGCAATACCGAGCAAATCCTGAGCAAATACTGAGTTTTTTCTAGCAATACCGAGTTGTACTGAGTTTTTTCTAGCAATACCGAGCAAATACCTAGCAATACCGAGCAAATTCTGAGCAAATACTGAGTTTTTTCTAGCAATACCGAGTTGTACTGAGTTTTTTCTTGCAATACCGAGTTGTACCGAGTTGTACTGAGTTTTTTCTAGCAAATCCTGAGCAAATACCGAGCAAATCCTGAGCAATACCGAGTTGTACTGAGTTTTTTCTAGCAATACCGAGCAAATCCCTAGCAATACCGAGCAAATACTGAGTTTTTTCTAGCAATACCGAGTTGTACTGAGTTTTTCTAGCAATACCGAATTGTACCGAGTTGTACTGAGTTTTTTCTAGCAAATACCGAGCAAATCTTGAGCAATACCGAGTTGTACTGAGTTTTTTCTAACAATACCGAGCAAATACCTAGCAATACCGAGCAAATCCTAAGCAAATACTGAGTTTTTTCTAGCAATACCGAGTTTTACTGAGTTTTTTCTAGCAATACCGAGAAAATCGCGAACATAGCATTTTCGGGTTCCGCTCCGGGTCAAGTCGTCGGGCCGCGCGGTTTAGAGTAAGAGCACGTGGCGACATGTTATTGGCGGCCGAACGTAGCTCTACGTCAGGTCAGAGGACGTAATAATTGTTCCTTCCAAAGAGTACAGAAAGCGTTAAACCACCAATAGTTTAAAAGAGAGTTTCCAAAAAGAAATGTCGAAGTCCTTTTAATCTTGCAAAGATGAATTAGGATGCTAGGAGAAAAAAATACCAAGACGCCCCTTCACTTTAGGTCAAGTACAGAGCTTCGAGGCAAAATTTGCAATTTTTTTAGGATTGTGGTCAAAGAGGAATGTATTAGCCATACTCTTATCTTTTTAAAAGCTATTTTTGAAGGGAAGAGAGCATACTATAAGCAGTCAATGAATCAGCTTGGCTGATTAATTGTAATGGGTCTGTAAAGATTTTTAGTGCAGCACTCTGCAATGATACAAGATAGATCTTCCATGTTTGTCTTAAACTAGAGTTAGAATTGATATAGCCACATAACTAATTGATGACCGAAAGGAACATATGTAATAAAGGAAGAAGTCTTTTTAAAAAAGATTAGGGGAAAGCCAGTAATGTAGTGCTCAACTTGCTGCTGCTATTGCTTTACCACATGTGGGAAAATCTTCCATCCATTAATCAGAAAATCAAGTAACTACAGGAAGTTTTGGGTGAAATTAAAGACAAATCTTCTGCTTCCATTAATCAGACAATCAGGTAACTACAGGAAGTTTTGGGTGAAATTAAAGACAAATCTACTGTTTACAGTAGATCAGAGGAAAAAAACACAGCAGAACACCGAATGGGCTAAGGATTACTACTGTTTATAGTCATAGAAACTCGAAAACAGAGAGGGATAGTCTTTTACAACAGGAAATCTAACTGGAGGCACCATTGTTTTGATTCATAGATCATAAGAGATCCGTTAAAAGAAATTCTCACATCCTTTAGCATCCATTTTAGCCTACTAGCTTACGACATTACAATGAGAGGTCAGCTGTTTAGCAACAATACTCATTTGCCACTATAACTATTTCAGTGTCTTATCATAGCTATTGTTAGATTAAGTTTTTGTTTGGGATAACTTTTTCATTGCTTTCTAAAATGATTTTTAGGTTAAAAAGTGCTAATTCAAAATTTTTTTTACTAAAACACTGTTTTAGAAAGCATTAAGAAAGCCGTCTCAAACAAATCCGAAATGTTTAAACTTCAATTTATGTTTATGTAAAACTGCTTTTTTGTTACAATTAATAACCTGTTTGGAATTCCCTAACACACACAAGTATAGAAGTATCCCATGCCTCCTTCCACCAAAGATTATCTTTTTTTGTCATCAAGACTTCAAATCACATTTATGCTAATGGCACAATGATTTTGATATCTTGAATTACATAATTAGGATGAATGCTTCAAGAAATTATTTTGTCGTATGCCCTTTTGTTCAACTAATTAAGATGCGGATTTCACCATATTTCAAGTTATAATGATATCTGAATATATTTGTGTTTTTATTTCAATTCTTTGTAGATTATGTATCTATGTAATATTATTGTGCATTGCAAATGAAACTTGAAGACAAGTATTGATTCTTGCTTTTTGAATTCTCTGTACAATATGTTGTATATATTAAAGAGAGACAAAGCCTACCATCCTTTCCATGGGATTTCTTTTATGAAAATATAGCTGAAAAATTAGTGAAAATACATATTGATGTAAAAATACCAAGTGATCTCACCTATAAATTTAACTTTTTGAGTTAAAAATGAATTTAATCGTAATTATGAGGTTCAACGTTGATTCCCTCTTGAATTACACCACCTAGCAAGAGATATCATAGTTGATTTTTTAGCTATAATTGAGAGGTTTATAAATTTATGTCCCCTATGAGTCTTAGCCTTTTCATTACGGTTGAGCAAGGTTCAATTCTCAATGATGCTTTTATTGCATGATATTTATTGATATTTTTATTTTAGGATGAGTGACGACTAATGTGGAAAGCTCTTTTGTGAGAGGAAGGTTTTAAGACATAAGAGGCTTTATGTTTAGTCCTCTATCAAATAGCTAAAAATGAAGAAAATTAGTGTAGAAATATCATATGGTTGCCCCACACCCTTAAGCTTAAGCTTTAAGCCTGAATATAAGTTTGAGTACTAGTATATCTCCTAAATTTGGCCTATGTTTAGCTCATTCTCTTTACAAATTGTATCAGAGTTGATCATGTATGCATTTTGCGACACATGAATTTTGGCACTCCCACCATTGTTGAGCAAAGTCAAGAGCGGGTGATTTCCATGATAAAACCTCGTGGTTGAGTGGACTCTTAGTACATAATGCTTTATGATGCTTCTATTCGAGGGGGAGTGATGACCAAAGTAGACTTGATGGAAGATTGTTTAGGTCCATGAAACTTTTTGAGTTCAGTCTCACATAGATTTAAAAATTAATTTGGTGCAAAAATATCAAATAGTCGACCATCAACAATTAGCTTAATCTTTTGCGTTGAGTATGAGTTAAACATTGATGTACAACTTTGGTTCATCCTCACTAGCACATGACATTTGTAAATACTAAGAAACATGTAAAAATAGATGATATATGTACATAAGGGTGTCAAAATGAATTAATGGGTCAAGTTCATATTCGACTCGAAATTGATTCGACTTGAATCCCTTGAACCCGAACCGACCTATTTAATAAATTGGTCAAAATGTGGACATGAACAAAACTCGCTAACAACTCAAATCTAACACGTTAACCCATTTTGATTAATTTTTTTATAATATGTTAATTGATTAAAAAAATAAGTAGATCATACTAATAAGCAAAAGAATTTAAGGAAATAAATTAAACGTGTGACCTTCGGGTCAAAATTGGGTTCATGGGCCAACTTGAATGTGACCTATTTATTAAAACGGGTAAACTTTTTGGATCCAAACCCGACCCATCTATTCAATAGGTCAACCGAAGTTATTTTTTATGTCTGGTCCAGGTTGGGTTGTTGGATTGTGTCATTCATTGACACCATTATATATTCTTAATTATGGATGCAAATCTAAATGCTTAAAAAGTAAATGTATACACTCCAACTAAACCTACATTGTAATATATATATATATATATATATATATATATATATATATATATATATATATATATATATATATATATATATATATATATATATATATATATATATATATATATATATATATATATATATATATGCCATCCAAACTATATGTAGCATCCACATCACCAGTGCACAAGAATCCATAAAATTTTAAAATTTTTTGGAATTCCATTTGGGGAAGCATAACATTACTCATTTATAATATATGCAAACAGTCATGTATTTATGTGTGTGCTATTAATTAAATTTCTAGCCAGTTCAATTAGACCTGCACCTAGCCTTATAGAAATTTCATTTGTGTTGTGTTAAGAATTAGACGAGACTTAATTCAAATCACAGATAGTAAATAAAATAGAAAAAATAAAAAATAAAAACACAAACATACTAAGAAATTTATACATATTTGGTTCATTAATATCTTCATGTTGCCACTGCTATCAATTTTACAATGCTAATGATGGAGTTAATGAATTTCTCAACCCTAATATCACAATATCGAAACATTTAAGTGATATAAGTTTCATTTGGGATGGCTTTCTGACTGCTTCTTAAAGTAACTTTTAGTATAAAAAAATTAATCTTTGTAATAAAAAACTGTTTTAAGAAACAGTCAGAAAGCCATCTCAAATGAAACCATAATGCACTTCTTAGCGAAAGAACTTGCAAATATAAGATATCAATGAAATAACTTCTAAAGATAAGTAATCTTTAGAAGGCTTCACCCCAAATATCCCACCTGAGAGGAGGCTTCATTTGGGACAGCTTTCTTACTGCTTTTTAAAACACTTTTCTGATACAAAAATGAAAGCCGTCCCAAACAAAGCCTTATTCAACCATCATTTTGACTTTATTGCAAATATCGATCCACCGTCTACTTACTATATTTGCATAAAATATTTTTTCATAACCTGTTCAATTTTAAATTTTTGAGCTCGATCCGAACCAACAAGTGACCTAATTTTTTTATCAACACACTCAACCTCTCAGTAAGATTAAGAGCCTTCCACTCCAAGAAAGAAGATTCCTCACAAAAGGATCATAAGTTTCTTCCATAAACCAAAAACCTGATACCAGAAATCAGTGGTTTCATAAACCAGACTTTGAAATTGTGACTTTATTTACTTATTTATTTACTTATTGACTCAGCAACCATCTTAATTTTATTATTATGGTGATGTCTTCATTGCTGTATTTGTATCAGCTTCTCATATGATTTTGACCTGCTATGATCTTACAGCTGATAGTGATATCATTGAATTTCCTTTTTTAATGTGATTAGTTTATCCTGATTTCGTGTAATTATTGATTAATCTTGTCTTAAGTGATGATTACTTTATTAATTATGACTTTTTTAAACATTTTTATTGAAGGATAAGATGTGATTGGTAACCACCACTTCAAACAATATGCTCCTTTTGTGACATTTACATCTAAATTATTCAGAATAAGTCAATTTTCAGAAGTCATTCATCTTTCAATCTTCTTAATATGTCAAAAAAAGTTATGATGATGATCAGCATTATTGTTATTATTATTATTTGATGATGTTGATAGATTCAGTGGCTGTCTTGGTAATTATGTGCAACATTAAGGTTAATTATTATTATGGCTATTTGGAGATAGCATTTCTATTATGTTGTGAGCTTAGATTTGTTGGGTAGGTTGCTATAATTAGGCCAACATTTAGTGGTTTTCTTGTATTAAGTAATTATTAATATTAAATTAGCATAAATATCTATATTTTAGGATTCAATCTTATGGTATTATTTTAACTATATTTGGGTTTAACATAATTCCTGTTTTTATTATGAATTATTGGGTGTTGGATTATCCGATGATGTTGATGAAGAGTTTATTGTCTCGGGAAATCGTACACGTAAATAAATATGTTGAGAGCAACATATATGAGACACAAGATTAAGGCTTTGTTTGAGACAACTTTCTTACTGCTGTTAAAATAGTTTTCTAGCACAAAAATTTCTTGCTGAAAAGTTGATTTAGAAAATATTAAGAAAGCAATTTCAAACGAAGTCTAAGCCTTTGTTTGGGACGGCTTTCTTTCTGCTTCTTAAAGCAGCTTTCTACTTCAATAATTAAAATTTTTGTAGTAGAAAGCTGCTTTAAGAAGCAACCAAAAAGCCTCATTTAAGATAAAGTGTGCCAAGATGTCTTAATAAAAAAAAATATGACTTTTAAAGCCTATGGAAATAAATATATTTATTTTGAAATTTTACAACAAAAGGTGACCTTTTTTTTAAATAAAAGTGCTAGGAATAATTATGGATCTAACAATAATCATATAAAAGAGGAAAAAGAATATTTTCATATGATATTAGAGAAATTATTTTTTGCGGAGATCGAACGGCGAGAACAGTCCTGATTTGTTGCGTTATTACTGTTCTTTTACTTTGCTTTTGCAAATACTCAGCAAAAGAGTAGTAAATATGCAATTATGAAGCACTTTTGCTGAGTATTTACTATCTTTTACAAAAAGACAACAAAAGCACAACAAATATCCTACTAATTGAATATTTGATGCGCTTTTGCTATCATTTAGTAAAAGTGCGACAAATATTCAGCAAAGTTGCATTCATGATTATATATTTGCTGCCTTTTTATGTAGTATTTGTAAAAGTTAGCAAAAGAATAATAAAAGCAAAGCAAATCTGAATGGTTCTCACCGTCTATGATATTAATAGTAAAAAAATAACAAGATTTTTAACAAGCAAATGTGTTTCAGATTGAAGAACAAAATATAAAAAGTACACACACAAATCATTCTCACATTAGCTGTAAAGTTAGCTCAACTTGCCTTCCCTCCTTCCTCTTTAGCAGTAGAAGAGCTATCAAAATGGGATGGAATCATGGAAGTGTGGAGTGTACTCGCAACTGCATATCAGTTACAGTGTGCCCATGCGAGTACGAGCAAGTGCGGTCCAGATAAGTGATTTGGCAAAAGCGCGGGTGTAAAGTCCAAACGAGTCAGGTATGTGATTAATGGAGTTAAGCTCGTTTAAGGCTTCGGTTGGGATTGCTTTTTTTTTTTTTACTGTTTTATAAAATTTGTTAGGGGAAAAATTAAAAATTTGAAGTTATTGTAGGGAGTAGTTTAGGCCATAGTTTTAATCTTCTTTTAACAAATTTTTTACTTAAAAATAGATTTAGAAAGCAATAAGAAAGCAGCTCCACTGTTTTCAAAAGCAGTTTTTTAGTACAGAAATTTTCATATTAAAATTTTTTGTAGTAACAAGAAGCTACTTTAGAAAATAGTAAGAAAGTTGCCCCATGGTTTCGTTTGGGACAATTTTCGTACTGCTTACTAAAAAGGTTTTTTAGTATAAAATTTTCTAATTCAAGAAATTTTTTACTAGAAATATATTTTAAAAAGCAACAAAAAAACTATCTCAAATGAAGCATAAGTCTTATTTAGCTTGAGTTCATTTTATTTAAATTACTAAGTTGCTTTGTTCGATTGCTCGAGCTCGTTTGGAAAGATCAAGCATTACTCGGTTTTAAGTTTGGTTTCTTAATTTTAAATTAGTATTTTTTTTTTTTTTTGAGAGTGAAGTTTTAATATATTTTAAGTTAATTTAGTTGCTCGAAAAGTTTACAAGTTGAGCTCAAGCTTGGGCTTGTATGATATATGAGCTCGAGCTCGAACCCCTGATTTCACAATCTTTACTCGTGAGCTCATTAATGAATTGAGTTCGAGCAAGGGTGTCAATATTTGACCCGACCCGAACTCGACTTGAAAATTTTAAGCTCGGGTTGACCCGAGCCCGAATCGGGTCGGGTTCGGGTTCAGGATTTCGACCCCTTTGTAAAAACAGGTTGGGTTCGGGTTGACTCGGAAACCCGATAGTAACCCGATTTGACCCGTTTGTAAAACAGTCCCGCTCAATCGACTCTGCTGCTGCAGTCGTTGCTGCCAGCTCGCCATCTGAAATTGACCTGAGTCCGAAGCAGGTCGGGTTCGGGTTGACCCGAATAATGCTGGGTCAGTTTCAGGTTCGACCCGAACCCGACCTGTGACCCGAAATTGACACCCCTACGTTCGAGCTTATTCACGAGCCGACTCGGCACACATACATCCCTATCTTTGGGCACAAACACGAGGTATCAAGAGGTAGTGTCAATGCATGTGGGTCTTCCTTTTGTGCGCATGGGCAACTCGGCTAAATGGCCTAATGGCAAATTGAGGCAATATTTGACCTTTTAAATTGAGTAATAAATTATAAATCAAAGTTGGTGATAATGAAATGTGCAATTAGGTGAAACACAAAGTTTTGTTTTTTCTTTAAATGGGTTGATTATTCTATAATTGTGTGTTATAAAAATTAAATTTTATTTTTCCAAAATTTCCCAAATTAAAATATTTCAAATTATTGAGCATTTCTTATATTTTATTCTTATCGTTTTGATAATAGTGGCTTAGCCAAAGAAATTATTTTGCGAGAGTTGCTTCCAAGAAGATTAAGGTTTTGTTTGGGATGGCTTTATTATTACTTTTTAAAGCAATTTTTTAGTATCAACATTTTTTAAACTAAGAATACCAAAAAGCAGCTTTAGAAAGCAATAAGAAAGTGATCCCAAACAAAAACCAAGGCTTCATTTGGGACACATTCTCATTGCATTTTAAAACAAATTTTTAATACAAAAATTCCTAATTCAAGAAAAATTTTAACTGAAAAGTTGTTGTAGAAAGCATTAAGAAAGATATCCCAAATGAAGCGACTTCCTTTGGAGAAATTATTCTATGCGGAGGTAGCACACGGCTCTACATCTGAAGGCAAATCAGGTGCAATCACGTCAGCGGTATCGAACAGTATCGAGCTGCGGTACACAACGAAGGTATTTTGCTACTATTTTTTTACTGATTAAAAAAAAATGTATTAAAAAACTACTTTAAAAATATCTAGAAAATTTACTAGAGGAAGGAAGCTAAGTCCTTTTTTTTTTCCTTAACTTTGTCGATGTAACTTTTAAATTCTTATATTTTAAGCTAAATATCTGGATTTTTTTTTTCGTTTTTTGAGTTTGAATAATTGTAATTTTTTATTCAGAAAAAATAATAGTTGATACGTCCTGAAAAAATTATCTTGATCGGGCACGAATCTCAATGCAAAATCAAGTTGGAAACTTCCGAAATTAAAATTGGCACCATCCGAACTCCGATTTCAGTAAACTTATAGTTAAACTGAACGTCTTGGAAATACAAACCCAACGACACCAAATTCGACTCAATCAGAGCCCAAATGAGTCCAAATCAAGGACCCAAAGCATTGTTGGAAGGTTCAAACCACAATTTGGGTTACCAAACATTTTCCAAACATGATGTGCTTATAGTCGAATCTAGCGGCTCGACGAGACAAATCCAACAAGCCCAAGATCGCCAAATTTTGACATCATTAAGGCCTTCAAATGTCTGATGAATGGTGCATGATCAATGGATTCAATATCGGTCGTTCATCCAACCACTTCCCGTTTACCCTTGATCTCTTACCTATTTTCAGGTCATCCCACTCCAAAAATCTATAAATAGATCCCTCATTTCTATTTAAAAGGGAGGGAAGCAAAAAGTGAAGAAGAGAAGGAAGAGAAGGAAGAAGCTTCTCCTCGACCACCGTCTAAGCTCCACCGGACCACCACTTAAGGCCTTCACCTTCGCCGGACCACCGCCTGACATCTTTGTTCCGCCGGACCACCACCTGAGGCCCTCACCTTCACCGGACCACCACTTGAGGCCCTCACCTCCACCGTACCACCGCTTGACATCGTTGCTCCCCCGGACCACCACTTGAGGCCCTGAGCTCTGTCGGACCACCACTTGAGGCCCTCACCTCCTCCGGACCACCGCCTGGCATTGTTGCTCCGCCGGACCACCACATGAGGCCCTTACCTTTGCTGGACCACCACTTGAGGCCCTCACCTCCAGGGACCACCGCCTGACATCATTGCTCCGCCGGACCACCACCTGAGGACCTGAGCTCCGCCAGACCATCACTTGAGGCCCTCACCTCCGCCGGACCACCGCCTGACAACGTTGTTCCGCCAGACCACCACTTGAGGTCCTCACCTCCGCCGGACCACCACCTAACATCGTTGCTCCACCGTACCACCACCTGAGGCTTTCGCCTTTGTCGGACCACCACTTGAGGCCCTCACCTCAGCCGGACCACCACTTGAGGTCCAGACTTCTGTCGGACCACCACTTGAGGCCCAAACTTCTACTGGGCAACCTCTTGAGGCCCAATGCTCCACCAGGACACCACCTGAGGCTAGGACTTCAATCGGACAACCACTTGAGGCCCTCACCTCCGTCGGACCACAGCCTAACTTCGTTGCTTTGTCGGACCACCACCTGAGGCCCTGAGCTCCGCCAGACCACCTCCTGACATTATTGCTCGGCCGAACAACCACCTGAGGCCCTGAGCTCCGCTGGACCACCACATGAGGCCCTCACCTCCGCTGGACCATCCGCCGGACCACCACCTGAGGCCCTCGCCTTCACCAGACCACCACTTTAGTCCCTCACCTCCGTTGGACCACCGCCTAACATCGTTGCTCCACCAGACCACCACTTGAGGCCCTGAGCTCCGCTAGATCACCACTTGAGGCCCTCACCTCCATCATACCACCGCCTAATATCATTTTTTTTTTTCGTCGGACCACCACCTGAGGCCCTCGCCTTTGTCGAACCACCACTTGAGGCCCTCACCTCTGCCGGACCACTACCTGACATTGTGCTCTGCTGGACCACCACCTGAGGCCTTGAGCTCCGCCGGACCACCACTTGAGGCCCTCACCTCTGCCGGATCATCGTCTGACATCGTTGCTCCGCCGGTCCATTACTTGAGGCCCGGACTTCTGCCGGACCACCACTTAAGGCCCTGTGATCCACTAGGCCACCTGTGACGCCGTAGGCATCCATAGTGAAAGGATTCGTCGACAATCTTGATCAACCATCACTTCTTGCTCCTTTGCTCTGACCTGAAATTGTTAACTACATATAATGAGCTTCAAAAAGCCCAACAGATCACCAAAGCCTATAACTAAAATCAAAGCACGACACTGAAACAATATGCATGTCAATCAGTCAAATCCATACAAGTCACTTGCACGTGATCATTGAATCGATGCAAATACGGAAATTAGTACATAAATAGAAATCAATGCAGTAACAAAAATCAATGTATAAATAATATCAATACCAAAATAGAAATCAATACATAAACAATATATCCAAAATCATCAGTGATAGAATCAGTGAACAGTAGAAAATCTATAATATTCAATAAATCAGTACATGCATCACATCTCTACAGTAGTCGTCTTATTTATCTCATCAGTCTATAACATCAGTCGAGTCAATGAAGTAGAATCGTATCACAGCATACCAACATACACTTCCAACCTCCAGTTATTTAACACTTACTCAATTAATCATATGCAACCCATAAATCAATATCCCATGCTCAGTGGAATCATTGCTCAGTGGAATCACATGTCACTTGCTCAGTATATCACGTGCATAATGTCAGTACAGTGGATCAGTAGCAGCAGCGTATGTATCCATATCAATAACAATCAAAGGACGACATGAACGATTATGCTATAACAGTGAAATCGTGTAGTAACAGCAAATCCGTACAGTAATGATAAATCTGCACAGTAAATAAGTCCGTACTATTAAATCCGTCAAATCAATATTGCATCAATCACAGTAATAAAATCAATCATTAAATAAAGAAATCCATTTCGGTCAATAATATCAGTCGGTATGAAATCATATAAAACGATCAATTCAATACATCGTAAGAATAGTTGAAATCAAATCAATAAATCAATAATAACCATTAAAATCAATCAATACAGTAAAATAATATTCTATAACACGTGGTTAGTGTATCAAATGTATTAGTTAGTATTCGATGTATCACGTGCTATAAGATCGATAGAATGAATCAATGTATCAGTGGATCAGTAGTATCGGTATCAGTATCGGTATCAGTATCAGTATCAGTATCGGTATCAGTATCAGTATCAGTATCGGTATCGGTATCAGTATCGGTATCTGTAGTATCAATGAATCGATGCAATATCAATATCCATATCGGTATCTGTGTTCAGTGACATGTACAGTATGAAATATCAATGAAATCGTGCAATGACAGAAAACTCATAAATCCGTATAGTAAAGCCATCCAGTATCAATAAATCAATTCAATATCAGTAAATTCATTCAAAATCCATAAATCAATTCCATATCAATAAATTAGTCAATATCGATAAATCAGTAAATTCATAATGAGATCATAAGAATCAATACTTTACACATGCATTCCAGTACAGTAGTCTTACTCGACATGTACAATCACTAGCTATTAAGGCATTTTTTAAGGTTAGTATGTTAGTAATCCGTTGGCTATAACAGAGTCGTCACCCCTGCCCGTTAGCATAAAATCCTTATGACTCCAAATTATTGTATCACATGATCAATAGAGGATAACATCAACCCTTTTTAAAGGAAAGCCCATTGGCCCACCATCCTGTCAGGTCTATCAATCTCCAACCAACGGTTCAACCAGTCTTTATTTATCTTTCAGTAGTATAACAATAATTGATTCAATCATATGCACATTCATATAGAACAATAAATACAAATAGCTCAATTAAGGAGAACCCTTAAAATATCGTACAGTCGATAGAAATCCTAAACAGAGACAAAATATACAGTTTCAGATAATCACAGAAATTGTATATAATTAAATGAAATACGATATTCAGATACTTGATTAGAATCAAATAGCTGATACAGAAGAACTGAATTTATTTTGAATAGCAGAATATTCAAGTCAGATTTTGCAGAACCAAAGAAATCGTACATAACAAATAGAATCATACAGAACAGAATTCAAATCATAAAAGCACATTTCACATAACAGATATCAGATTCCCGGACCCTGACAGAATCTCAACGGATTCTAGCCCCTTATGCCTCCCTTCCTTGACACTAATAGAATCTCAAAGAATTTTGGCCCCTTATGTCTCTCTTTGTGCTTAAAGCACCAGAACAGAACATATATATAGAGTTTTCAGAACAGAACTTATTTTCAGATTTCTTAGACCCAGACAATGGAATCACAAAGAATTATGGCCCCTTATAACTTTCTTTGTGCTTAAAGCACCAGAACAAAACAGATATACAAAATTTTTAGAACAGAACTTGTTTTCAGATTTCCCGGACCCAGACAACGGAATCACAAAGGATTCCGGCCCCATATAACTCTCATGTGCTTAAAGCACCAGAATAGAACAGTTATAAAGAATTTTTAGAACATAACTTGTTTTCAAATTTCCCGGACCAGACAACGGAATCTCAAAGGATTCCGGCCCCTTATAACTCCCTTTGATATCACAGCACATCAAAACATTCAAATAAGAAAAATCGAATACTTCAGAAAATTCTTCAGCGGCATAACGACAGTATACGGAATTTCCACAAAATTCACAAATTCAGAAAATCACCAAATTACCAGAAATTATGTAAAACAACGTTAGAAAGCTTTACTTGTACTGAAGCAATATTTTTCAAGAGTCAGATAATTTTCTATTCGATAAAAATTGCACAAAACTCAAAATATCCGATAAAAACTTTCCAGAAAATACTCAAATCGTACAAAAACATCAGTTCAATAACATACCAAAAGTTACACGGTAAAAGTTTCGTCAATACAAAGATATGTACGTTTTTCGATAACGGAAACACAAAACTGAGCAGAAAAATACCAAAACTCAAAATCTTTGAAATCAAAAATAGGAATCGGATTCCTTACTTCGAGACAAATAAATCTTCCAACTGCGTTGTCGGACGAAAAACGCTCCGCGGCCTCCGAAACCAAGCTTCTTCTTTCTCTTTCCTTCTCTTTCTCTCTCCTGCTTTTTTCTCTTTCTTCAAAAATATCTCAAAATATCTCAAATCCTCAATTTATCAAGCAGGATCGTCCAGGACAATGCCCAGATCGTCCTGGGACGAACTCCTCTGGACACGGATCGTACAGACGAAAATTAATTCCAATTTATTTCGTCCTTGGACGAAACTCTCGGGTTCAGTTCATCCTGATGCACCCAAGTTCGTCCAGACGAACCTGCATTTTTACTCAGTTCGTCCAAACAGTTCATCCGTACTAACCATACAGATTTTCACAGTTTTCTTCAGTTCGTCCCGTATTAAGGCCAGTTCGTCCGGACTAACAGCACTCACAAAAATGAACTTACAGAGGGATTTTACAATCTACCCACCTTAAGAAAAATGTTGTCCTCAACATTTCCCTTAAGGGCTCATAACAAAATCGACATAAAACAAATCCGTCCAATCAAAACTCAAATCAAATCGAATCAAAATCAAAACTCGTCGGAAATCATACGGTCATACAGTTCATTCAATCACATGTCATTCACTATGTAAATGATGCACTTGAAACTATCCATTCTATCAAACTATCAATTAAATCCTTTCACTACACTTTCTCTGATACCAATCTGTGACGCCCCAAGCATCCATAGTGAAAGGATTCGTCGACAGTCTTGATCAACCATCACTTCTTGCTCCCTTGCTCTAACCTGAAATTGTTAACCACATATAATGAGCTTCAAAAAGCCCAGCAGGTCACCAAAGCCTATAACTGAAATCAAAGCACGGTACTGAAATAATATGCATGCCAATCAGTCAAATCCATATAAGTCACTTGCACATGATCATTGAATTGATGCAGATACGAAAATTAGTACAGAAATAGAAATCAATGCAGTAATGGAAATCAATGTATAAACAGTATCAATACCAAAATAGAAATCAATACATAAACAATAGTATCCAAAATCATCAGTGATAGAATCAGTGAATAGTAGAAAATCTATAATGTTCAATAAATCAGTACGTGCATCACATCTCTACAGTAGTCATCTTATCTATCTCATCTATCTATAACATCAGTCGAGTCAATGAAGTAGAATCGTATCACAGCATACCAACATACACTTGCAACCTCCAGTTATTTATCACTTGCTCAATTAATCATATGCAACCCATAAATCAATATCCCGTGCTCAGTGGAATCATTGCTTAGTGGAATTACATGTCACTTGCTCAGTATATCACGTGCATAATGTCAGTATAGTGAATCAGTAACAGCAGCGTATGTATCCATATCAATAAAAATCAAAGGATGACATGAACGATTATGCTATAACTATGAAATCGTATAGTAACAGCAAATCCGTACAATAACGATAAATCCGCACAATAAATAAGTCCGTACTAGTAAATCCATCAAATCAATATCGCATCAATCACAGCAATAAAATCAATCATTAAATAAAGAAATCAATTTCGATCAATAATATCAATCGGTATGAAATCATATAAAACGATCAATTCAATACATCGTAAGGACAGTTGAAATCAAATCAATAAATCAATAATAACCATTAAAATCAATCAATACAGTAAAATCATATTCTATATCACATGGTCAGTGTATCACATGTATTAGTCAGTATTCGATGTATCACGTGCTATAAGATCGATAGAATGAATCAATGTATCAGTGGATCAGTAGTATCGGTATCAGTATCTGTATCAGTATCAGTATCGGTATCGATATCAGTATCAGTATCAATATCGGTATCGATATCAGTATCGGTATCTGTAGTATCAATGAATCGATGCAATATCAATATCCATTTCGGTATATGTGTTCAGTGATATGTACAGTATGAAATATCAATGAAATCGTGCAATGATAGGAAACTCATAAATTCGTATATTAAAGCTATTCAGTATCAATAAATCAATTCAATATCAGTAAATTCATTCAAAATCCATAAATCAATTCCATATCAATAAATCAGTCAATATCGATAAATCAGTAAATCCATAATGAGATCATAAGAATTAATACTTTACACATGCATTCAAGTACAGTAGTCTTACTCGACAAGTACAATCATTGGCTATTAAGGCATTTTTCAAGGTTAGTATGTTAGTAATCTGTTGGCTATAATAGAATCGTCACCGTTGCCCGTCGGCATAAACTCCTTATGACTCCCAATTGTTGTATCACGTGATCAATAGAGGATAACACCAAACCCTTTTTAAAGGAAAGCCCGTCGGCCCACCATCCTGTCAGGTCTATCAATCTCCAACCAACGGTTCAACCAGTCTTTATTTGTCTTTCATTAGTATAACAGTAATTGATTCAATCATATGCACATTCATATAGAACAATAAATACAAATAGCTCAATTAAGGAGAACCCTTAAAATATAGTACAGTTGACAGAAATCTCAAACAGAGACAAAATACATAATTTCAGATAATCACAGAAATCGTATATAATCAAATGAAATACGATATTCAGATACTTGATTAGAATCAAACAGCTGATACATAAGAATTGAATTTATTTCAAATAGCAGAATATTCAAGTCAGATTTCGCAGAACCAACGAAATCGTACAGAACAAACAGAATCATACAGAACAAACGGAATTGTACAAAACAAAATTCAAATCATTAAAGCACTTTTCACATAAAAGATATCAGATTCCTGGACCCTAACATAATCTCAATGGATTATGGCCCCTTATGCCTCCCTTCCTTGACACTGATAGAATCTCAACGGATTCTGACCTCTTATGTCTCCCTTTGTGCTTAAAGCACCAGAACAGAACAGATATACAGAATTTTCAGAACATAACTTACTTTCAGATTTCCCGAACCCAGACAACGGAATCACAAAGGATTTCGGCCCCTTATTTCTCCTTTTGTGCTTAAAGCACCAGAACAGAACATATATATAGAATTTTCAGAACAGAACTTATTTTCAGATTTCCCGGACCCATACAACGGAATCACAAAGGATTCCGACTGCTTATAACTCCCTTGTGCTTAAAGCACAATAACATAACAGATATGCAGAATTTTCAGAACAGAACTTGTTTTTAGATTTCCCGGACACATACAACGAAATCACAAAGGATTCCGGCTCCTTATAACTCCCTTTGATATCACAGCATATCAAAACATTCAAATCAGAAAAATTGAATACTTCAAAAAAATTGTCAGCGGCATAACGACAGTATACAGAATTTCTACAAAATTCACAAATTCAGAAAATCACCAAATTATCAAAAATAGTGTAAAACAACGTTATAAAGCTTTACTTGTACTGAAGCAATATTTTCCAACAGCCAGATAATTTTTTATTCGATAAATATTGCACAGAACTCAAAATATCCGGTAAAAACTTTTCATAAAATACTCAAATCGTACAAAAACATTAGTTCAATAACATACCAAAAGTTACGCGGTAAAAGTTTTGTCAATACAAAGATATGCACGTTTTTCGGTAACATAAACACAAAACTGAGCAGAAAAATACCAAAACTCGAAATCTTTGAAATCAGAAATAGGATTTGGATTCTTACTTCGAGACAAATAAATCTTCCAACTGCGTCGTCGGACGAAAAGCGCTCCGCAGCCTCCGAAACCAAGCTTCTTCTTTCTCTTTCCTTCTCTTTCTCTCTCCTACCTTTATCTCTCTCTTCAAAAATATCTCAAAATATTTCAAATCCTCAATTTATCAAGCAGGACCATCCAGGACGATGCCCAGATCGTCCCGGGACGAACTCGTCTGGACACAGATCGTACAGACGAAAATTAATTTCAATTTATTTCGTCCATAGACAAAACTCTCGGGTTCAGATTGTCCCGATGCACCCAGGTTCTTTCAGATGAACCTGCATTTTTACTCAGTTCATCTAGACAGTTCGTCAGTACTAACCATACAGATTTTCACATATTTTTTTCAGTTCGTCCCTTACTAAAGTCAGTTCGTCCGGACTAACAGCACTCACAAAAATGAACTTCGGAGGGGTTTTACACCACCACCTGAGGCCCGGACTTCCGCTGGGCCACCACTTGAAGCCCCGAGCTCCATAAGGATACCACCTGATGCATGGAGTTCTGCTGAACCTCCACCTGAGTCCCGGAGTTCTGTCAGACCGCCACCTGAGGCACAAAATTCTACCATACCACAACCTGAGGCTCAGACTTCTGCCAGGCCACCACTTGATGGAAAGAGTTCTCTCGAAGTACCGCCCTTTTACTACGATCTTTCTGACCCCGGTCTCTTACCAACTACGATCTTTTGGACCTCCATCTCCTATCGATTATGGTCATTCTGACCTACATCGCCTACTATGGTCATTTTTGACCTCCATTACTAGACAACAGTCTTTTAGACATCGATCTCTTATCGACTACGGTCCTTCCGACTTCCGTCACCTACTATGGTCATTTTGACCTCCATCACCAGACAATGGTCTTTCAGACCCTAGTCTCCTGTTGACTACGATCCTTCCGACCTCCATCATCTACTATAATCCTTTCGAGCTCCATCACCAGACAAAGGTCTTTTTGACCCAGATCTCCTGCCGAATACGGTCCTTCCGGCCTCCGTCGCCTACTATGATCCTTCCGACCTCCATCAACAGACAATTTTTTTTAACCACTGTCTCATGCCGACTACAGTCATTCCGACCTCCGTCACCTACTATGATCCTTCCGACTTCCATCAATAGACAATGCTTTCTGACCCCGGTCTCCTGCCAACTACGGTTGTTTCGACCTCCATCACCTACAATGGTCCTTTCGACCTCCATCACTAGACAATGATCTTTCGGACCCCTATCTCGTGCTGACAATGACCCTTATAACCAAACAAATATGTCTATTATTGTAACTCCCACAATGTAATGCGATGTATATGATGTACATTAGTGACATTAAGCCAAGGCCTTCTCCTAAGGAAGGGCCTCATTTGTAATCGATTGCAAAGACTAGTGGATTCACTCAAACTGGGCCAGGCCCCATGGTTTTTCCCTCTTTTAAGGGGTTTCCACATAAAAACTCTCGTGTCTATTATAAATGCTACACCCTCTCTCTTATCTGATTGTGTGTTAGATCTTTGTGCAATGCTAAGACGTTAAACTATATATTTCTCTATCGTCGTGAATATTCCAGGGTGCAACAATAGTAAAAGAATTGGCAAAGATCATTATAACTCTAAAGTCAGAGGTTCAGCTCATATATGTTATGATTTATTATTAATCATTTTTTAAAAATAAATTCATCATTTCTTTCATAAAAATAAATATTTTATCCACTCCATTTTATTATTTTTATTTTTTAGAAAAGAAAAAAAATACAATTAGAGTAGAGATGCATTTACCTAAATCTAATATTAAATCTTAGAAAGTGATTTTTGCAAAATAAATTTAATATCAAATCTAAACTTTAGGATAGATAAGTTTAGAATGTGACCTCAAATAATTAGATAAGCATAATGATGATGATGAATGATATTTTTGCTAAATAAATTCAAAGTTGGAGGAGACCAAAAAGGTTACAATCAATAGTTATAATTATAATGTAAGCTTGTTTTCTATTATTTTGAGAGTTAAGTTTATAACAAATGTAATTATTTGATTTCTTAGAGTTTTTTTTTATTTATTGCATAGTACAAATATATGTAATTTTGTTTGATTTTCAAAGTACTATAAGAATATATTTTATATTAAGATGGAATTATTTTTATTACATATAAAATCTATATATAAATAATTTATTAGATAATGTAATATATTATTGAATAAATATAAATAAGTTATTAGATAAATATTATTAAGAATTGTTTGGAATTATTTTGGTTTTTGCTTTAAAAAACATATTTTATTTAGTTTTATTTATTTTTTTTGAAATAAATCATGTTGTTTATTGAAACTTTTAAAAACAAAATATAGATGGTTTTTACTTATTTTTATTGTAAGAAAATAAAAAACATTTAAGTTATCGCCCTCCATTCATCGCCACATATTTAACAAAATTAAATAATATTAATTCACTATATCAATTATATTTTTATTTCATATTAAAATATAAATAAAATAAAATGAAAAATAAAAAATGCTCTAAAATAAGAGAAATTATTTTTGCGGAGACGGGACAAAAAACACAGTCCAAAGATCAACCAGAATGCGCCATTTCAGCGGTACCGAGCCTCAGTACTAAGCACAATGGTGACGTGGCGGATTCTGGTTGATCTCCGGACGATGTTCGTTGTCCACACAGAATAATTAATCCTACGCAATTTGTACTAAAGAAAATATTTTCAATGTTCAATAATTTAATTGTTTTCATAAAAAATATATATTTATTTATGTAATAATGTAATTTATCATAATAAGATTCGATCAAAATATATCTATCCATCGCCATCGATCCAACCGGCCGCCTATCTTTCATGTTCTACCGGGTCAAATTGTAACCTGTTATCACTTGTTTCGCATCCACTTAAGTTCTGACCCGACCCGTTAACATTCTCTTAATTACCAATCAAAATAATATACTTTGAAGTATATGCTTAACATTGATGTCATATCCGTTATTTATAAAAAACATCTCATGCGTACGGCATCATGGAATACAATTTTAAACTTTAAGATTCGTGCAATATAAAATTTTAATATTACTTAAAATAAAATTTAAACATTTTATAATTATGTATGATTTTTGTTCTATGTGGATAGTCTCAAAATTTTTAACGATTAAAAAAATAAGAAATTTCTGTATAAAAGAAAATATTTTATTTAACAAAAATAAAGGTGTTTAGAAATTCCATGATATTTCATCTGATTAAGGAATTTTTATTGCGTCCTCCCACCTGACGTAGAGATACGTCCTCTCAGAGCTAAAATCGCGCTAAAAAATAAGAAATACCTAGCAAATACCGAGCAATACAAAAAATACCTAATTTTTCCTAGAAAAAACTCGGTATTTTTTTGTATTGCTCGGTATTGCTCGGTATAGCTCGGTATAACTCGGTATTGGTCTTCACATGATGATATTCCTCGTTATTATCAAATAATACCTAGCAATACCGAGCAAAATTCGAGTTTTTTGGCGGTGGGAGGACGTATCTCTACGTCAAGTGGGAGGACGCAATAATCAGTGATATATCCTATTAGAAAAAATTAATAAAAAAATTTAATTAAAATTATAAAACTTAAACTTAATTGTTTAATCACACATCACTTTGAAAACTTGATTTTAGTATTTTTTATTTCCAATACATCTTCTAGGAGTGGAGAAATTATTTCGTGCAAAGTTTCGATGGAAAGCTTCCGTCCGTACTGTTAGTGTACATACTGTGTATAAATATTGTGTACAAAGTTTCAACTAAATTATGTACAAAAATTATAAACAGTATATACACTCACAGTCCGGATCAAAATTACACACAGTATCTGAGTCAGCATGAGTCTCATGTTTGATGGGCGACTTTACCTACTTTTAAATTTATTTTTTTTATATTTAATTACATTATTAAGATTTTAATAATACCTAGTTTAAAAATTTCCCCTAATTATTATTATTTATTTTAATAGGAGCACTCGAAAAGATTTATGCATTGTTACAACGTGCGCTCATATAAGGTTAAAAAAAGTATGCATATGAAATTAGAAAAAGTATATAAAACTAACCCAGCCAATGAACACGACGGAAATTGGCATCAAATAGTGGCGTTTCCGTAATTAGAGGATCATCCAAGGGGCATATCCCAAGCAAACACTGAAGATGATCTTGTGCGTGAATGGTGGGGTAGAGAAGCAGCACCGTAGCATCATATGCACGACCGCATACAAAGCTTATGCGAGTTTCCTCTCCCGCCGTTAATTTTGCCCGCAGGCATCAACAGGTAGCCGCCGTGATCGACGATCGGTTAATCGAACGGAAATCGGTTGATTTCGCATAAGAAATTTACGTGCGGTTTGTTTGCTGAATTGCCGATTGGTTGCTTCCTGGTGGACTTTATCCCCTTTCTTTTTTCTTAAGATGGTGGAGTCCAGAAACGATCGAGCCCAGAGGAGTCTCGCCACTGAGAGGGAGAGAGAGAGAGAGAGAGAGAGAGAGAGAGAGAGAGGAGGAGGAAGAGAGGCGTATCGTTCGATTCGGAAGGAGTGGATGGGGGGAGAGAGCAGAGCAAGGGGGAGATCCGGCGATCCGGCTGTCGGCGGAAGAAACGGCGGCGGCGGGTGGTGGGCCGACGACATGAGCTTGAACGTGTGCAGGACGATGGAAGCGGAGTACGTTCGAAGGCATCACAGGCATGTGACGATAGGGAATCAGTGCAGCTCTGCTCTCGTGAAGCACATCAAAGCGCCGGTTCACCTCGTGAGGCCTCGATCCCTTTATTTTTATTATTAGATCTCTATTGTGAGATGCGATCAGATCATTAGGTCGATGTATGGATTGGATTTCATGTAGCTGATGTTTTATTTTTTTTTTTTTTCTAAATCTTGAAGGTATGGTCTCTGGTGAGGAGATTTGATCAGCCGCAGAAGTACAAACCCTTTGTGAGTAGATGTGTGGTTCAAGGGGATTTGGAGATTGGAAGCGTTAGGGAAGTGAATGTGAAGTCAGGGCTTCCGGCTACTACCAGTACTGAGAGGCTGGAGCTGCTTGATGACGATGAACACATATTTGGGATCAAGATCGTTGGAGGGGATCATCGTTTACAGGTTTGATTGAAGTTTTACCTATCGTATTCTGCGTTCGTGGTTTATCTGAAGTGGTTTTTTATTTTTATTTTTTTTTTTTTCTATTTTTCGTTTATTCTTACCGCTTAACGTTTTTTTTATTATTATTATCACAAATTCTGGGCTAATACCATGTACTTTTTGAATTCTCCCGTCCATCATAATAATTAACGAACAATAATTCTTGGTTAAAATTGTTTGGGGAATTACATAAATAACACTCAAAATTTTCATATTTATAAAAGAAAAAAATTGGCCAACATATCCTAATAAAAACTATATATGTGCTTTAAAATCATTGGGTTGCTTTCATATTAATGTTATTGTATGTGTGCTTACAAATCATTGGATTATTTTTATATTAAGAGTTTGAATTTCACTCATTTCAAAGAAAAATCAATTATTTTCAAGCTTATTCTCATATAATTTATATCTAGATATCAATATACATTTTTTGTTTACAAAACTAGTATATATATTTGTACGTGCCACAATCAAACTGTTGGGTATTTCACAAAAGCAAAAAATATTGATTGGGATTTTTTGTGAGTTTTGACATTTAAGTGAGAATTTTAAAATTGGATGTAAGAGAATGTTAATTTCATTCAACAACAACAACATCAAGCCTTTATCTCACTACGTGGGGTCGGCTACATGGATCATTTTTCTCCTTTGTGTCTAATTAAGAGTCAAATTCACATTTAGATCTTATTAAAAAAAGGTCATTTCTAATATTTTATAACCAAGTCTTTTTAATTCTACCTTTACAATTAATTTTTAACATAAGTCAAATCTAATACATCTACTCTCCTAACCAGGTCATCAGAAGGTTGATGTTTTATATGACCAAACCATCTAAGGCAACTCTCTCTAATCGTATTTGCCATTGGAGCTACTCTAGCCTTTTCACGTATATGCTCATTTTGTATTTTGTCTCTAAAAGTAAAGCCACTCATCCATCTGAGCATCCTCATCTTTGCAACACTTAACTTAATATTATGCTCTCTTTTAATAGCCTTCATGTTGCACCATAAAGCATTGTAGATCTAACTACCATCTTATAGAATTTTCTATTAAGTTTTAGATGTACTTTTTCTATTACACAATAAGCTTGATGCATTCCTCCACTAAATCCATCCAACTTTAATTCTACTAATAATATCCCCGTCTATTTCATTATCACTCTGAACAATAGACCCAAGATATTTAAAATGTGTACTCTTATTAATGACTTTATCGCTCAAAGTCCCAAACCTGCCACTAGATCTATTACTACTAAAAACGAAAACCTTTAGACTTTAAGGCTGACATCAATAAATATCATATGAAGACCTTCCTTTTTCTCTCTATACTTCTCCATCAAACCTCTCAATAAATGTATGGCTTGCACAGTAGAAATACCTGACATGAATTCAAATTGATATTGAGAAACATTAGTATCACGTCATAACCTATGCTCCATAACTCTCTCTCTCATCATTTTAAAGTAAGATACATCAACTTAATTCCTCTATAATTTGCACAATCTTGTGCATCACCTTTATTCTTAAAGATAGGAATCAATACACTTATTCTCCACACATTTGACATCTTCTTAGTCTTCAAAATAATATTAAAAAGTTTAGTAAGTCAAAAAATTTCTTCTCCTAAGCATTTCCTCGCCTCTATTGGAATATCATCAGGTCAAACAGTTTTCTCACACTACATTTTCTTTGAAGCATCTTTAACTTCAGTTTTAGTAATATATTGATAAAAATAAAGTCAAATACATCAACTTAATTCCTCTATAATTTGCACAATCTTGTGCATCACCTTTATTCTTAAAGATAGGAATCAACACACTTATTCTCCACACATTTGGCATCTTCTTAGTCTTCAAAATAATATTAAAAAGTTTAGTAAGTCAAAAAATTTCTTCTCCTAAGCATTTCTATGCCTCTATTGAAATATCATCAGGTCAAATAGTTTTCCCACCCTTCATTTTCTTTGAAGCATCTTTAACCTCAGTATTAGTAATACGTTGATAAAGATAAAAATTTTTATTTTCGTTTAGAGTGTTGAGGCCACTAAAGTGAATCACATTTTTATAATCTTCTTTAAAAAGCTTAGCAAAATATCTCATCCACCTTTGTTGAATATCCTTTTCTAAAAAAATACTTTTTGATCTTCATCTATAGTGCACTTCACTTGAACTAAATCTTTACTAATATCTCTTTATTTTGTTATCTTATACATATATCTTTTTCCCTCTTTAATATCTAATCATTATATAAATAATTAAAAACTAAAGTCTTTACATCGCAGAATGCTTTCTTAGATTCCTTACAGACAACTTTATATCTTTCTCAATTTTCAGAATTTTTACATCTAAATCAATTTTTATAATAAATATTCTTATTTTTATCTTTTTCTTGCACATTTTTTATTCCACCACCAACTATTTTTATTATTTGAAGCTTTTTCTTTTGATACTCTAAACATATCTTTTGCAATATTCTTAATATTACAAGCTATTATTTTTCACATAACATTAGCTTCCTCATGCACCAACAAAATCTTAAGATCGTGAATCTTACTCAAAGATATTTTCGTTAGAGTTTTTTAAATACCACCATATAATCCTAAAACAATGATATATTATATTTTTCATACTCTGTCCTTTCATTTTAAAGTCCAAAATTAATAAGCGGTGTTGGGTACATAGACTTTCACTTGGAATAACTTTACAATCTCTGGAATCTAAACAATCTATTATTCTTACAAGAAAATAATCAATTTGAGTTTTACTATATTCATTCTTATAATTGATGAGATGTTCATCTCTTTTCTTTTTTTAAATAACATATTAGCAATAATAAAATCATAAGCTATAACAAAATCTAATATAGTCTTATCACTTTCATTAGTCGCTACAAACCCATGACCACCATGAATGCTTTTAAAATCCTCTACCTCTCTACAAACATATCCATTTAAATCTCCCTCAATAATTTTTTTTTCTTTAGGATGTATTTTTTGTATTAATTATACTAAATCATTCTAAAATTTTAATTTTGAGCATGTATCCAAACTTACTTGAGGAATATAAACACTTATAATATTAATAATCTTATTATCAATAATAATCTTCATATCTATAATTCTATTTCTAATTCTATCAATTTTTACAACACTATCTTTCAAACTCTTATCTATAATCATATCTACATCATTTCTAGTACGACTCCTACTAGAATATCAAAGTTTAAACCCTAAATTATCAATCTCCTTATCCTTCTCTCTCATCCATTTAGTTTCCTGAATGCATAAAATATTTATCTTCCTATAAATCATAATATCAATTAATTTCATTAATTTTCTTTTAAGGGAACATACATTCCACGATCCTAACTTAATTTTAGTTTCATGAATTAGCTTATTTTCCCACATATGTCCATGATGTGGGAACTCTTGCATATTTAACACTGTATTCGGGTGTCGATGCAGTGGCCCTTGCACACTTCTCACTGTATTTAGTTCATATAGCACGTCACTTCTAATGAACGACTTAACATTAACACAATGTATTAAAGTATTCATGTCATGATTATTCCATAAATTTTACGCTGGTTGTCGACTATCAAACGCAACCCTCCACTTTTCTCATACAGAAAAGTGGAGGGTTAATTTCATAAATAGTTAAATTTCAAGTATTATGTATGTAATTACTCCAAAAGATGAGAAAAGTGGAGGGTTAATTTCATAAATAGTTAAATTTCAAGTATTATGTATGTAATTACTCCAAAATTTGCTATTTATTGAAGATGTCAATTTTCATACTCTAGTTTGTCTCATGAGGTTTTTTTTTTTTTTTTGTGAATAATCATAATGTTTTGTTATCCTCTGGTTTCTTCACCTTATGCCTCTCTGTTTCCTTTTTTTTTTTTAAGTTATATTCTTTAAAGTATCTACTACTTTTCTGCTTCCAATATAGAATGGAGCCAAATTTCCTTGGTATGGAATCTTTTTTTTCTAGCCAAGCTTGATGCACATGCTTTTTGTTATATATATAATTCTTTGCATCTGCCATCAATTCTTTATTACTTAGTTTGCATCCATCAATGGGTATTTCCGACATGAATTGGTGGAGCTAATCCTTTTTAAATGATCTTTTTTAATGGAGTTTGCACCAACGGTATTATGCATTTGTTGACCTTCGCTTGCATCTTTGTTTTGGACCTGTATTGTTGTGAATTGCATATTGGTAGTACTGATTCATAAGGTACGACATGCCTTTAAGAATCAAATTCTCCCAACACGATGGAAAAAATTGGCCCTTTTGTCAAAAAGAGCTTTAAAACCATTTACTTTGAGAGGAGTAAAATATAAAATTTATTTGATTCTTAATGTAATTTACTTATCTTTAAATAAATTTAATAGTTTTGAGACTTATTCTGAACAAAGATTATGATATTCTGCATACATTTTTTTCTAAAATAGTTATATCAGAATGATTGGAAGACAATTGTTTAAAATAAAAAGAAATTTGATAGAAACTACAGTTAAGTATCAGACTTCAAAATAGAAATTTAAGACCACCAAATACCATTGTTGGTGGGACAAGTAAGCATCCTGTAGTTTATACCCATTTTGTTCATTCATTACCCTGAGTACAAGTCAAGTAAAGTAGGAAGGAGTACCCCATTGCTCATTTCTTTCCTTTTATGCTTGACAGAACTACTCGTCGATCGTTACTGTCCACCCTGAGTGCATCGACGGAAGGTCTGGCACTCTCGTTATCGAGTCATTTGTCGTGGATGTGCCCGATGGAAACACAAAGGATGAGACATGCTTCTTTGTCGAGGCTCTAATTAAATGCAACCTTAAGTCTCTAGCCGACGTATCGGAGCGCCTCGCAATCGAAGATCACACTGAGCCCATTGATATGTGATGATGCTTATAGAGAAAGAGCCACAATTTCATCATCTCCTGAAGTTTTCGACGCAGTCTTCAAACCCCCACTGAGTGCTGGCAATGGCTGCTGATGGAGTGATTCGAAGTATCTTGCTGGCATTTCCTGACTGATTATGCCTAGTGGTTACAAAGTTGCTTTCTCTTTGTTTGTTTTCCCCATCTATGCTTAGAGTTTTATATGTAGATAGCCCAATTCCAGTTCTGGTTAGTTCTAGTAGGGATAAAGCTAGAGAAACTCTGAGCTGGATAGTTGCAATTTGTCAGAGGAAAGCACTGTAAATATATGTTGACATTGCCCTGTTTCTTTAAAAAATGAGCTTTGGAATTGGAATTCCACTTTTATCTTTCAGATTCTTTCTCACATTTCATATAGCTGAGTTTATGTTGAAGCATGCATAAATTAATTTAGACTTTTTATTGAATATACTTAAGAGTAATCAGGTGTGAGTGCCCAACTATTTAGCTGTTCACTTACAATCAATTAGGTGCGAGTACAAAACAACCTAGAAATAGCTGTGTACTGAGTATGCATTTGATTGATCATCCACATTTAAATTTGCTTATGTAATTCGTACATAATAATTTCTCGGTTGAAAGATTCTGAATTGAGGAACAATAATATCAAGCCTTTATCCCACCATGTGGGGTCGGCTACATGAATCATTTCTTTCCATTTTGTGTCGTTAAGAGTAAAATTCTCAATTAAATCTAATAAAGAAATGTGATTTCTAATATTTTATAATCAAATTTTTTAGATCTAGCTTTACCTTTTTTAACATAAGTCAACTCTAATACATCTACTCTCCTAACTAGGTCATTAGAAGCCAACTCTAATACATCTACTCTCCTAACTGGGTCATTAGAAGGCCGTCGTTTTTTGTGATCAAACCATCTAAGGTGACTCTCTCTAATCTTATCTTCCATTGAAACTACTCCAACCTTTTCACTTATATGCTCGTTTCGTATCCTTTCTGTAAGAGTAAAACTAATCATCCACCTGAGCATCCTCATCTTTGCAACACTTAGCCTAATATTATGCTTCTCTTTTAATGGCCAACATTGTGTCATATAGCATTGCAAATCTGACCACCATCTTATAGAATTTTCCCTTAAGTTTGAGGAAGACTTTTCTATCACACAACAAACCCGATGCATTCCTCCACTTCAACCATCCAACTTGAATTCTGCAAAAAATATCCTCATTTATTTCACCATTATTCTTAACAATAGGCCCAAGATATCTAAAGCGTTCACTCTTATTAATTACTTGATTGCCCAAAGTCAGAATCTCGTCGCTGCATCTATTACTACTAAAATTACACTCCATATGTTCGGATTTAGAGCTACTCAAACAAAAATCTTTAGACTCTAAAGTTGATATTCATAATTCAAGTTTACATTCAACTCCCTCTCTAGTCTTATCAACAAGAAGAATATGGTCAGCAAAAGTATACACCAATGTACAACTCCTTGCAAATGTCTAGTAAGAACATCCATAACTAAAGCAAAAAAGGATATGGGCTTAAGGTTGATCTTTGATGTAATCCAACTGAAATAGAAAAATGCTTGGTCAAATCACAAACACAAGTAACACCTCCATATCTTTAATAACTTGAATGTAAGCATTATTAACCCCTTTCTTTTCTAGAACTCTCCATAGCACTTCTCTTGGAACATTATCATATATTTTTTTCTAAATCAATAAATATCATATGTAAATCTTCCTTGTTCTCTCTATACTTATCCAGCAAACCTCTCAATAAATATATAGCTTTCATAGTAGATCTATCTGTCATGAATCCAAATTGATTTTTAAAAACATTAGTATCACATCGTAATCTATGCTCCATAACTCTCTCTCCCATAGTTTTAAAGTATGACACGTTAACCTAATTCCTATATACTTCGCACAATCTTGTGAATCGAGGAAGAGGCAAAGAGAAAAAAATTAAGTCATGGCTATTCTTATATATGTAAAGAATATTCTAATGCTTATCTTTACATGATGGTGTTATCTGTTGGCTTCAACAATGGGTGATAATCACATGTGAGTTTTGAGTATTTGACTTATCTATCATTTTGGTGAGAATATGTGAATAGAAACAATCTTCACCAACCACACATACAACAATCTTGAAATATATGCACATCAGTATTTGAGCTGATCCAAATTCTTACACAAGTTGGGCTTTTTTTTTTTTGGTTGGTTGGTTGCAAAATAGGTTAAATTTTACTTTATTATTAATAAATATTATTAATGAGTGCATTGCTGGTGAGTAGGATACATAATTGCTCACCTTGAAAAAAATATTAATAGAATAAGCATTATAACTATTTATCACATCATCAATAAACTCCTTTATCTTAAATTATAAGAATTTCTTTTTTTTATTTTACACTTAAGATTATACATAAATTGAATATATGGAGTGTAATTTTAGTAATAATAGATCTAGTGAAGGGATTGTGACTTTGGGTGATCAAGTAATTAATAAGAATACACATTTTCAATGGGATCGTAGTCGGTGGGCGACGTCGTAACGGTGGTTGGAGAGATCATAGTCAGACGACAGAGGTCATGGTAGTTGGGCGATTGAGGTAGATGGGACCAATTTTGAGTGATGGAGATTCGAAGGGACCATTGTCAGGTGACTGAGGTCGAAGAGATTGTTGTCGAGTGATGGAGGTTGGAGGGATCGAAGTCCACGACCAGTAAAGGTCAGGTGGAGACCTGGCAATGGCGACTGGACGGAGGTTCGTGGCGATGGTCAGGCAAAGGTCCATAGAGGTGGCTGGACGGCGAGGATTCGCCAACGATAGTTGTTGGGTGGAGCTTTTGGACTCTTGGAGCTTCAGAGCTCTCTTGAGTCTCTAGCCCAGGGCCCAAACCTCCAAAAACCCTATTCATGTAGAGAGTGAAGGTCTCTTTATAAATTTTGTGAGTAGCATGTTCCGTAAATATGGAGTAGATCAAGGAACGGCTCATATGATTCCCTTGATCATAGAGCATTTATTTAGCATTTAAGTGTCTTAATGATATGTCATATCTAGAGATCATTTGGGTTATCCAATAATGTTTTTAAGCTTCCAATTATGCTTTGTCCCTTAATTTGGACCAATTTGGGCTCTGGTTAGACCGCTTTTGATATTGTTATATTCATCTCATTGAAACGTTCAATTTGACTTTAAGTGTTGAAATCGGAGTTTGGATTGTCCCCAATTTATGAAAGTTTTCAATTCATATATGCATCAAGATTCATGCACGGCCAAGACAATTTTTTATAACTTAACAATACTCAATTTGCATGACAAGGTGAACCATAGAGGCATAGAATGATTGTCCAAGGGCCTTCAATTTTTAGTCCAACAAAACAAAAAGCTATATGAAAGAGTTAATTTGATTTAAAAATAATAATTTAAATGTAATTATAATAATTTAATAATTAGTTTAAAATTAGTTTAACATACTTTTTAATTAAATAATTATGTATTTTATTTATTTAATAACAAATATAATAAGATATGGGGCACATTTTTTTCTCCCTAAATAGCACATTGTATTTAGACCTAGGCAGTGCTTATAACAAGACATATAGAGCCATGTGCAAAGTTGGTCAAAGGCCAACAACCAAGAATAATAAATATTTAGGTTTTGTTTGGAATAGTTTTTAAAGCATGTTTTTAGTTTATTTTTTTTTTAATTATAATTTTTTATACTAAAACTTCTTTAGAAAATAGTAAAAATTAAACCTCAGTTAATTAGAGAATGCCAAAGATTATATGGGCCTTTTTGAGCTAATTTTTTTAGAAAATTTTCTGAGCTATATGTAATTTTTTTCACAAATTTTTATGATGATGATGAATTTTTTATAATGATATACTAAAATTTGCAGCCTGTAACATAAAATTATTATCCTATTTTAAAAAAGAAAATCTACATAAAATGAGTTTTTTTAAAATATACATGAAACGGTTTTTTTTATGATAATTGTTGCATCCTGGAGTATTTGCGGCGGTAGAGAAATATATGGTTTAAAGCACACAATCAGATAAGAGAGAGGGTATAGTATTCATAAGAGATCAAAGTTTTTACGTGGAAACCCCTAAAAAAGGGGAAAAATCACGAGGTCTGACCCAATTTGAATGAATCCACTAGTATTTGCAGTCGATTACAAATGAGGCCCCTTCTTTAGGAGAAGGCCTTGGCTTGATGTCTCAAATATACATCATACAGAGCACATTACATGGTGGGAGTTACATATACATGTTTGTTTGGTCGACAGGATCATAGTCGATGGGATAGAGGTCGAAAAGATCGTAGTTGGTAGGAGACTAAGGTTAGGAAGACTGTTGTCTGGTGATGGAGGTAGAAAAGATCGTCGTAGGTGACGGAGGTCGGAAGAATCATAGTCGGCAGGAGATAGGGGTCTGAAAGACTGTAGTTTTAGGGCGGTACTCTGGTAAAACTCCGGGCCTCAAGTGGTGGTCTGGCAGAAGTTCGGGCCTTAGGTGGTGGTCCGATGGAAGCCCGGACCTCTGGTGGTGATCCGATGGAAGTTTGGGCATCAAGTGGTTGTCCAACAGAAGTCCGGGAGTCATGTGGTGGTCCGACAGAAGTCTGGGCCTCAGGTGGTGGTCCGGCGGAGCAACGACGTCAGGTGGTGGTCTGGCAAAGTCTGGGCCTCAAGTGGTGTTCTAGCGGAGCAACAACGTCAAGCGGTGGTCCTGCGGAAGTCCGGACCTCAGGTGGTGGCTAGTGGAGCACAGGGCCTCAAGTGGTGGCCCGGTGGAGCAACGACGTTAGGCGGTGGTCTGGCGGAAGTCCGAACATCAGGTGGTGGCATGGTGGAGCACAGGGCCTCAAGTGGTGATCCGGCAGAGCAATGACATCATGCGATGGTCCGGCAGAATTCTAGGCCTCAGGTGGTGGTCCGGCGAACTCCGGCGGTGGTCGAGGACCTCATGTGGTGGTCTGGCGAGACTCCGGCGGTGGTCAAGGGGAGCTTCTTCCATCTCTTCCTTCTCTTCTCCTCCTCTTCTTGCTTCAGTCTCTTTTCAAGAGAAATGAGAGGTCTATTTATAAATTTCTTGAGTGGCATGACCCGTAAATAGATAAGAGATCAAAGGTAAATGGGGAGTGGTTGGATGAACGACCGATATTGAATCCCTTGATTGTGGACCGTTCGTCAGACATTTCAAGGTCTTAATAATGTCGGAATTTGGCGATCTTGGGCTCGTTAGATTCGTCTCGTCGAGCCGCTTGATTCGACTATAAGCACGTCATGTTCGGAAACCATTTGATAACCCAAATTGTGGTTTAAACCTTCTTCGGGTCCTTGATTTGGACTCATTTGGGCTCGGATTGAGTCAAATTTGGTGTTGTTGGGTTCATATTTTTGTTGTTCAGTTCGACTGTAAGTTTGCTGAAATTGGAGTTCGGATGGTCTCAATTTTAATTTCGGAAGTTTCCAACTTGGTTTTGCATCAATATTCGTGCCGGATCAAGATAATTTTTTGATGACGTATCAAAACAATTCTTCAACTATTTTATAGATAATTATAATCATCTAAAAGAATTTGCTAGAGTAATACCAGTTAAAAAATATTAAATTGTCAACTTTCATAAATTATCAAATTAAATAAATTATTTGGTTTGATATAAATTGAATGTTTAGTAAAAAAAAATTCAGTGAAAAAAAATATATTGTAATAAAAAAAATTAGATTTTTTTGGTTGAGCATAAAGCAAATGCATGTGATTATTTTTTTTTTATATTTGATTTGAAGTAAAATAAATTCAATATAAATCTTAGCAGTGGTTATCAGGCAAGGAAGGTGACACCAATGATGGCGACAACAAGGCTGTAAGTTACCTGAGTCTGCTCTTAAGCTTGCTCGAACTCGACTTGTTAACAGTCGAGCCATGAGTCCGGGCTCAAGCTCAGCCTGAGTTGGCTCGTAAGCTTCTTGAGTTGTTTGTTTAAATTTAAACGTTTTTCAAAATTAATTTTAGAATAATATGATAAAAAATATACTAAATTCTTTTTATGTTTTCCGAGTCAAGCTCAAGCTTTTGAACGAGCTGAGTTCGAGCTTAGCAATAATTGCGAATGAGTAGTTTATTTCAAACTCGGTCAAAATCATTTGACTTTAAAATATATTAAAAATAATTAAAAGAAAAACTTTCACATTAACTAAAATTTTATATTAAATTTATTTCTCATCAAAAATTCAAAAATGAACAGCAAATACTTTTGCCCCAAACAATCGAGAAATTATTCTGTGCGGAATTCGGACTGAAAGAATCATCCAGATTGTGAGTATAAATACTGTGTAATCATAGTATGCATAAAAATTAAATAAATATTATATATAAATTTGCACACAATATATTTATTCATATATTTCCACAGAATAATTTCTCCAAATAAACAGCCCCTGAGAGAATAAAAACAGCTGTTAATGGATTCCATCGAGTTATTAATTGCTTGTCGGGTTCGATGCGAACAGGATCCGTTTGGCGGCAATAAAAAATATTCTCAGAATGACGTTTGAGCTTAACAGCTAACGGGTCTGGTTCATTGCATCCGGGCCCTGTTGAACGTCATTGTCGTCAATTATTGACTATTCAATACGCACTTACGCAGGCATATCGGGTTAATGGGGACCGTTAAGAGCAGTTCATTGAATCCAAACCGGTTTTTGATTACCTTACCCGTCGCTTTCTTGGATTGCTAAGCTTATTGATATCCGGATTAAGAGAAATTATTTTGTGCTCACATTTGATAGTTCAGAGCTGAATCAGAACACACCACGTCATCTGATACATAGCCGCGGTATATCGAAACGGGTGACGTGGCAAGTTCTGATTCACCTCTGGACGGCCTCCGTATCCGCACAGAATAATTTCACCCGGTTTAAAGCTTCATTTGAGAAAGTTTTTTTACTGTTTAATTTTTGAATTTATAATCATAATATCTATTTGGTGACTATTTTTTTGTTGATTTTAAATAAATTATATTTTAGGAATGTGCTTTAAGAAGATCTGGTTGAAGAAGCATTAAGAAAAATCTTCAAAAACAATAAGAAAACAGTAGTCAAATGAATATATGATAATGATCTGAAAATAAAATAACGAGAAGTTTAGCCCAAATAGATCATAGGTTTTGTAATACACATTAGTACCAACACTATCAACAAAATTTCATGTTATTAGTTATTTAAATAAGAATTATTTAAAAATAGTACAATAATTAAAAAATAGGAATGGAAAGCTATATTTATGAAATAAAAATAAGATCTACTTACAAAACATATTTTTCTTGCAAATTATATTTATGAAATAGAAAGCTAGAAATAATCAAAATGAAAAAAAAATTCATAAAATATTTGATTTGTGGATCACAATTCTAATGATTTTCACCATCCTAAATGAACACATTTTGGTTTTCCATTGCCTTCTAATAACCCACTAGGAGAAAGAAGAAAAGAGATCATAAGCTATAACCTTCAAGGTTGCTAAAATCTCCTAGATGGCCTCAAGGAGGGGAGCAATTATTATGTCAGGTCATCTGATGCGTCCAGAAACCAATAATCACGCGTCGCGTCACCTGAAACTCGGTATTGCTTGGTATACATCCGGATTTCTGGGTTTTTGTCCGGACGTAATAATTACTCCAAGGAGGAGGGAGGGTAGAGCTAGTAAAGCCAAAATCTCAACATTGAAGGATTCTAAAGCTTCGTTTGAGATAATTTTTTTACTGCTTTTTAAAGCAGCTTTGTAATGCAAAAAATTTTAATTCAAAAATTTTGTATACAAAAAAAATGTTTTAGAAAGCAATAAGAAAGTTGTCCCAAACGAAGCCTAAGTGTCATGAGTTATAAAAATGTGCAAAGATTAGTACTCTATTTATAACTAATAGTTACAAAACTTTGTGCTTAAATTACCTCTAATCTTAACCAAAGAAAAAAAAAGAATACATGAAATGTTGTTTGAATTAAAAGGAAAGTATGTGTGGACACTGCACAAAAATTCATAATTAAGGGGGCAATTGATAGGTCCTTAAATAGATAAATTATTGTGGACCATTCCTAGCTATCTATAAAGGGCATCAATATTTGTACTTTTTGGATTCATCAAATTATTTTTATCATGTCACAATTAGAGTGCATTAAGAATCTAAGATCCACCCCACCGGGCTTAGCTGAGGTGGTGGGCGAGCATGGTTGGGAACCCCCAAACACATGTTCGATTCCTCTCTCGTGCGGCACGACTCTTTAATGGGAGAAAATAACTGTTTGGCCCTGCACATATAGTGTTGGTTGCTGGTAGACCCACAAATGGTTTTGTTATGGGCCTCTTTTGAGAGTGGCAGTGAATAGATACCCCCGTTCTAAAAAAAATGAAAGATTCATACTAACCATATTGATTGTATTTAATGGTTTTTTTGTTAGTACCAATGTGATGACTGGGAACAAATTTGGTTATAAATTTTAGATCATCCACAACAATAATTTTAAGGAACTTTATTGATCTAGCGGTCCAAATAAGATCTTTAACAATACTAATCGTTTGGGACGGCTTTCTCACTGCTTCTTCAAGCAACTTTCTAGTACAAAGATTAAAAATTTTGTACTAAAAACTGATTTAAGAAATCATTAAAAAGCCGTCAAAATGAACCCTAAGTTTGGTTCGGACCGATTTTGTTAAGGTGGATTCAATTTGAGTTTAGTTTAAATGGTGTCAATTGAGTTCATTGGGTCTTTATAAAGTAGATGAAGAGTTTCAAGAGATCTTTGAGGATACTTAGCTTGATAAGAAAGACACATTTTTCGTGGGATATTACCATGCAAAGGAGACCAACTATATTTTATTTAGGAAGGCAATCAGGTGAAGTGGATATGAGAATCGTACACCTCCATAATGATCATATACTAGAGGGTGAATAAGATGCTACATAATACATAGAGATGTGCATATGGGGAGCTGGAGAAATTATTCTGTGCGGATGCCGAATGTCGTCCGGAGACCAATCAGAATGCGCCACATCACCCCCTGCTCAGTACCACAGTTCGTTACCGCTCGATATCACGACTCGGTATCTCTCGGTACTCGGCTCGATACGGCTGACGTGATGACGCATTATGGTTGGTCTCCGGACAATGAACTGCGTTCGGCATCTGCACAGAATATGGTAGGAGTGGGTTGCACTTAGGTGCGCGTAAGTTCCGAACTTGATCATGTATACTTCGATGCAACTTAAAGCCTTCAAATGGAAAAGGAAGATTAAAAAAGTAGAAGAGCTTGTGGTGGTAAGTTAAATATTTTATTATTATATAATATTTAAAACTCCAAAATAAGGCCTAAAAAATGTCAATTATTTTGGCGTTTCTCCTTCTAAAATATATTTTAATCTCTATTTTTTCTTGCTTAATTAGCAATAAATCCTACTCCTTATATATTGGCCTAAAAACATTTTCTATAAAATATCATTTAAATAGAGAATACAAGACTTACTAAAAGAGGAAACCTAAAAGAGTGCTACATGAAATCTATTGGTTGAATTTCCTCATTTGCCCTCATAGTAATGAATACAAACAAAAATAGAAGGGATGGTGAATAAAATAACTTTCCATCCTTTTTAAAAATATAAAATGAATAATGCTACATTCCATTATTCTTATTAGGGGAATTTACATACATACCACTTTATACCATCTTATTTACATATCTAATACCCAAAACTTTAATATTACATACATACCACTCTATTTTATTTTAATATCAAATATGTCACTCATATTTCCTTCCAACCACTCATATATTTTATTTTTATTACTCATATTTGATATGAAAATGAACTAAGGGTGGTATGTATGTAATATTAAAATTTTAGGTGTTAAATATGTAAATAGAGTATTATAAAGTGATATGTATGTAAATCTCCCTATTAGATAAGTTATTAACTTATATTTTTCTCACTTTTTTTATAACTTTTCTCATAATATCAAAGCATTAATATTTTATAAGATTATAAGTGAATATATATAAACTTTCTTATAAGAAAAAAAAAAGTTATTAGCAAAGTAATTATTAAAATTAATTCTTAATTGATTAATTTACAACTTAACACAATATATTTATCATATTTGTGTGCCAAATTATTTGAGAACTTGCCTTCGAAGTCATCAAATCAATCCTAGTCAAATCAATGGAATCAAGACCACATGCATTTCCTTCATAATAGCTCTGCCTACTAAGGATTTAAACCTCCAAAGTTGCAATGAACTCATTAATTCATTATTAAATATACATAAGTTTGAAGATAATATAATTTATTTCAAATCCATAGACTCACTCCAGGAGAAATTTTTACCTGCAAAGTCCGTCCGAATGCAGCTTTCATCTGGACTGCAATGAAATAAAGTCATGTGGCTTATACACACTGTATGTACAACCTGTACACAGGAAGTGTATGAGAGGAATTTATACACAGCTTGTGTGTAAGTTATACACAAGGTGTGTACAAGCTACGACGTGGCTTCATTTCATTGGAGTCCGGACGAAAAGCTACATTCGGACACCGCACGTAATAATTTCTCCAAATGATCTAATATCATAGCTAAAGCACAGCACAACTAATCATATGACCAAAAACGATATAATAGATCAGTGATCACTGAGCTCCACTTGGAAGCTCCATGTTCTTGTCTACCACTCTCACCTCCTTTGCTGATCTGATAACTTCTGCCTGCATGTTGAAACAAATTTTATTTATTTATTAAAAATTATAGATATTAATTATTATGTAGCATACAAAAGATAATTAATATTTTAACCTTATATCATAGTATGTTATTTTATACAAAATATTTAACGCACGAATTTCTTCATTTATTTTAGTTCATGAAATAATTTTCAGAACTATATGAGCATCAGAATATATATTGCAGTACCTGTTCTTGAGTTATCTCTACAGCAAATCCATCAACAATGGCCAAAGAGCACTTCTTCTTGTAGGTGTTTGGCTGCAGAAGCTTAGCTAAAAACTGCTTATGCTTATTGCTCAGATATCTGTTTAGCACTTGAATGCCTTTCTTCGATCTGCAAAGTTCCAAAATAATAATAATAATAATAACTTTAATCATATTTAATGAAAAGAACCTATATTAAATATTATTTTTTAGCTAAAAATATATAAGAGACTATGTTTGGGACAGCTTTCTCGCTGCTTTGCTTTTCAGATAATTTTCTCTCATTGGAAAGTTTTTTTTTTTTTGTAATCATAATAGCTAAGTTACTTTTTTCGCTATCAATTTTATAAAATATTGCAACATACCGATCCAATCGAAGACGCTCGTAGTGAAGATCATAGTTCATGAAAACATAATAGACTTCTTTTGCTGCATCCCCCATAGCTATTCTTTTTCAGTAGCCTTTGAGTAGCTAAAGCAAGTAAGAAAAGAGGTATTTTTGTCTATGGAACTTGCCATGGTGATGACTGGCTATTTATAGAGAGAAATTACTGTAATTTACTCATTAATATATAGGTGGAGAAGAGTGTAAAGTGATGGCTTGTATGTTTATATTAATGAAAGATTCCCATTCAATCATGTCACATGTTAAATAAAACATGATTGTGACAAAGAAAATATTCATATTATGTACTTAAGTACTTTGACTTGTAAATGGATTAATAGTAAGATTATTGGACTGTTATGTTAGGAGGGATATTCTATTAGGGGTTATTCTATAAGGAATGTCTTACAAAATGTTTTAAATTATATATATATATATATATATATATATAACTCAATAAAAATGATAAATAGGATTAATTCATAAGAAAGAACAGCAAAGATATAGTGATGATAAGTTTCATGATGATGACAATGATTAGCAAAAAAACTCAACTTTAGATCTTATTCTCTATGATTTTTTTTTTAAATATTGATAAAATTTAATTTCATTATCTTAACAATTATAAAATTAATTATTAAGATGATGAGATTATATTGTGAATATATTTTCCTTAAAAAAAAAGATTAAACTAATTAACATATAAGATTTTTTTTTTCTTGAGACTATAAGTCAATTAAATTGCAAATTGATATATATCATATATGCAAGTCTCAAATTCAAGATCTTTTTATTAGCAGCATAAGCTATCGATCATTAGACTAAATTTTTGTACTAGAGAGCTAACTTAAGAAGCATTAAGAAAGCAGTCCCAAACGAAGCCTCAAGCATCATTTGCGATAACTTTCTTAATACTTCATAAACCAGCTTTCTAATATCAAAATTTCTATTTCAAAATCTTTTTTGTTTTTAAAAATCTGCTTTAGAAAACAGTATAAAATCATCACAAATAAAGCCTGAGATGAGATGCATTAATATTATCAAAGATGCATAAACAAGCGAATACTAGTTCTACAAATTATCGATCACCCCAATTTCACTAACATAGTGCCTTTTAAATACTAGAAAAACTAACAAAAATGCTAACAATATAGTAATAGCCTATTCGGGATGACTACAACAATGTTCAAAGATTGTTACAAAGTTGTTGTACAGAAAACAACTTACCTACCCTGATTGCAAGAAGCAGCTTTTCATCACATAAATAAAACTGTAAAAAAGCAATAAGAAAGTAATTGCCAAATAAAATTATTATTACTGTATAAAAAGCAAAATATTAAAAAAATTTATCTCAAAAAACCCCTAAAAAAAACTATTATTGCCAAAATCAAAATTTGAATCGGGTCCCCCCTCCCAAGTCCCAAGCCTTTCATGTCGGAATAGCTTTGGCCTTCAACATATAAGAATCATTTCAAATAAATTAAATTGCAAAATTTTGCTTTTGAAAACTCAAAAAAAAAAATTTATGTAAAATAAATCTACTTTAATATAAATAATATAATTTATTTGTAATTTGAATTAAAATTTAAGATGAATAGAGCAAAATGTCAATGCAAGCTCGAGCTGAAATTTAGGGTGGGGCTCTCATTGAAGAAAGAGTACTCCTTCAAATTTCTACAAGTGGCAGAGCAAAATGTCAGTGCAGGCTGTGGTTGTCTTTCATAGCTCTGATAGGCTCACATAATTATAATTGTATTCCGTGTTATAAAATCTAAGTGAATCTTCATGTTATTATTGCAAAGGTACCACTCAATATTATTCCATTTTAGGGAAATTTACAAACATGCCACTTTCTAACATCTTATTTACATATCTAACACCTAAAACTTTAATATTACATGCATACCACTCTATATTATTTTAATATCAAATATACCACTCATATTTCTTTCCTACCACTCATATATTTCATTTATATTAGGGGTGTCAATTCGGGTCAACGGGTCGGGTTCGGGTCGAACCCGAAACTGACCCGGCACTGTTCGGGTCAACCCGAACCCGACCCGTTTTTAAAAACGGGTCAGGTTTTCGGACCCGAACCCGACCCGATTCAGGTCCAGGTCAACCCGACCCGACACGAATGACACGGAATCGACCCAAAATTGCTAGTTTTCGGGTCAAAAATCGGGTCAATCTTCATTTTTTGGGTCAAAATCGGGTCAAAAACGGGTCAAACTCGGATTTTCGGGTCAAATATGAGTTTTCGTGTCACTTTCGGGTCACTTTCGTGTTTCCGTGTCAACCCGAACCCGACCCGATTTTTAAAACGGGTTGATTTCTTCAACCCGAACCCGACCCATTTCGGGTTTGGGTTGACCCGAACCCGGATTTTTTCGGATCGGGTTCGGGTCGTGTTTCGTGTCGTGTCAAAAATTGACACCCCTAATTTATATCACTCATATTTGATATGAAAATGAACTATGGGTGGTATATATGTAATATTAAAGTTTTAAGTGTTAAATATGTAAATAAAGTAGTTTAAGGTGGTATGTATGTGAATCTCCCTTTATTTTATTAAGATTTTTTTTTTTACTTCTTAAATTTAAGATCACATTACTAATTTTAATATAAAAATTATATATTGTAGATGAATTTAATTCATAAATAATTATTAGTTGTAATATGAAAATTTAAGATCACATTATTAGTTGTAATATGAAAATTGAGAATTGTAAATGAATTTATTTCATCAATGTTTAATAAATGATTTAATTTTTAATTGAATATGTGAAATGCATAAAGATGATTAAATAGCTTATATAATTATTTTAAAAAATGTAATTTTATTTATAATACATGAAATGTATATATTTTAAAATTTTATTTTTATATCTTAAATTTTATATAATTTTAAATTTTAAGAACAGATTATTAAATGTATTATAAACAATTTAAAAAAATTGTAAATGAATTTATTTCATTAATAATTATCAATAATTCAAAATTGATTTAATTTTTTATTAAATATTTGAAATACATAGAGATTATTAAATAACATATGAACTTATTTTTAAAAATTCATTTTTATTCATAGTACATGAAATATAGCATCAACAAATTTCAATCAAAATTACAAACATCTTATCATACAATCAATCAGAGATATCCAGATATCAAAATTTTGATGCATATATATATATATATATATATATATATATATATATATATATATATATATATATATATATATATATATATATATATATATATAGATGAACTGTGTTCAAATTATATAAAAAAAAAAAAAAAAAAAAAAAAAAAAAAAAAAAAACTGGATAAGCTCAGCCACAGATCTTCAACGGCCAACAAACTCTCCACCGTTGATCCTCGGCACAGCACTTGTCATGGGAATCACTTGTAACGGACTCTTAGTAGATATTTGAATGCTCAGCACCATATTGCAGAATTAATTAAAAAGCTTAATTAAAGATTAATTAATAGTTATATATTCTATAATTATGATTAAAAGGTCTTTACTTCGATTAATGAATTGTACCTCTGATTAGAATTGCAACAATTTAGGCTTCGTTTGGGACGGCTTTCTTACTGCTTCCTAAAATAGCTTTTTTAACAAAAATTAAGGCTTCGTTTGGGATGACTTTTTTATTGCTTTCTAAAACGGAGTTTTAGTACAAATTTTTTTATTTTTGTACTAAAACTCCATTTTAGAAAGCAATAAAAAAGCCATCCCAAACGAAGCCTAAGGCTTCGTTTGAGACTGCTTTGTTGTTGCTTCTTTAAGCAGCTTTTTAGTTAAATAATTAATTTTTTTGTACTAGAAAGCTGCTTTAAGAAGCAACAAGACAAGAAAGCCGTCCCAAACGAAGCCTAAAATTTACTAAAAATCTGCTTTATAAAGTAGTAAGAAAGCCGTTTCAAACGAAGCCTTAATATGTAAGTTAAAAGAGATTTTCAGGTGAAGATTGATCACAAATTTGTTGAATTCTTAATTAATAATTTGCTTTATAGTGCTTTGTATTGATATTAATATAACATTCATCGCAATTAAGCATCTCAATAAGACTAATCTAATGACTCCAAAAGTATTTTAATCGAAGTTCAAATGGGCCGAAATCAAACAGTTGAAGTATGATTGAAAACTTCGTGACAATAATAAACAGATTAGGCAATCTACGAATCTTTTATGCTTATATTCAAAACAAGCATCTCTTAAGGTCTGTTTGGGATGGCTTTCCTATGACTTAGCTTTCCAAAAAGTGATCACAACCCTATTTGTCTAAAAACTTTTGTTGATTTAAAAAAAATTATGATGAAAAATAATTATTTTTTACAAATAAATCTACTAAAATAAGTTAATTATAAAAGAGTTGCAACTTTCAATAAGAGTATAGCTATAGAATGCAATTTTATTTGAGCAGTTGCAACTTTCTATAAAAAAATATTATAGAAATGTTAATAAGATGAACCTTATTGTAAATACTATAGACTTTTTTATAAGTAAAATATTTCTTACAGCTAACACACTACAATAAAATTCATGGATTTGAAAATCGGACCAGACTGGCCGGTTCAATTGGAAATTGGTTGGCTAACCGATCGGTTCAAACCTGGAAATTGAGGTAGAATCAAACTGGCAAAGAACCGGACAAACAGGGAAACTGGAAAATCGGACTAATTTTAAAGAACCGACCGGTTCAAAAATAAGATGTTTTGGGCATTGGATTGAACCATGAACGGCCGAGATTTACTTGGCACCAAATAACTCTAATCGCAAATTCTATTTCACTGCTTTCGCCTGAGATTTACTTGGCCGAGTGATGCATTTGTTTATATTTTATTGACTTATTTGATTCAACATTTATATTATGTGTTATTTGTTTATGTTTTATAAACTTAATAGATGCCATATTTATGTTATTTGATTAGTTTGATATAAAAACAGAATGTAGAATGAATGTATTAGAGAAAAATCTATCATTTATTTTATATTTTTAATAATATTATTATTTATTACATCATCCAGTTCAACCGATTCGATCAAACAAGTCAAAACCGTGAATCTCTCCTTCTTATTCATTGTCCGGTCCGATTTTCAAAACCTTGTAAAATTAGAAAAGAGAAGTTTTTTTTCACCAAATATTAAAAAAAAATAGCAAAAATTATAAAACATTTAGACTTTTTTTTTTATAATATTAAGAACATGTAGCTGAGAAATTCAATAGCATAGCCATCACTATTGCAAGACTTTTCTCTCAATTTTCTTTTCAGTTCATTTTAAACATGTGTTACTCATTCTTCTCAATCATTTGAGCTTATGATTTTCTTAGAAGCAATTTTTATATTTCATTATGAAGTAAAGTAATAAATTGAATGATTTATTTGGATAAGTATGGGGAGAGATAAATGGGGCCATTGATTAAGTCAACAATGAAGGCATGAATGCATGTGAATGACTGTGCATGGCTCATGGCTCATGTCAATAATTTGGTGCTTTTAAGGGAGAGAGAGGACAAAATACTTTTAAGACTTGAGATTAAGGCTTCGTTTGGGACGGCTTTTTTGTTGCTTCTGAAAACGGAGTTTTAATACAAAAATTAAAAAATTTGTACTACAACTCCGTTTTAAAAAGCAGTAAAAAAGCCGTCCCAAACGAAGCCTAAGAGAGAGAGAGAGAGCAATCATTTGCTCATGATGTCATAATCATACCTTTGATTATATATAGATACACACTTTTGATTAAAGCTTCATTTTAGACCGCTTTATTCCTGCTTTTTAAAGCAACTTTTTGGTATAAATTTTTTTAATTTTTAAAAAATGATAGTAAAAATTTACTTTAAAAAGTAATAAAAAAGTTATCCCAAATGAACCCTGGGATGGCTTTCTTACTGCTTCTTAAAGCAGTTTTTTAGTATAAAAATTAATTTTTTTGCACTAAAAATTTACTTTTAAGCAGCATTAAAAAAATTGTCTCAAACGAAGATTATATATATATATATACATACATACTTTGATTATAAAATCATGAGCAAATGATTGCACTCTCTCTCTCTCTCTATAATTTGAAGGTAATCTATACTTTCTATCTATTCTAGCATCAAGTATAGAGTTTAATTTTGATCATAATATTCACTATCATCACAATCATTTGAATTTCATTATTGATTATTTTATGATTACTTTGAATCTCATAAAATCATATGCACATAAATGACTAGCAACTAAAGTTAGTATGATTGATATAACATGAAAATTGACATGACTACTCAACCTTTTAGAAGACCTCTTTTATATATATATTGGAATGGAGGTATCTATCTGCTGTCACCTCAGCTTGTAAGGCGTTTGGGAGGCATAACTAATCCCTTGGAAGAGGCACCCACTCCTACATAACCTCCTGCCTGCATTTATTGGGACCCCACTTAAGAGGCGATGTAACTCGAGGGAAATCAAACACGGGTTAAGGGGTTCCCAATCGTATTCGCCCACCAACCAAACTAAGCATCGGTGGGACAGACCTCTGATCTATATTCTTATATGCTTCACAATAAGATATAAGCTTATAATATATTCACTTAGCTTCATTTGGGATGGCTTTCTTATTGCTTCTTTCGCACAAAAAATTTAATTTTTGTACTAAAAACTGCTTCACGAAACAATAAGAAAGTTGTCTAAAACGAAGCCTTATTGAAGATCACCATGCTCAAACTATCATGTTAGCAAACAATTATCAACATGAACAATAGAATAGTTAAGATATGTTTTTTAACAAATTTTCAATCCAAAGAAAAGGGCTGAGCCATCCCATAACCTGTAGATTCTCAATTACATGGTAGGAAGGAGGTTTTTTCGATGCATCGACAAGTTGATCAATAGATGAAACATGAGTAGTATGAAGAGGAAGAACATTTTGAATTTTATCTCAATGTAGTTTAGAGGGAATAGAAGTGACTATTCTATATTAAGCTTTATTAGATAATATCTACATAGGTGTGTCAAAATGGGTCAACAAATCAGCTCAGGTCTGACCAGAATCCAACAACTCAACCTGACTTATTTAATAAATGAGTCAAAAAGATGAACCCAAACCCAACTAGCTACCAACTCAAAACCAAACCCAATAACTCATTTTAATTAAAAAACATAGTTTTAACTTGTTAACTATAAATTTAAAATTAATTGATAAAAATAAAAGGATGGAAAAAGTTCAAAAACCTTATTTTTTAAGTGGATATATCCAAATATAATAAGTGAAGTGATCAACAAATATTATGTAATATTTGTAATTGCCATAAGATAAAATGGGTGATTTTTCACTAGATAGAGATGATTAATTCTAAGGGTGTTTTACTATATAGAGAGAGCTCTGAACATAAAAGTTCCTGACTTCTATTACATTGGAAGACATTATAGGAAGATGAAGAACATAAAGTACATGATATGTCTAAGTAATTTGGACATAAATGAGAGAAATTTTGTAAGGGGATGACTACGCTTCATTTGGGATGACTTTTTTACTGTTTCTTAAAGCTATTTTTTAGTATAAAATTTTTAAGTAGTAGTAAATAAAAATAAAAATAAAAAAAATTAAAAAAAAAGTATAATAAAATAAAAAATAATAAAAATAATAACTTTAAAAAATAGTAAAAAAGCCGTCTCAAACAAAGCCTAAGATGAGCGTGCTGAGATTTTAATGGCTGAAAATGCAATCAATAGAAGTTTGATTGAAGCATGAGACGGTCATTCGTGAACAACTAATCTAGTCATACCCCATACCCAAATTGCCCATGTTTGTCGTTCCTTCACACAAACAATCACATGAGAATTCAATAAAAATAATATTGTTTTAGCAAATATGAGAAACATGTACTAAGGGTAGGGGTGTCAAAATCGGGTTTTGAGTTGGGTTTGGGTTGAACCTGGAACTGACCCAGGTTCAATCGGGTCGACCCTAAACCGACCCAGGTAGGCAAACGGGTCAGATATTCGAACACGGACCCGACCCCCATCAAGTTGATGGGTTGACCCGACCCGACATGGGAAGCGGATGCGAGCAGGCGTTGAGATAGCGCTGACGCGAGCAGGACGTGACTGAGAGCTTGCGCTGCAACTGGGTAGGTTCGGGCCTCCGCAAGTGCGCGCGGGCAGGCGCGAGCGCGCATGGGTGGCGGGCTGGCAGACATTGTTGCTCGGGCAACTGAGCGGGCAGGGCGCGAGCAGCAAGGGCAGGAGCGCGGGCAGCTCACTTTAAATGAGTTTCTGGGTTGTCAACCCGAACCCGACCCATTTTCAGACCGATCGAATCCGTGAACCCAAACCCAACCAGTTTTGAAATCAGGTCGGGTCAAACCCGAAAATTCCTGGTCGGGTTCGAGTCGAATTTTCGTGTCATGTCAATATTTGACACCCCTAACTAAGGGTTTGTTTGAGACTGCTTTGTGATTGCTTTGCTTTTAAACAACAATAACAATTTCATTTGACAACTCCTTTATTCTTACTTTCTTACTACTTATCAAAAATTTCAATGGTGCAAAACTATTTTTTGCAACCATAGCAGCGAAGTTATTTTATCTGCAACAACTTCACAACTAACATTATAAAATATTGCAGCATCCCAAATAGACCCTACCCTAAATTGCATCACATAATAGAAACACAAAATAAATAAATGAAATCTCTCTCTCTCTCTCTCTCTCTCTCTCTCTCTCTCTCTCTCTCTCTCTCTCTAACATGCATCATAAAAATCTTATAAATAAAATCATTATATGATTCTTGTTCCATAAATTTAAGATATAAATCATGCATAGTTAGGCAGTCGAAAAAAAGAAATGTGGAATGCTAACTCAAAACACATCCCTTAAAAGTAGGCCAATACCAGTTAGGATTCAAATCTAATACATCTATTCTACTAACCGAGTCATCGAAATGCCGATGTTTTATATGACCAAATCATCTGAGATGAATCTCTCTAAAGCTACTGCAACCTTAGCATGTATAACTCATTTTACATTCTATCTCTATAAAACCGATCATCCACTTGAGCATCCTCATCTCTGCAACACTTAATTTTATGCTGATCTTTTACTGGCCAACATTCTATGCCATAAAGCATTACAGGTCTCACGAATGAATTCTGCTGAGATTAAGGTTAGCCATCAAGACAGCAAAACAAAGAAGACTCATATATTAAAAGTGTATTCCCCATCAGCCAACAACAACAACAACATCAAGCCTTTATTCCACTACGTGGGGTCGGCTACATGAATCCTTTTTCTCCATTGTCCTATTAAAAGTCAAATTCTCGTTTAAATCTAATAAAGAAAGGTCATTCCTATTATTTTCTAACCAAGTCTTTTTAGGTCTACCCCATCAGCCAGCAGCAATAAAATTATTATCAAACAAAAGTATAATAGAACTTATAAAATAAAGTAATAACAAAATTAACTCAAATGCATCCTCGATGAATTCGACGGATCAGAGGTTATTTGCTTTGAAGCGAAAAGGTTTTGAAAATATTGGTGTTTGATTTGAGGTTAAAGAAAAGTTCAGTAAACTTTTAAAGTATTTGGATTCACCCTCTAGTTCAATTTTGATGTATTTAAAAATCATTAGATACAACTAAATTTCAAATACATTATAAATTTTCTACTACCACCACAACAAGCCATCATCACCACCGCCATCACTAAGGAGATTCATATATTATAAATTTAAATATACACGTGTGATGCATACTTCTCTGTAAACATGTGAAACACTTATTATGAGCATACCCTTATCAACTACTCTATCATGATATAAGTTTTAATTCCTACAACTAAACCTGTTGCCGGTTGGAATGATTGAGCCATGGACTCTGCACCTAATTGCTAGGCCGGTGGCTCGATGCTGGTCAATTCTCCCAATCTTAACCACCATCCTCTCAAGACACTTGCAAATACTTTCTTGAGCCGTCGGCGTTCGAGAAAGCTCTTTCACCGAACGCACAGCCATGCAACATTGGGGGGAGAGGCTTCGATCCCAACCGATCAAATAAGGCACACACATGCCAAACGCCATTTGCGCCACACCGCATTGAGTCTTTGTGTTAGGCTCAGCCAGTTTGATGGTCATGGAAAAAATGAATACAAGCAAAAGAACACGAGTCATGATCTTCTATTGTTATAAGATTCTAAGAGGAGAGAGAGAGAGAGAGAGAGAGAGAGAGAGAGAGAGAGAGAGAGAGAGAGAGAGAGAGAGAGAGAGAGAGAGAGAGAGAGAGAGAGAGAGAGAGTGGAGTTGTGTAGCTATAGTATTTTGCAAATATGGCAATCTGGCTGGGTAGTGGATGAGGAGCCTTCTTATCCATGAAATTATGGGGAAAGAGAGATATTTGTTATCACGACATCAAAGAATTTAACACTATAAAAGTCTAGAAAGGAACATCCTCTACGCATTCTACCTGAAGGAGTGGTTATAGGGTTAACAGCAAGGAACAGGTCAGTGCTTCGTTTATGGATGATAACAGCTGTAGAAGCAGATATTTTAACAGCAAAAATCCAACGCGCTATAAATACACAGATTGAGACATTTGCTATATATATATATATATTTGAAGAATGATGATTTATTATCACTTAATTTTTATGCTAATACATGAGGTCAACTACATGAATCTTTTTTCTACAATGTATTCTATTACGTATTAACAATCAAATTCTTATATAAATCTAACTAAAAAAAATCACTTATTTCTTATTGAACCAGAACTAGTATATAATTAAAAAGTAAAAAATTAAATATATATAAATAATTAATTATGATTAAGCATCAAATAAATATTTTGATAGGAAATACTTAGATCCAAGTATTCCTATCGCTCCACGTGAAGAAAACAACAAGAAAGTTGCTGTTTTCTACAGGAAAACAGCCCCAAACGTATGAAAACAGTAGAAATTCGTAGGAAAACTGAGAGAAAAACGCTTAATGGACTTATATTCCACTAGTAGATGATCAAAGCAAAAGCAAGATACAATGTTCTTCGATTCGGGAGGAAGAACAACTCTCCGATCTTCTCCGGCAACGCCAAGAGCCCAAGCAAGAAAACCCTAGATCTCAAATTACATTCAAAATTCAAGATAATCCCCTCTCCCTCCTAATCCTCCTAATTAACAATAATGGATTCCTACAAATTACCTAAACACCCCTTTGCATTCAAAATTTTCCCTCCCACACAATTAAATCAGCCCCAAGTGGGGTCCACCTTGTCCGCCCCCTCCTCTGGGCGTTTCCGCCCCCGCCTGGTGTAGACCCGGGCTGAACCGGGTCCAGCCGGCCCCTCCTGGGCCGGTTCACGCGTAACATATTACACAGGCAACTAAAAAATCAATTAAAAAAATATGTAATGTATGCATTGTGAATATGAAAAGTTCAACTAAATTATTTAGTCTTACGTCACTTGGGAGTCTTGCTTTGGTCTTGTAAATAACTTTTCTTGTTTGTATGTGGCAAGAACTCACATGGTTAATGAAACATGTGTGTTTTGTTGGTGCTTAATTGATAATTAATTCTTAGAGAAATTTAATGTGTATTATAAAATTAAAATATTTTAAATTTAAACTAATTTAATATTTCATACTAAATTTATTAAATTAATTAATTTAATTAGAACCGGCTAGTTCTTTGAAACCTGGACCAGTTTAACATTTTGTCAGTGGCCAGTCCAAACCAGTTCTATGCAAATTTGGTTTTTAAGATGAACTGAACCGATCATATGACTGGTTCACAGTTGTATCGTTCAAACTGACCAGTCCAGTCCGATTTTCAAAACCATCTCAAATAGAATAAGAGGTGGCCGAGTTGAGGTCCTTAGTAGCACCATTAGCTCCTCACAAGCCTACCATAAAAAAGGCACTACAACCCAAAGGAATGTTGAGCGTATCACCTGATAGAGAAAGTCAGGATTTTTAAAAAATTTATCAACCCAGGGTTCCCACTCACTCCAAACAAGTAACCTGAGGAGGATGACAAGGTAGATGATCCCAATGGGAGCTCAGGCCATCGACAGTTTCAATTCACATAGAATAAGATTTATTTTCTTTAAAGAAAGATAATTTGCAATTTATGAAAATAATTATTACACAAAGTCATAGATAATAATGGCTTCTCAGCATATAATAGGTATCTTCATCCATGATAATTGATCAATGTTTTGGAAGAAATTATTCTAATACTAGTAAACAATACAAAGGAAAACATTTCCCAGATGATACAAACTGAAAATGCCAGCACTTGATGACATGTATACTTGCACAGATATAATAGAATAGCTTGTAGAGAAAGAGGAAACTCTAAAAAAACTCAAGCCTAGAATCAGACTTACCGAGATTAGCAGCTCAGCAACACCACTTTTAAGCAAAACATAATCATAATTATCCGCCTTGGCACGTTGGGATTACATATGAACCTGCAAAACAAAAAAGTTTTAACAAACGGAGAGAAATACAGGGAATAAAAAGACACACTATGAGAAGCAAACTATGATATGGGAGAAGAATGTTAGTTTTCAGAGCTTGAAGCAGGGATGATGGGCGTGGTAATCTCATGAATGAATATTATAAAAAATTAACAACGACGAAGACAACAACAACATCAAATCTTTGTCCCACTACGTGTGGTTGGCTACATGAATCTTTTTTCGTCAATGTGTCCTGTTAAAAGTCAAATTCTCATTTAAATCTAAAAAAGAAATATCATTTCTAATATTTTATAATCAAGTCTTTTTAGGTCTACCTCTACCTTTCTTAACATACGACAACTCTTTTTTTTTTTGGGACATTTAGGCCATTTAGGGCAAACTCACACACACAACGCATACACAAAAACTCGAACCCAAAACCCTGTAGTTGGAAGCCTAAGCTCTCAACCAACAAGGCCAATATGAACTGTAACATACGACAAATCTAATACCTCTACTTTCCTAACCGGGTCATCTGAAGGCCTCCGTTTAATATGACCAAACCATCTAAGGCAACATAAAAAGTTAATAACCAAATCATTAATTTTTAATGTCAAACTATAGATCATCACAAAGAAAAGGGGAAAACAATATAGTCATAGAAATGTGGGAATAGGACTAAAGCTATAACCCAATGCATGAAGCTCCAATCAATCAAGGATCTAAGAATAGATTTGATGTATGCAGTCTGTACTCCTAAAGTTGCAATGATGTTTCTAACATATAAATTCTAGATCAAAATGAAGACATCATAACCACTACAACAGAAATGGGGGCCACTTACAATATTCTTGTAGGAAGCAAGATGAGGATAAAGTGGTTTTCTACAAAACCCAACCTAACTAAAATGTTGCGATGCAAATAAATCAAATAAGGGAACTTGAGATTCATGGATCAGAAATCACCAAATAATTCAACAACATGCTTTCTTTAAATGCAAACAATAAATGTGAGAATTAGAGCTCAAATGATAATGTAATAATTGAAAAACTAATGAAATCAACAAGAAATGTGAACCATGTAAACCAGCAAACAATATTAACTTAATCACCAGAAATGTAATCTCAATTGTGACAATTTTATAAAAAATAAAGAGCACTAGCAATGAAACTTAACCAAAGTAAGAAATTCATGCCTAAAAATTGCTATAAGGAGGTAACTTTCCCCAAAATTTGGCATTCATACTTGTGCCACATTCAACTAAAACACACAAGATTGAAAATTACATGAAGAAATTTTTATTCAATCAACAAATAATAATTTATGTCGGAAAAAGATTATATCGTTCTTAGCACTTGTGCAAGAGAGATGAAAACCAGCAAATAAGTTGGAAGATATGCTAATAATGAATGAACTTATGGATCTGTTCCCAAAGGAATGTTGAGCGTATCACCTGATAGAGAAGTTGAAATCACAATTGAGTTAGAGTCTACGATTGCACTTATAACTAAAAACTCATATAGAAGGCTCCTTAAATATTAAATAATTGAACATGTAATTAAAGGAATTAATTGAATGAGGTTTGATAACAGCTATGAAACAGATACAGGAATAAAATGACAACGAGAAAAGCAAACTATAATATGATACAAGAATGTTAGTTTTCAGGGACTTCAAGAAGGGCTGATGGGCATGGTAATTTGATGCCTGATTATTATAAAAAGTTATCCAAAACCCTTACTCTTTAATCTTAAAATGTAGATCATTACAAAGAAAAGTCAAAAACACTATAACCCTAGAAATCAAAGCTCTACATGGGGTCCAGGTCGTCCGCGCCCACCCATGGTGACTTTTGAGATGTCGTACCCACCTATATCCACACACGTTCCACTTTTTAGAACACAATCCGCCATGGACTAATGGTCATGAGGCTTGTTGTCATTTGCTCTGACTGCAAACTTTCAAACTGCATATCAAAATTTACTATGGTCATAGCGCGGTTCAATGTTGCGCACTGTGTAGTGAGGATTACAGTAATATATGACATACGGTGATTAGCAATATAAATTAATTTATCCTCCGATGTTGAGTACCCACCCATACCCATTGGGTATGGGTGAGTATGTGGGAGGGTGTGGGTATGGGTACCCAATGCAGGGCTCTGCTATAAATGTGAAAAAAGGATTGAATGGTATAATATGAAGATCCAACAAATGTGGCATCTAAGAAAGGATTTGATGTCTGCAGTCTTTACTCCTACAGTTGTAGATATGTTTTGAACACATGACTTCAAAATCATAATAAAGGCAATATAGCCACTATAATAGAAATGGATGTTTAACATATTACTGAATGCTGTAGAACGAAGATAAAAGTGGCTTACAACAAAAACCAGTTAGAATAATATGAGATGGATGTAAACCAGACAAGAAAACTTAGCATATCCTACCTCACCAAATAATTCAACAACTTAATTTTTTTAATCAGAAGAGACAAAAGCGGAATTACCACCAATACCCAAAACTGCAAGTCCCATCTACCCTATAAACATTAATCCACAAAAGAATAATCCAAAATCCCAGAAGTACGAAATACAACCAGTTATAAGCCTAAAATTCAGGTGAAAGCTCATAATAGTAAGAAATTCTAAGCAGCTCCCATGAAAATCATAACATTTTACTCTTAGATTCAGCCCCCAATTAAACCAAATTGAAACCATCGCTGAACATATAAACCAACCTCAAGCTAAGAAATATAAAATAAAACCCTTTACTAAGGCAATCATCACAAGCATGTTGTCATTACAAAACCAACAAGCTAAAATTTAAAAAAAGAAAAGGCAAACTAATAAAATAAATAAACTTTTACTCAAATCATTGCTTGATGTGATGCGTCTATCAAGATCCTATAATGCACCGCATTTTATAATATCAAAATATGCAATGTTTGATTCATGCAAAACAAGAGGCAAGTCGGATACACATGTCAGACACTCTATCAACATGACCAATTAAAATAAATAAACAAAATATATGCAAATCACGAATTATGTGATACAGAGGTCATAAGGAATGGTTGAAATGAGAATGAATTGAAGACTAATAAAAAGATTTTAATTTTGAAAGAGAGAACTAAAATATATCTTTAACAATTAAATTGTTTAGATTAACTCTGTTTTAAAGTTTAGTTTCGTTTCATTTGTAGAAATTTAAAATTTATCATCATATGAATTGGACTATAAATGTTTCATGTTTAATCTTTATATGCGTGTGTATATATCATATTTTTGGTCTTATATTTTCAATAATATACATGTTGTACATGACCATCATATCATCTTTGTGTCCCCGAATTTGTCTTGGTGTATCATAAATCAAGATTAAACAAATGGCCTTCCATCCAATTCAGTTCTGATTATTAAAATACAGTTTAGGAATATACAATGCATCAACATATTATGATATGGTATAACAAGAGTCATTATTGAAAAGTGATATACCACTATAAAAATAAAATCATGATTTCTCAATGTTCTTCATAGACCCTGTTGCGTGCTAGAAAATACGCGGCGGTAAAGTTTGTAAATTCGCGTCCGAGTGTTGTACGGAGATTTAGCACACAAACAGAAAAGAGAATGAACACCAGAGTTTTTACGTGGAAAACCCAAAAAGGGAAAAAACCACGGGGCCTCGCCCAGCTAAAAAGTTTCACTAGTATTTTTGTAAATTACAAGAAATTGATTCGTCCCACAAATCGGGACGATCAGATTACAACTTAAAGCAAATTTACAAAGTTTTGCAGAATCCCGTCGTTTCCAGAAAATCCGGCAGAGTTCCAGCGTATTCAAGCGGCGGGAAGAGCTCTGGCGGTGGTCGAGGAGGAGAGGATTCACCTTTTCCCCTTTCTTTTCTTCTTCTCTCACTTCACTTGAGTTCCCTTGTGAAGAATGAGGGCTCTATTTATAATTTTTCTGGAATGGCATAGCCCGTAAATAGGTGTGAGATTAGGGGCGAATTGGAAGTGGTTTGAATGGACGGCCGATATTGAATCCTTTGATCATGCACCGATCGTTGGAGATTTGAAGGCCTTAATGATGTCGGAATTTGGCAATCTTGGGCTTGTTGGATTCGTCTCGTCGTGCCGCTCGATTCGAGTATAAGCTCGTTAAAATCGGAGACCGTTTGGTAACTCAAATTACGGTTTGAACCTTCCAACAGTGCTTCGGGTCTTCGATTCGGACTAGGGGTGTAAACGAGTCGAGTCGAGCTCGAGTCAGGGGGTGTTCGAGCTCGACTTGTGAGCCACATATCGAGCTCAAACTCGAGCTCGAACTCGAGTCGAGCTCAAAAGTCGAGCTCGAGCTCGACTCGCGATACTGTAACGAGCCATCGAGCTGCTCGTCTAGCTTTCCCGTCCGGCCTTTTGTTTTCCCGCCCAGTTTTACCATGATATTAGACACCTACTGCATTCAAAAAAAAAAAAAAAACAGCTATTGCACTGGGAGAAAAAAAAAGCTGCTGCAGCATTTATTATGCTTCTTATTATATTATTTGGAAGGAAAAAAAACTGCCAGCGTTTATTACCATTTGTTAGAATAGACATTTGAGAGAATACTTTTTGAAATTTTTTGAATTTTTATATAAAACTGCCGGTCTTGGTGGAAAAAAACTAACATCAAAGTTTTTTTTTTTTAAATTGGCTCAAAATATTATTTTCGAGCCGGCTCACGAGCCGAGCCTGCTCGAACTCGAGCTCGAGCTCGACTCGTGAGCTCGATAAGCTCAGCTCGCGAGCCTATAAACGAGCCGAGCTCGAGCCGGCTCGCGAGCTGGCTCAGCTCACTTACACCCCTAATTCGGACCCATTTAGGCTCGGATTGGGTCGAATTTGGTGTCGTTGGGTTCGTATTTCCAAGATGCTCAGTTTGACTATAAGTTCGCTGAAATCGGAGTTCGAATGCTCTTCATTTTAATTTTTAAAGATTCCGATCAGATTTTGCCTCGAGATTCGTGCTTGATCAAGATAATTATCTGAGAATACATCAATTGCCCCCTATTTTTTGACGTCATAGCTTCAGGAGTTCGAAAATATGCGTCACGAATTTTGGAGAATTTTTTCCGAGTGACTCAGAATTGATCTTGCGTGTACAAGCCTCGAACGGCTCTGAAAGTGTCGAAATTGAGTTCGGAACGTCGAAAAACGGTCGTGGGGACCCCAAAAACGTCAAATTTGGAGTTGTCGGGGGCGAAAAAGTGGACCCATAACAGACCGGGCGGCCAAACAAGCCGCCAACGACGCGTAACAACGGCCGCGGGCCACTACCGCACGGAACCGTGGACAGCTCACGTGGATCAACCGCACGGCACTTTGAGTCGCTCGCACAGAACCGTCCGCGCCCGCGTCAGCGGGCACTTACCGCGTGAGGCCTTGCGCGGATCTGCGGCTGCGCGCGATCCGCGCGCAGCATGTCGCGATCTGTGTGCTGCGAGCGCTGATTTTGGGTGGCAGTTCGCTACCAATGCCTTAAGTGGGCCCCACAAGCCGAAAAAACTTCTTTTTTGCTTTTTTTTTATCCAAAAAATTATGAAAAAAAACCCAAAAAATTCGTAAAAAATTTTAAAAAAAAATTTGAAATTTCGAAAATGACAATAACTCCCTCCTATTCTCTCCAAAACCTATAAATAGGCCCTCAAGGTCTTTAGAAAAATTGCACCTTCTTTTTCTCCCTCTGGCTCTCTAATAGTTGAGGCTTCCGCTAATTGCGAGTGGGAAAATTCCCCTGCTCGAATTAGCGCCACTCCTCTTGTGCAGGAGTTAGGAAATTTTTTTTCTCCCCCCCCCCCCGCGGCTTTCTAACGGTTGAGGTTTCCACTATTTGCGAGTGGGAAATTTCCCCTGCTCAAATTAGCGCCCCTCCTCTCGTGTAGGAGTTAGTGGATTTTTCTTCTTCTCCCTCCCGGCTTTCTGGTGGTTGAGGCTTCCGCTATTTGCGAGTGAGAAATTTCCCCTGCTCGAATTAGCGCCCCTCCTCTCGTGCAGGAGTTAGTGAATTTTTCTTCTTCTCTCTCCCGGCTTTCTGGTGGTTGAGGCTTCCGCTATTTACGAATGAGAAATTTCCCCTGCTCGAATTAGCGCCCCTCCTCTCGTGCAGAAGTTTAGGGGATTTTTCTCCCAGTTTTCCACCCGTTTCTTTTCCTGTTCTAGGGGCTTTCTGCTATCCTTTGTAGGAGATCTTCCCTACTTAAAATTGCATCCCCCTTTAGTGAGAAAATCGAAATGGGTGACCGCACTTCTACCAAAGATGTTTCCGTCATAGAAGATCGTCCTACTGCCCATTCAGAGGGTTCGAAGAAGGTTCCTAATGTGACAAAAGCCGACGACGTTATCTCCATCATTACCGAAGACTCTTTCAATCTCTTTTAGGAAAAAGTTTCATTTTCCTAATGACTTGGTGATGAAGGTGCCGGCGAGATCTGAGCGTACCTGCTTCCCTCCCCAGGGATACGTGATAGTGTACGAGTTTAGTTTGCGAGCGGGATTGCGATTTCCGCCGCCTCCTAAACTGATTGATATCCTGACGACTTGTAGATTAAGTTTGTCTCAATTTTCCTATCCAGTTATGTTGGTCGTAGTGGGCCTGATCGCATTTTTCAGATACCGCGGAGTGGTATTGTCTGTAGAATGCCTATCCCGGATGGGGCGTATTTATACTGATACGCAGGGCCGTGTATCCTTCAAATCCAAGTGGTTGGATATTCGTACCCGGGATCCATCCAAAGTTGGGTTAGCGATTTCTTCTTCGTGCAGAACGATTGGGGCCTCCAAGAAAGATGGGAAAGTTGAAGGAGCTACCTATCCCCCTTCATATTGGAGCGGAAGACTTGTTGAGTATGTTGAAGCTTCCTGATATTGATGCTCTCCGTTACGAGATGCATTGTCTGAGCAGATGCATAGACGAGGAATATTTATTCAAGGTGGGACTATCCACTCATGCAGGGAGGACGCATGCACAGAAGTTGAAGAAATCTGCAAAAGTCCCGGAGATTCAAAAAATTCAATCCAAGCGACCTGAGGGCGAGGGAGATTCACAGGTGCCTAAGAAGAAGAAGTCGGACGAAGTTTTGACTGTTGCCGGCAAGGGTCCTCGCTTTTCTCCGTCCAGGATATACATCCCAGAAGATGTTCTGAAACATAAGTGCATTGGTCGTCGACGAGCCGAGGAGTTGGTGAGTTCATCCTCTCTCCATTTCCCTTGTATTTGTATACACATTTTTAGGGATACATTTTTCACTTGTTGATTCTTTTTTGAACAGTTTCTTGAGGTGAACAAAATCTTGGATGACTGGAATGATGAATTCGTGAAGGTCAAATAACTTCAGGGAGAATACAAGAAGAAATACGACAGCAGAGTGAAGGAGGTGGAGACGGTGGAGAATCAACTCGAACAATGCAGAATAGAATTGGCGAACAAGATCGCTTCAGCCTCTTCCCAGAATGAGCGGATGGATCGTTAGCATATACAGTTGGTGGAGGCAGAGGCAACAAACAACCAACAACTGAAAAATATGCAAATCCTTGAGGCTGAGAATAAGAAGCTCCTGAACAAGTTGTCGGAGAAGGTAGCCCAACTGTCACCGTCTGCAGCCGTAGAAGAGTTCAAAAAATCTTACGCTTTTAAGATTTTTGTCGAGGATCAAGTCCAGGAAGCTCGCGATTATTTTTATGACGTAGAGGTGAAGGCTTTAAAAGCAGAGCTTATGCAAGATGGCTTCATTAAATGCTTCATGAAGGGCGTTCGTGCAGTGCAACGCAAGAACGGTGGAGAGATCGAGGGATTGACTCTGAGCCAGGCTTCTGGTGATCCTTCTCCAGATTCTGGCGGCGAATAATTGAAGAGTGATTTGCAAAAGATCTTCGCTTTGGAAGAGGACGACGATGATGATCTTGAGATTCTCTAGAATTATTTTGATGTTTTGTGTTGCTTTTATTTTTGTTGCGGTGATTGTACGTATGTTCCTGTTGTTCGTGTGTTGCTATTTTTAGATGATGTACTTGATATTTGTGGGTTTTATATATAAAAAAAACTTTTTTTTCATATATGTTAACTCGAATGTTAAGGTAGTCTTTTTTACTTGCACGAATGCGAGAGATCCGCTTTGGGACACTCTGACCTATCCGAGGTTGTTAATCAAAGCACTTGCTTGATGATTTTAACCTGTGTGGAAGAGGTCGGACTAAATCCCCCTGGGATTAGTCGCCTAGTGATTGAGATACAACATTAGTTGTGTATTTCTCGAATCATAGGAAAAAAACTCGAATATAAGAGACAGTATAATGACAAAACAAACATCACATTACTGTATTATATAAAACAGTACGACAATTCACTAATAAACTTAGAGATACGAAAAGGAGTGTTCTTTTACAATCAACATACAATGAGTGTACGAAAAACTTAAAAGAAACAAAGCATGGCTACAAAGCAAAACAAACACCACGAACGACATCACACTAAACAGATAACAGCATCAACTTCTACTGATAGTACTTGCGAAGGTTGCCCACATTCCAAGTTCGGGGAAGCATCTTTCCGTTGGCATCTTTCAATCTGAAGGTCCCAGACTTGACCATAGCCGCCACCAAGTAAGGACCTTCCCATAGGGGGGAGAGCTTATTGCGTTGAGAGCCTTTTCCAGTAGCTTCGATGCTTCGCAGAACTAAATCCCCAATAGAAATTGTTCGAGGTAGGGCTGCAAGCGAACCAAATGTTCGACGAACTACTCGTTGTTCAGTTCGATTAAAGCTCGTTTGCGATCGTTTAATTAACTAAACGAACAAACTTGAACAATATTTTAAATACTCGATTCTTAAATAAACAAACTTGAACACTAATGTGTTCGGCTCATTTATGTTCGCGAACAACATCATTTGAAGTTCATGAATAAGCTCGACATTAAGCTCGATAAGAAGCTCGATTCGTGTTTGATTTTGAACTCGTGAATAAGCTCAATAAAAATAATTAATATTTGACTATATAATTAATAAATATAAATAATCATTACTTTTATTACATAAACAATTACTTTTATTATAAATGTATTTGTTCATAGATATGTTTATGAACATGTTTGTTTAATGGTTAAAAAAATTCATTAAATATGTTCGCGAACAAACTCGATAAACACTAAACGAACAAACATGAACCGAACATGAACACTCCTTAATTTAAATGAACCAAACATGAACACAAACGCTAAAGCTCGAACAAACATGAACCAAACTTGAACAATCTGATATTAAATGAACACAAACATGAACACTCACATACTCGGCTCGGCTCGGTTCGTTTGCAGCCCTAGTTCGAGGCTTTACTCTCCGATTGTAGTGACGAGCGATCCGTTGATGGTATGCAGCGACCCTGAGTGAGGCTTCATCCCTTGCTTTAGGGATGATATCTAGATTTGTCCTGAGTTTCTCCTCGTTGTTATTGAATTCAAAAGTCTGAACTCTGTTGCTTGGGACTCCAATATCCACTGGTATGACTGCTTCTGTACCAAAATAGAGATTAAATGGAGTTTCTCCTGTAGGAGTCCTGGACGTGGTACGATAAGCCCAGAGGACATTCGGGAGTTGTTCAACCCATTGCCCCCCAGCCTTCCCTAGGCGTGTCTTCAGCCCTTTCAGAATTGTTCGATTTGTAACCTCCGTTTGCCCATTTGCTTGAGGATGGGTGGCAGCCGTGTGGACAAGTTGAATATGAAAATCTTTACAAAAATATATAAAGATTTTTCCAGTAAACTGAGTTCCGTTATCGATGATAACCTTTGCTGTAATACCGAAGAGACAAATTATATTCTTCCATAAGAATTGTTTGGCATTTGCTTCAGTAATTTTTGCCAAGGGCTCTGCTTCCACTCACTTTGTGAAGTAATCTACAGTCAGGATGATAAATTTTTGTTGTCCTGGGGCTATAGGGAATGGTCCAATTATGTCAATTCTCCACTGGGCGAAAGGTCAGGGGCTTTGAAGTTATGCAAGTTCCAGAGCTGGAGTATGGGTGAGATTGGAATGCAATTGGCAGTCTCGCACTTTCGTGTAAACTCAAGTGCGTCATGTTTTATTGTAGGCCAATAGAACTCCTACCTCATGATTTTATAAGCCAAAGCTCTTCCTCCCAGATGCTCGCCACATACTCCTGAATGAACTTCTCAGAGTGCATAATCAGCTTCTGAAGGTGGGAGACACTTCAGATATGGCCCGGTGAAAGCGCGCTTATACAACTCACCACCAATGATGGTGAAATTTGCTGCTCGTCTTTGAAATCTCGTTGCAGCCATGGGTTCTTCATGCAGTACCCCATCTTTTAAGAAAGATAAGATGGGACTGATCCAAGATTCCTCCTTATTTCATCGATCGATTGTATGACCCATGGACCCTGGATACTTGGAAAATGGATCTCCTCAACACACTTTCTCTTGTAGATGTCTCCCGTCATCAATGTTGCAAGTTTTGAAAGAGCATTTGCTCTTGTATTTTGCTCTCGGAGAACATGTACGATTTGATATTCTCCTATTTGGGCCAAAAGTAGTTTCACAAATTTACAATATTGGGCTAGTTGCGGATTGTGGATATCAAATTCTCATTCCACCTAAGAAGCGACTAGTTGTGAATCATTGTGGACTACTAGGTTCTGCACCTCACAATCGACTGTTAGTCTTAGTCCAGCGATAAGGGCTTGGTATTCTGCCATGTTGTTTGTTACCGGGAACTTGAGTCGGAGTCCATGCTCAAGAGTAGTCTCCTGCGGGGATATTAACAGAATTCCAGCCCCCGCGCCAGAACTTCCAGAGGATCAATCAACATACAACGTCCAACGCGAAGGACAAGGCAAAGTACCTGGTTGAATATCGGACACTAGAACAGTGCATTTAACCACAAAATCTACAAGTGCTTGAGATTTGATATCGGGTCTAGGCAAGTAGTGAATGTCAAATTCTCCCAATTCTACAGATCATTTGACGAGCCTACCTGATGCTTCTGATTTTTGCATAATACTTTTCAGCGGCAGATTTGTATAAACCCCAATTGAGTGGGCTTGGAAGTATGGGCGTAGTTTTCTGGCAGAATAGACTAGTGCCAATGCTGTCTTATCCGCTAAGGGATAATGTCCCTCTGTTTCAGATAGGATTTTACTGACATAGTAGATGGGGCGTTGTACAGCATTCTCTTCTCGTACTAAAAACCGAACTGATGGCTTTGGGCGAAACAGCTATGTATAAATACAACTTCTCTCCAGGTGTTGGTTTAGAAAGTAGCGGCGGGGAGGCCAAATACTTTCGTAGGTGTTCGAAGGCCTCTTGGCATTCATCTGTCCATTGGAAACCGGAGCTGCGAGCACCTCTGAGTACTTTGAATAAAGTTAGGTACTTGTCTCCTGAGCATGCCAGGAAACGAGACAATGTTGCGATCCTCCCGTTCAGCCTTTGGACTTCCTTGATGTTCTTAGGTAGCACCATATCTCTTAACACCTTGATTTTTTCGGGATTGGCTTCGATCCCTCTATGGGTTACCATAAAACCCAGAAATTTTCCAGAAACGACTCCGAAGGCGCATTTGGCGGGGTTGAGGCGCATATTGTAATGTCTCAACAAATGGAAGCATTGTTCCAAGTCAGAGATGTGTTGAGACTTTTCGATACTCTTCACCAACATGTCATCGACGTACACCTCCATATTACGTCCAATAAGGGTTTTGAAAATATTATTCATGAGACGTTGATAAGTTGCTCCAGCATTCTTGAGCCCGAAGGCCATTACCCGATAACAATATAACCCTTTGTCTGTTTGGAATGATGTTAATTCTTCATCAGTCGGGTTCATCTTGATTTGGTTGTAACCGGAGTAGGTGTCCATGAAACTCAATATGTGATGCCCAGAATGGTATCGACTAACTGGTCGATACGCGAAAGAAGAAAGCTGTCTTTTGGGCATGCTTTATTGAGATCTGTGTAATCTATGCACATTCTCCATGCACCGCTCCCCTTTCGAACCAAGACGACATTTGCCAACAAAGTAGGATAATGCACTTCTCGTATGAATCCGGCTTCCAGGAGTTTGTCCACCTCTTTTTTGATCGTCTGCTGACGATTTGGTGCAAAATTTCGTTTCTTCTGGATGATTGGTTTGTTCGTCGGATTGACCTTAAGGGAGTGTATGATTACTTCAGGGTCAATCCCGGGCATATCTGCCGGACTCCATGCAAAAATGTCCTGATTTTCTCGTATAAAATTTGTGAATATTTTCTTCTCGTCTTCTGAGAGAAGTGACCCAATTTGCACCGTCTTTAGAGGATGTTCTTCAGAGATAGATACAATGGTAAGTTCTTCTACTGGGGAGGCTCTCTGAGGTATGTCTTCGTTCCGGAGACCAAAATCCTTAATGTTTAGAGTATCAGTCGGGCGTGTTTTGACCTGCCTGAGATAGCAGGTTTGTGCTGTTTGTTGATCTCCGCACACCACACTAACTCCTGTCGGAGTGTGGAACTTCAGCTTGAGGTGAGGAATAGAGGTGACAATCCCAAAAATTGACTGGAGTGGCCTCCCAAAGATAGCGTTGTAAGCCGATTCAGATTTTACAACGACGAACTGGACAGAGTGTGTAGACTGCCGGGGGAATTCTCCAAGTACAACTGAGAGACTGATTATCCCTTCTACTCGCACAGGTCGATTATCAAATCCATATAAAGGACCTGCCGCTGGTTGAAGCTTCTCTCTGACGAGACCCAAATTGAGGAAGGTTGAGTAGAACAAGATATCTACAGAACTACCGTTAACCACAAGAATTCTCTTAACATTGTAGCATGGGTCACGTATGCCTGCATTGACAACAAGCGGATCTTGGTGAGGGGTTTTTACTCCCTCCAGATCGGAGTCATCAAAGGTGATGGCGTGATCTACACGAGCTTTCTTTGGAGTTAGAATTTTGTCTATAGCCAAAAAGACTTTGTTGGATAACAAAGGGCCTCCGGTTATTGTCTCAATTTCTCCAACTGCTATTCGATTATTTACTGGTGGCCTCTGCTGTCGATCTTGCCCCCTAGCAGGACGAGTTTCCTCTCGGGTAGGTGAATCCCGAATAAACTGCCGAAGATAGCCTTGACGGATAAGCCTTTCAATTTCCTCCTTCAGTTGTCTACAGGCTTCTGTAGTGTGGCCATGACTACGATGGAAATGGCAGTATTGGTCCTGATTTCCTGTGTTCGGCTTCAAGGGATGTGGCCACTCTACCGTATCTTGATCTCGAATAGCTATTAACACATTTGCTCGAGACGTATTGAGAGGAGTGTACTCTTTCTCCTGTCGAGGTTCTCGTCGTGGCAATGGAGGCCTCAGGGGGTAGATTATTCTTCCCTTGCTTCTTTCGTTGGAAGGAAAAATTATCTGTCCCTGGTGCACCCTTGCGCTTTCCAGTAGATTGTTCAAACTGTTTCCTATGGGCGATTATAGCCTCATCTGCCGAGATTTGAGCTTCTACTCGGTGAATTAAATCGGCATACGAAGGAACAATGTCGCGCATGAGTGCTGAATAAAAGGGCCAAGACGAAGGCCTCCAAGGAAGACTCCTCTCAACAGTTCAGGGTCTACTCCTGAGATTTGTCGAGCTTCAGTGGAGAATCGCTGAAAATACTCCTTTAAAGATTCTCCTTCGTTTCGGCGGATTCCGGAGAGGTGAGAAGAATCCTTAGCAATTATTCGGTTGGCTATGAACTGCTCGACAAAAGCTTTTACCAATTTTACAAATGAGGGGATCGTTCCCAACGGAAGCGACTAGAACCACGTGCGAGCCTGTCCTTTGAGGGTGACAGGAAAGACTTGGCAGAGGAGAGCGTCTGAGGCTCGTTGAATGTGCATAATGGTTCTGTAGTGGTCGATATGCTCATACAGGTCGGACGTTCCGTCATAAGACACGATGTTGGGTAGTTTAAATTTAGCCGGAATGGGGTGTTGTAGTATAGCCTCAGTTAGAGGTGATGAATCCTAGAAGTCTCTCTGACGAAAGGTTTGTCTCGCATCCCCTTGGGGGAATTCTTCCCTTACCAACCTTCGCAGTTCGTGACGCAGGGCGTCGTGAGGGAGCTTCACAACGTTTGGTTGAGCAGAGTCTTCTGGGAGATCTGGGAGAATGCAAGGCTGCCGAATTGAGGGTGGAGGATGTGTAGAACTTGTTGTATCGGGAAGTTCATTATCCTGTCGAGACTGAGGAAATCTTCTACTGGAGGGAGATGAACTTCTGCTTGAAGATGTTTGAATTGGACATCTTCAACCCGTGGTGGATTCTGATGGAGAAAAACTTCCTCCTGTTGTGCCAATGCCGGCTGTCGATTCTCTCGCAGGAGTTGAAGGATCTCGTTCTGAGATTCTTCTATCTTCCGGATTGTTTCTTCCAAAGAAGGTCCCGAGGTCCCTTCTCCGGCAGCATTCTACCCCCCAGGATGAAAAGAGGCTAACATCAGGCATCTATGATTAAAAAACGGATTTCTGGACTGACGAGAGTTGGAGCGAGAAGCTCCAACTATACGAATGTTGCGCCTGTTGACCATCGTAGCAATACTTGAAGTAATGGGATAGTGTTTCCCACAGACGGCGCCAAACTGTTGCGTGCTAGAAAATACGCGGCGGTAGAGTTTGTAAATTCGCGTCCGAGCGTTGTACGGAGATTCAGCACACAAATAGAAAAGAGAATGAACACCATAGTTTTTATGTGGAAAACCCAAAAAGGGAAAAAATCACGGGGCCTCGCCGAGCTAAAAAGTTCCACTAGTGTTTTTGTAAATTACAAGAAACTGATTCGTCCCACAAATCGGGACGATCAGATTACAACTTAAAGCAAATTTACAAAGTTTTGCAAAATCCCGTCGTTTCCCGAAAATCCGGCAGAGTTCCGACGTATTCAGGCGACGGGAAGAGCTCCGGCGGTGGTCGAGGAGGAGAGGATTCATCTTTTCCCCTTTCTCTTCTTCTTCTCTCTATTCACTTGAGTTCCCCTTATGAAGAATGATGGCTCTATTTATAGTTTTTCTGGAGTGGCATAGCCCGTAAATAGGTGTGAGATCAGGGGCGAATTGGGAGTGGTTTGAATGGACGGCCGATATTGAATCCTTTGATCATGCACCGTTCATTGGACATTTGAAGCCCTTAATGATGTCGGAATTTGGCGATCTTGGGCTCGTTGGATTCGTCTCGTCGAGCCGCTCGATTCGAGTATAAGCTCGTTAAAATCGGAGACCGTTTGGTAACTCAAATTGCGGTTTGAACCTTCCAACAGCGCTTCGGGTCTTTGATTCGGACCTATTTGGGCTCGGATTGGGTCGAATTTGGTGTCGTTGGGTTCGTATTTCTGAGACGCTCAGTTTGACTATAAGCTCGCTGAAATCGTAGTTCGAATGCTCTTGATTTTAATTTTTGAAGTTTTTGATCAGATTTTGCCTCTAGATTCGTGCTTGATCAAGATAATTATCTGAAAATACATCAGACCCAATACAAAATCTATAGTAACATCCTCACATAATTTATCATGAACCAGTAAAGATGCGTACATGCTATCTTACATGGCCACATCTGGTCGATTTAGGTTTGGAATTCATGTAAATAAGTTATCTAAGGCATATTTAGACTTGGAATTCATGCTACTCACACCATCAATTACGAGTTTGTAAAATTTTGCTTTATGTTCGAAGTAGCTTTGAAAATTTGTAGTTCTCTTGCAATCATACAAACCTTAGGAGTATTAATGATGCAATGCATGACATTCAAAAAATTATTCAGCTGAAGCATCATCAAAATTTCTAATCTCCTCATCAAATTCATGAACATTATCAACATCATTGATTTTATTATCTTCCTCTTCCATATTTATATGCAAGTTTGTAGTTTGACATGCATTAACATAATGACCAATTTTGATAACTATAATATTATTACTCCAAGATGTAGTAAATACAATAAAATGAACTTGATTACTTTGACGAAATGATGCACTACCTCAATATGTAGTAACCCTCTAAGATACAAGAAATTTTAATATTAGCTCAAAATCTTATGGAAGTATATTTATATGCAAGTGATTAAATATGATTAGGTGACATCTCTCTCTTGTTTAATTATCAAGTTCAACAGAACTCAAACTTAACTTAAAATCAATTTAACTTGTACTAAGCCAACACAACTTGAAATAACTCAATTTCAATCTGGCTTAAAGTTGATTTCAAGTAGACTAAAATTGTTAAAAATGTAAGGTTGGATGGAGGAATTGAACCTAGGATCTCTTCCATGAACTACAAAACAGCAACAATTGCTTTTTCGAGTAATATATCAGATATATATAATATACAATAATTTCAAATCAAAATAGAATAAATCTCAAGTGAACCACTGTAGATTCTTCATGTTACATGAATTATGAATATGATTCATGAGCAAGATTTTAGAAAATGCTACAAACTTATAAAGTAAACTACGATGGTTCCAACTTCCAAGGCATGATTCACAGCATGCTATATGGGCTGCTCAACAATAAAAGAAAATATAGATCACTTTGTAAGTGTTACGCCGGCCCAGGAAGCGCCGGCTGGACCGGTCCAACCCGGACCGGTCCACTGCTACTCCAGGCGGAGAAAGCAGACGGGGGAAAAACGCGAGGTCCACGTAGGCGGCTTGGGGGGGAGTTTAGGAGGGAAATTTTGAATGGGAAGGCTGTTTTAGGAAGTTTATTATTGTCCTTTATGATTAATTTTGTATAATTAGGAGTTTGGGGGGGAATTTGAAGCTCATCTTGAATTTGAGTTTTCTCTTTGAGATCTATGTTTTGTTTTGGGCTCTTGGCTTCGCCGGAGACTTTGGAGAGTACGTTCTTCCTCTCGAATTGAAGAACAAATTGTATCTTTGCTACTTGTTTCGTCTACTAGTAAAAAATACAAGTCTTTGCTTGCGTTGTCTCTCAATATTCTCGCAATATTCACTGTTTTTCCTGCGCATAGTTGTTGTCCACTGTTGGAGACAACAGTTTTCTCCTTGTTCGGCTTCAGTTTTGGTTAGGAACTACTTGAAATCAAGTATTTCCTATCAAATTGGTATCAGAGCAACGATTCGGGACCACCGGCGGCTGAATTTCTGAAATTTCAGCAAGATCTTCGTCTCCGGAAGAAGATTTTTGTGGATCTGATAGAAGAAAAATGGCCGGAAAGAAGGTGGAAGTATTAGAAGGCGAGTTCGGTCAACTGAAGACAGATCTGGAGGGAAAGTTCCTGAAAATCTCCACCAACAATGAGAGGTTGGAAGGGAGGTTCGCGGCTATGGAAGAAATGATGAATAAACTATTGGAGATGAAAACCAATCAGGGTGCATCGGAAGTGAGAGAGACTACTGACGGCCATGGCGTAGGAGGAAATCCAAACCCAATTCGGGGGAGGAGGAATCCGGAGGTGGAGATTCTTGAAGGGGATGACGACATGCCACCTCTAGAGCCACTCTCTAGAGAGGAGATGAGCATGTGGAATAACCGCCGAGGTGCTGATTTTCAACATCGAGGTGCTGATTTTCAGCGTCGAGTTGCTGATTTTCAGCGTCGAGGTATGGATTTTGGAGGCAGGCGGGGGGAATATGAAGGTAGTGCAGATTTTGGAGAGAGGAGAGAAGAATATCAGCGTCGAGGTGCTGAATTTCAGCGTCGAGGTGCTGATTTTGAAAGGGGAAGAGGAGATTATGACGAAGAATTCGGTTACCAACGTAGGAGGGAGGATCGGGACACTTGGGGAGCACCTCCTCTTCGAGGAACGGGAGGTTACGGAGATTTTCGGGGTAACGGGAGGGATCCGAAGGTGAGGAAGTTGAAGATGCCCATCTTTGAGGGTGAAGATGGCCATGGCTGGATATACAAGGTGGAGCGTTACTTCGCTGTCAACGGGTTGACGGATGACGAAAAACTAACGGCAGCAGGTTTGTGTCTGGAAGGGAAGGCGCTGGCATGGTATCAGTGGAAAGACAGAAGAGAGCCTATCAGAACCTGGCGAGAGTTCAAGGATTGTTTATTAGAGCGTTTCCGAGCCGACGGAGTAGGAGACTTCTATGAACAGTTCTTTGCTCTGACTCAGGATGGGACCGTGGCCGACTACCGGGACAGATTCGAATACTTGGCTAGCCGTCTGGATCATATCTCCGAATCGTCCCTGGAAGGGAATTTCATGAAAGGGCTCAAACCGGAGATAAGAACAGCTGTCCGGGTGCTGGAGCCACGGAATTTAGGCAAGGCCATGGAGCTTGCACAATTGGTGGAAGACCAAAAGAAGTCAGAAAGGGGAGCTCAAGGCAACTATTCTGGGGGATCATACAAGATGACTACTGCTGTGTTACCATCAAAAGGGGTAGCCCCAGGGAACCAGAGGGAGATGCCCAAGGAGAGATCAGGTGGTGGGGGAAATGGAGGACAATTCAAGAGGCTGACAGAAAAGGAGATGCAAGAAAAGAGAGCAAAAGGGGTGTGCTTCCGTTGTGACGAGAAGTACATGCCTGGGCATAGATGCAAGGACCGAACTCTTCAGGTTCTCCTAGTCTGTGAGGACGAGGAAGACGAGGAGGGAGGTGGGAGCAGGACTGAAGAGGAGGAGGAGGAGAAGCTGCACCTGGACGTGGCAGAAGTCTCCCTCAACTCGGTAGTGGGATTCACCCCGAGTCACACTATGAAAGTGAGAGGAGAGATAGCTGACCACGAGGTGGTTGTGTTGATTGATAATGGGGCAACCCACAATTTCATTTCCACCCAGATCGTTGACCAGATGGGAATGGAACTCGTCGATACGGGAGGCTATGGGGTGATGATGGGCACGGGCAAGGTGGAAATGGGTAGAGGAATATGTAAAGAGGTGGTGCTGAAGATTCAGGGGATCCAGGTAAAGGAAGACTTCCTTCCCCTAGAACTGGGGAGCACGGATGTCATCCTAGGGATGAAGTGGCTGCGTACTTTGGGAGAGACGAAGATTAATTGGGGGAATCTGAGAATGAAATTGGTAATAGGGGGGAGAAGGAGGATGATATAGGGAGATGCGGGCTTGACCAAGGCTGGGGTTTCTCTCAAGTCCCTAATCAAGACCATTCAGCAGGAGGGAGGAGGCTATTTGGTGGAATTACACCGCCTGGAAGGAGTCAGATTGGAGAAGGAAGGCAATGTTCCCTCTGCAGTACAGCCGCTCATACACCAGTTCAGCGAAGTCTTTCAACCGCCCCAGGGGTTACCTCCTCAAAGAGAGTTGGAGCATGTCATTACTCTGAAAGAAGGTGAGACTCCGATCAGCGTCCGCCCTTACCGCTATCCACAGATTCAGAAAAATGAGATTGAAAAGCTGATCCGGGAAATGCTGGAGGCAGAGATTATCAGACCCAGTAACAGCCCTTTTTCCAGTCCAGTCATCCTAGTTAAGAAGAAGGATGGGAGTTGGAGATTTTGTGTGGACTATAGGGCTCTGAATAAAGGCACGGTACCAGACAAGTTCTCAATTCCTGTGATAGATGAGCTATTGGACGAGCTACATGGTGCAGTGATGTTCTCTAAGCTAGATCTGAAATCTAGCTATCACCTGATTAGGATGAAGGAGACTGATGTTCCAAAGACAGCATTCAGGACTCATGAAGGGCATTATGAATTTCTGGTAATGCCCTTTGGATTGACTAACGCTCCTGCAACATTTCAGTCCCTGATGAATCGGGTATTCAAGCAGCACCTTAGGAAGTTTGTCCTAGTCTTTTTCGATGACATCCTGGTGTACAGCAAGACTAAGGAGGAACACTAGGAGCATTTGAGACTGGTATTGGAAGTGCTACAGGAGCACCAGTTGAAAGCCAACCTGAAGAAGTGCAGTTTTGCTCAGGCAAGTGTGGAATACTTGGGGCATGTGGTATCCCAAGAAGGAGTAGCAGCGGATCAAACTAAAATTGAAGCAATGCAGAAATGGCCGCTACCTAGGAACCTCAGGGAATTGAGGGGTTTTCTAGGATTGACCGGATACTACAGGAAGTTCGTGAAGGGATACAATACCATTGCCTGGCCTTTGACTGAGCAGCAGAAGAAGGATAATTTTTGCTGGGGAGAGGCGGCCACCCAGGCATTCGAGAGGTTGAAAGAGGCCATGACGACGGTCCCTGTTCTAGCTCTTCCAGACTTTGATCAGTCTTTTGTAGTAGAGACAGATGCCTCAGGATATGGGTTAGGGGCGGTGTTGATGCAGAATCACAGGCCAATAGCGTACTTCAGTCAAGTGCTTTCAGCCAGAGCTAGATTGAAGTCAGTGTATGAAAGAGAGCTGATGGCCATTGTTTTGGCAATCCAAAAGTGGCGGCCATATCTCTTGGGAAGACACTTCATTGTACGGACGGATCAGAGGAGTTTGAAGTATTTGTCAGAGCAAAGGATGGTGACCGAAGAGCATCAGAGGTGGTTATCCAAACTATTAGGCTATGATTTTGAGATCCACTATAAGCCTGGTTTGGAGAATATGGCAGCCGACGCTTTATCCAGATGCGTTGGGGAGATTCAGGAGTTAGTGGTGTCAGCACCATTGATAGTGGATTGGGGGGCCATCAACGAAGAAAGTATGCTGAACGAGGAACTAAGGAAGATCAGGGAGGATCTGGAGAAAGACAGGAGTAGTCATCCTGGTTATTACATTGAAGGGGGGAGACTATTGTACCAGGGGAGGTTCGTGATGCCACGAACTTCCATACACATTCCCCACCTGTTGCAGGAATTTCATGGCAGCTCAGTTGGGGGTCACTCAGGAGTTCAGAAGACATACAAGAGGCTGGCAACAGAACTTTATTGGAAAGGGATGCATAAAGACGTGGAGGAGATGGTGGCGGGTTGTGAGGTCTGCCAAAGAAACAAATACATGGCCATGGCCCCAGGAGGTTTACTCCAACCATTGGCACTTCCAAACAAAGTCTGGGAGGAAGTGTCCATGGATTTCATCGATGGATTACCCAGGTCAGAAGGATTCACGGTGATACTGGTAGTGGTGGACCGGCTTAGCAAATATGCACACTTCATTCCACTCAGACATCCCTACACCGCAGTGACAGTAGCTTCAGCTTTCATCAGGGAAGTGATCAGACTGCACGGAGTACCAGAAGCGATCGTATCAGATAGGGACAAGGTGTTCCTCAGTCATTTCTGGAGGGAGTTATTCAGATTGCAGGGAACAGTGCTCAAGAGGAGCACAGCCTACCACCCACAGACGGATGGCCAGACGAAAGTAGTCAACAGGAGCTTGAAGACGTACCTAAGATGCTTTGTTTCAGAGACACCAAAGCTATGGGCAAAGTGGCTATCCTGGGCTGAGTACTGGTACAACACGTCATTTCACTCGGCTTCACAAATGACTCCATTCAAGGTGTTGTATGGGCGGGATCCCCCGCACTTGGTACACTTTGGGAGCAGTAGTACCCCAGTTTCGTCAGTAGAAGAGTACTTGGAGGAAAGGGACCGAGTGTTAGAAGAGTTGAAGAGGCATTTGTTAAGGGCGCAGCAAATCATGAAGAAGCAAGCAGATGGACATAGAAGAGATATCCAGTTCGAGGCAGGGGATAAGGTGTTCTTGAAGCTTCGTCCATATAGGCAGAAGACAGTCGCCAACAGGAGGAATGAAAAACTGGCTCCAAGGTACTTTGGTCCTTATGAAGTGATGGAAAAGATTGGGGCAGTAGCTTATCGACTGAAATTACCCCCATCGGCGACTATACACCCGGTTTTTCACGTCTCACAGTTGAGAAAGGCTGTTGGTGACCACATTACTATTCCCGAGCTGCCGACCACACTTACGGAGGAGTTAGAAGTGATCATGGAGCCGTTGGAGCTGAGGGGTGTTCGCCAGAAAGAAGATAATACTAAAGAAGTGTTGATCCAGTGGAAGAACCTTCCTGACTACGAGGCTACGTGGGAGCCATACGGGAGGATGAAGCAGCAGTTCCCTGATTTTCACCTTGAGGACAAGGTGATTCTTTGGGAGGGCGGTAATGTTACGCCGGCCCAGGAGGGGCCGGCTGGACCGGTCCAACCCGGACCGGTCCACTGCTACTCCAGGCGGAGAAAGCATACAGGGCGGAAAAATGCGAGGTCCACGTAGGCGGCTTGGGGGGGAGTTTAGGAGGAAAATTTTGAATGGGAAGGCTGTTTTAGGAAGTTTATTATTGTCCTTTATGATTAATTTTGTATAATTAGGAGTTTGGGGGGGAATTTGAAGCTCATCTTGAATTTGAGTTTTCTCTTTGAGATCTAGGTTTTGTTTTGGGCTCTTGGCTTCGCCGGAGACTTTGGAGAGTACGTTCTTCCTCTCGAATTGAAGAACAAATTGTATCTTTGCTATTTGTTTCGTCTACTAGTAAAAAATACAAGTCTTTGCTTGCGTTGTCTCTCAATATTCTCGCAATATTCACTGTTTTTCCTGCGCATAGTTGTTGTCCACTGTTGGAGACAGCAGTTTTCTCCTTGTTCGGCTTCAGTTTTGGTTAGGAACTACTTGAAATCAAGTATTTCCTATCAGTAAGTTTGTATGATACAACAAAATGTCACCAGCCAAGCTAGTCACCTATAGGATCATGCATTCCAATTATTTTAAACCCTTGCTATGAAGTAAAAGCTATGGCATTATGTAATTTGGAAACAAAATTAAGTCGACACTAATTAATCCTTCAAATATTTCTATTTAAGGAGCTTAATCCATACCACATGCAACACAAATTTTAGGGAATACCAAAGAAGGATTAATAGAACCAAGCACCAAATGGTTGGGATAGGCCTCAGATGATCATGAAAGAAAATGAGTAGACCTGAGGTTATATAGATAGGAGTTATTCAAAATGATTTGCAAATAATAGATTTAACAATTCGGATAGCACTCAATAAAAACAAATGAAAAATGAGGATTTATAATACCAATCCCAAAATAGTAGGGATATAACTAATGATGATGACAAAGCCAATCCAAATATTTAGGATTAAGGCTAATGATGATGATGTTCAATACAACCAAACTTAGGTTTTCGTAACTATAAATAAGATCATTTGCCAGCTTGTTTCGAAAAATATTTGATGTAGGACTACATGTAGTGGCAAACGCAATCGATTGGAAAATTACACAAACAGGAACAGAGCTTTGCAATTTATTAATTGCTCCCGTTTCTTAGCAAAGTTTTAAGTCAACAACTTGGTGATTAAGCTTAGGCAATCAATTACACAAGAAAAGATTATAATCATAAAATAATCATATCAAATTATACCATGCGAATGTAAGGTTTTCAAAGGAATTCCTAATTTAATAATTAGAATAGTCACTATGGGAATCCTCTCACTTACAATCTTGATTTGGGTTGTGCGGATAGATCTTCATGCTCAAACGATGCCACGATTGAGGGAGGATTAAAAGGTGCAAGGAAAGGAGAGAGTTTATCCAAAATTTAGGAGATACGAGACAATGGCGACGATGTATGGTTGCCTCTGAAGGAAGGACAGCATAGGACATCTCCTAACAAGTATGGACAGCAAAGTAGCGGGTTCTGGAGTGCGGGACAGCAAGTGAAGGCGTGCTGGAACGTTTGGACAGCCAACTCAAATGTCCTAGACAACTGGACAGCAAACTACGGGGTGCTGGAATTTTTTGACAGCAAGTTAACTAATTCTCGAATGCATGACAGCAGTCTTGGGAGGTTGATATCCTGCAGTTTATTTTAGGAAGAGGAAATTAGGTCTCTTATCATGGGAACTTTCGGGCAGCGGCTCGCAATTTCAGAAAAGAGTAAGAGGCAGGGGGTGCTAGCATTGATTGGGGAGGTGGTTGGTGATTTAATAGAGTTGCCAATCATGGGTTCTTAAATAAGGAAATAAGATTCATATCAAATCTCCAAATCTAAGATTTATTTAGGGGCATTGATTGAGATATTTAATTGGAAAAAACCAAAAAGGGAAGGGGGGTTATGGGGGAATATTGATACGGCCCTACTTGATAATGAGTTAATTATAGGAGGGAGGGGTTTCCAATCTTAGCAAATTTAATTAGGAAAGAGATTTAATACAAATCTCTTCCTACTTTAATTCAAGCTCAAATTGGATTGATTGGAGGATCTCTCCTAATATAACTCATTCTATTTTAAGCAAGGAAATTTAAATTCAAATAGATTGGAATCTGAATTTAAAAACCTTACTAATTTAAAATGCGCTATAAACGAAAAGTATCAATTTGGGATTTGAAATTTGGAGACAAGGGATGGGTGATGTGGCCGGCGGCTAGGAGGATGGGTAGGATTTTAGGGCCGGCGGTTATGAGGATTTGGGGCTTGGACCGGCGGCTAGGAGAAGGAATGGGCCGGCGGTTAGGAGGATGAGAGGTGGATTTGGGCTGATGGCTAGGAGGAGGAGAGGGAGGCTGGCGACTAGGAAAAAAAAATGTGGGGAAGGGGGCGGCGGCAACTAAGGAATAGGGCAAGGAAAAGTTGCGGATGAGAAGAACCACGAGTCCGGATGCTTCCTGCGGCGGATGGGTAATGCTTTGCACTCACCTAGGGACTTCACCAAAGTTCTCACAAGAACTCTCACAAAGAAACAAAGTGCTGAATTTTTTTTCATAGTAATCATCATCCTCTCAAAGGAGGGGAAATGGCTATAAATAGTCAAAATATAATAACATTTCTAAAGACAAAAGAACCCTTGAGGTTAAATAAGCCTACTCTCTCAAGTGAGTGTAAAAACAGAAAAGATACATAAATAAATCAAAGACAAATAATAGATTACAAATAAAGTGGCCTAATTGTTGCCGTCGATCTCCGGTTCCTTCTCTTATAAATTTTCCACGGTCGGATGTCCTCATCAATATTAAATCATGCTTTGTAATATGTAAACAGGAAAACTATTTAATAACTAAAACTAGCAGCTAATCACCAGTACTATATGCACGCTAAATATGATAACAAACAAAACAAAAATGGCCCAAAGTAATTACAAGCGATATATACATAAATTGGAAAGTGGTAGGGCTACAAATTTCCTTCATTTGAAAATTTGATTCCAAGGATATGTCAAGGCTACTTATCCATATGCACATGAGATATGACTGATCTCATATAATTCCAAATATAAATAAGCCAACTTCAGCTTCAAACAGACATCATGAATAGCCCTTTTAACTGCAATCTCTCTTATATAACTTGTTTCCTAAGTATAACACAAAGGCTACTTCATTATTTCCATCTCACAATCTTCCTTCCACGTTAATATCAAGCAGAGAAAATCCCTATAACAGAACAAAATGAAAAAGAAAAAAAATAATAAGGCAACTTTCCATAACATTTTAAGCCATCCATCTATTCCAACCCTAATTTCCCTAAAACCGAATATTAGCCCTTGCCCAAAAGCCTTTTAGACTCTCCCGGACACGCCCCACCAATCCACTCCGGAAAAATGGATTTTTAAACCAGTTTTCAGAATTGAAAACTCCCACCATCTCAAGTAAAATAGAATGCATAGCAGATCAGTAAAACAAAACTGATGTATTATACTACCTTCGATTTATATATTAATCAAAAATCGTAGCACCGACCGTTGCGCTCCCAATCCCCGTAACGTGTTGGTTCAGGTCCCCTTGGACCACTGATTTCTCCGGTCTTCTCGTTCACGTAAACACTGTTTTCTTCTTCTTCTTCTTCTTCTTCTTCTTCTTCTTCTTGCTGCTGCATGGCTCGGGCTATCATCCAATTTTCTTCCGTCCTTCGCTGTCGGCGGGTTAGGAGGAAGAGAGGAAAGATCTTCTGTAATTTCTCCTTGTAAATCCAGATGGCGGGTAGAGCTGAAAGCCCTCTTTGTCAAAGAAATCGAAAGGGTATGAATTCCCGGAAACCCTATCCGGTTCTCTAGAAGCGGCGGAAGTAGGCGGTGGAGTTTGTTCGCCATTTTTGTTCCCAGACTCCTCGCAGATTTGGCTTGGCTGTAGTAGGATTAGTAAATCTCCTATAAATTCGTATTTGATGAATTATAGGATAATTAAACTTTAAAAATTATTTAATATCCATTAAATGCTATGAACCTTTTTGTTATATTTAAATCTGTTAGGCTTTTTTGGGACAATTTTTTTATTGATTCTTAAAACATAAATTTAATACAAAAATTAAAATTTGTACTGAAACTTAATTTTAAGATGCAATAAAAAAACTCATCACAAACAAAGGCTTAATTTACATAAAATTTTACAACAACAATAAGACTTTATTATATCACCAAGCAAGTTACTCTATATGATTTTTTTAAGAGTCAAATTCACATTTAAATCTAGCATAGGCCTAATTTAATGCATCTGCTCTCAAAATCAAATTTTCAGAAGGCTGACATTTTATGTGATTAAAACAACTACAACAACTCTCATTAATCTTATTAAGGGTGTCAAAACGGGTTGGCGGGTCAGGTTCAGGTAAAATCCAAGTTGGCCATAGTCTAAATGGGGTCAACCGAACCCGGCCTGATTTTGCAAATGGGTTTGGATTTTCAATCCAAACCCAACTTGCATTGGTTACAGGTTCACCCGACCCGTGAAATCTGATGTGAATTGCCAACTGCAAACATGTGAGGCCAACAAGTGCGTGCTGAGGCGGCAATTGTCATAGCAGCCTAATGCAACAGAGGAGATACGGCGGACCGGTGGTGCCGGAGAGGCCTATCGTCGACTGATTATGTTCCTGACGACCAAAGGAACATGCCAACGCTAATTCTTTTAACTCCCACCATATAATGCACTCTATATAATGTATGTTGACTACATTGAGCCAAGGCCTTCCCCATAAAGAAGTGCCTCATTTATAATCAACAATAAACATTAGTGGATTTATTTAAAATGGACAAAACCTTGTGGTTTTCCCCATTTTTCAAGGATTTCTACGTAAAAACTCGGGTAACACTTATGAATGCTATGCCCCTTTCTTTTATCTGATTGTGTGTTGAATCTCCATACAATGCTAAGACATTAAATTTTATATTTTCTACCACCATGAATATTCCAGCCTGCAATATTTATAAATAATAAGTTATAGGAATTAAGAATAAATGATAAATTAAATTTAACAACAGAATCTTTTTATAGGTGTTAAATCTATCAACCTAGAAGTTCAAGTAAGCACACATATCTTTTTAATTACAATAATGATTTTATTCTCTTTTAAATTAAATGCATCAAAAGATAGTAATACCTCTTTATTAAATCTTTAGTGCAAGCTAGATCATGATGTGGCTTTCTCATACCCAATGACTGATCATTTTGAGTCGGATGAAGATTAATATATTATGTTTCACATTATCATATAAAGTTAATGGATATTATATACATGAAATGATTAAATAAGATATATGTGTATGTGCATGTTGAAAGATGAAGCACATTCTCATATGGTGCTGATTGGAGAAGCATTGTACCTCTGCACGTAAATGAAAAAGATTATGAAAAAAATAAAATAAAATGGAAAAAGAGTGTCTTATTTAATACTATTTTAGACAATGGCTCCTCTGCCAATTGTATAATTTATGAGAAATAATGAAAATATTGATAAAAATATGATATATGCATAGCATTTAAAAGTCTTGAAATAAAATGATCAAATAAAATTATTTTATATTTTGAAATGATTATACATATTGTTCATAATGTCTTAGGTTATTGTAATTTAGAAGTATGATTTACTCACTAAGTTATTTTACGGCTTATCATCTTTATTTAAAATATTTTATAGGTATTATTTAATTAATGAAAATGAGTATAAGAGTTAAAAATGTGTACCGTATGAGAGACATTCCGAATGAAAGGTATTTATATGGATTTATTTCAAATTATTTTGAGGTTTTGGCGTCACTTTCAAATTTTATTAAAGATGTTTATATTAAAATATCAAAATATATGTTCCTGTAAATCATACAAAACACAATAACTTTTGCTTTGTCTTGTGAACTTATAAAATCAACCAGTTAAAATGTCTAGAATAATCAGTATCATAGCATATAAAAAGTTGCACGATATAAATTCACTAGATTTGAGGAAATGTAATAAATTCAATTTAGAGGAAATTAGACGATCAAAATCAAAATAGAGATATAATAACAGTTATCTGCCACAATCCCAACAATTTTAACAAAAAGCGGCAAAATGGATCGATGAACAAAATCCAGACTTCTCTTTCCTCTCTCTTATAGCTGTCAATTTTTGACACGACCCGAACCTGGCCCGGAAAAATCCGGGTTCGGGTCGACCCGATTATCAAACGGGTCGGGTTCGGGTTCGAATATCTGACACGATTTGAGTTCCGGGTTTGGTTCGGGTTGACCCGGAAACCCGGTAATGACCCAGAATTGACCCGAAAATGCTTTTGCCCATTTCTTCTGCCCGACGTGCCCGCCCTGCCCGCGAAATGTCCCGCACGTGCTGCGTATGCGTCCAGCCGTCCATGCCGTCCAGTCGCGTCGACTCTGTCTGCCCGTGAAATGACCCGCGGTCCGCGCGTCCAGTCGACTCTGTCTGCCCGCGAAATGACCCGCGGTCCGCGTGTCCAGTAGCGTCGACTATGTCGACTCACCAGTTCGCCTCCTTCGAGGCTGTCGCCGCGCCATTGCTGCCGCACCGCCGTCGTTGCTGTTGCCAGTCGTTGTCTCGCCGCCGCCGCTTCAGCCAAACACGCAAATCCGTGTCGGGTCGGGTTGACTCGGACCCGAATAGGGTCGGGTTGGGGTTCGGAAACTTGACCCGTTTTTAAGAAGCGTGTCGAGTTCGGGTTGACCCGAATAGTGCCGGGTCAGTTTCGGGTCTGACCCGAACCCAACCCGTTGACTCGAATTGACACCCCTGCTCTCTCTCTCTCCCTCCCCTCCTCTCTCCTTCCCTTTGATTTCCTTCTCATGCAAGTGTGTAGCGCCGCAACACCACCAGATAACGTCGTAGCACTGTATGTTGAATCCAGAATTACTGTAGAACATATAATTCAATTATACGGTAGCGATTTCTAGTGCTGATGCGCTTATAGACCAACATCGCAGTTAGTAAGTTCAAACATAATTTTAGATTTTCATTTTAAATTCTTTCTTAAAAAAAAAGGGTTAGTTATAGAATATTTAGTAATATGAGTTTAACCCCTTTAAAGCAATTGTTGTTAGGATCTACTTTGCCATACTAGTCATAACAATGCATCCTAAAATCAACTCCAAGTGACTGCTCAACCTATCGGATTGGCGTGGTCTAGCTCTCCAAAATGCTGAATAATTAATGTTATTTTAATATATTTCCTTGATAATGAAGAGGCCATTGTTGTGTTACTTGTGTGCTCTTTTTTGCTTTTTGGTGTTCATGTATGATCTCCCAAACCCTTTAGCACCACTATGACATTAGAAATAGTTTCTTTGTGAGTTTTGATGTTGAACTAAGAAAATGCTTCTTTATGAAGATTTTTTAGTGGATTTGAAATAGTTTCTTCAAAAAGATTTTTAGGCTTTGTTTGTGATAGCTTTATGCCACTTATTTTTCTTTGATTTCAAGTGATTTTTACACTAAAATGTAGCTTTATAAAACAGTAAGCAAAGCTATGGCGGAGCCAGAAAATTTATTGATGGGGCCTAAATTATTTTATTAAATTTTTCTCTCAGCATTTTTCATTTGGCTTGAGACCGACATAGAAAGTTTGTTTTTCTTTTTTTTCAATTATTATCTAAAAATGTATAGTATTAAATATAAGATAGTAAACAACTTATAATTTACAATGTTAAATATAAGATTTGTGATTTCTTCATGTTAAAAAGCAATTTTTTGAAAAACTACGGATTTTATTTTAATTCCTCAAAAGTGAGGATTTCAGTTTGACTCTCAGAATGATTGAAAGCAAAAAAAGCACGGCTTTATAAATCTTTCTTTGTATTTTATAACCAACCAATTGAGCCTTTAAAGCTCTAATAAAAAACTTAAACAGCTCTAGTTGGAATTTTAACAAAGAAATGTCAGAAACAGGAAAACAAACAACAAAGCCACAAACTTTTCCGACAAGTTATGAACTTCAACTGCTCTCTTCTTCGAGCCAAATCGCTACGAGTTGATGCCACTGGCTTCGCTACCTCCTCCGCCGCCTCCTATAATAGCACACATCAGAAAACCCCAACAACTTATCCATCAAATCCATCTTAAGTGATATACTCCTGCGCTGCAGATGAGCAGGAATGCCAGCCGCCGTAGTTGCTATCCATTAATCTTTGAATTTTAATCTTTTGATTTTTTTTTTTCAAACCAAGCAACGCGCCACTTCAATTTAGTTGTTTTATTTTATTTTATTTTTCTTATTACGTTTTATTTTTCTTATTTTAGGCAGTTTTAAAAACTGCTTGTGTTTTCTATGGTTATATATTTTCGGTGAAGAAGCAAAAGATATATTTTATGCTTTATTTTTTTTTGCCCGTGGAGTATTTAGAGAACATGAATGTTTTTTTTTTTTCTCTGTTATATATATTTGCTTCCATCAAAATATGCTTCCCTTCCTCCCAAAGAAGAAGACTCATTCCTAAAGCTTTGCTATTTGCGCCCCCATCCCAAAACAAAGCCTGAATCCATTTAAATCATTAAAATGAATAAACATAAATTTTAATTTATTCAGAGAATATTTAGTTATTATATCATTTTTGAGCAATATTATAAATTTTCATTGAATTGTTGGGCGAAGTGAAATTTAGAAGCTATTATTCACAAATAATTTATATTTCATAATTGATACGGCATCACAAAATTAGCTTGATCGGGCACGAATCTCGAGGCAAAAGCTAGTTGGAAACTTAAAAAATTAATTTCGGGAACACCCGAACTCCGATTTCAGCAAACTTATAGTCAAACTGAGTGTCTCGGAAAGAAAAATCCAACGACGCCAAGATCAACCCAATCCGAGCCCAAATAAGTATGAATCAAGGACCCGAAGCGCTGTTGGAAGGTTCAAACCGCAATTTGAGTTACCAAACGATCTTTGATTTTGATGAGCTTATACTCAAATCGAACGACTCGACGAGACGAATCCAACGAGCCTAATATCGCCGAATTACGACATCATTAAGGCCTTCAAATGCCCAATGAATGGTGTATGATCAAAGGATTCGATATCAGCCGTCCATTCAAAATACTCCCAATTCGCCCCTGATCTCACGCCTATTTACGGGCTATGCCACTCCAAAAAAACTATAAATAAAGCACTCATTCTACACCAAAGGGAATCAAGTGAAGAGAGAGAAGAAGAAGAGAAGAAGAGGAGAAAGGGGAAAAGGAGAATCCTCTCCTCCTCGACCATCGTTGGAGCTCTTCCCGCCGCCCGAACACGCCCGGATTCTGCCAGATATTTGGGAGAACGCCAGAATTCTTCCCAACTTCCACGGGATGTGAAAATTCTTCTCAATTAACGACAGAGGTCCCTCCTGACGCCGAAACTCCGCCCAAGTGAGGCCGACGTTCTCCTCTGCCACCAACATACGTCATATTTCTACCCCGACGTCGCACATTCACTCTTCGCCAAGTTTCTACCCGAAATAGGACTTCTACCAGTTATCGGACTTCGTTGGATGTCTACACGAAGATGGATTTATTTCCATTGTTGGACTTTTACCTGATGCTGTCCTTCTGATCTTCGCCCGTCGACTACAGTCTTTCCGACCTCCGTCGCCCGTCGACTACGGTCCTCCTGACCCTGTAGTTGGAAGCCTAAGCTCTCAACCAACAAGGCCAATATGAGCTGTAACATACGACAAATCTAATACCTCTACTTTCCTAACCGGGTCATCTGAAGGCCTCCGTTTAATATGACCAAACCATCTAAGGCAACATAAAAAGTTAATAACCAAATCATTAATTTTTAATGTCAAACTATAGATCATCACAAAGAAAAGGGGAAAACAATATAGTCATAGAAATGTGGGAATAGGACTAAAGCTATAACCCAATGCATGAAGCTCCAATCAATCAAGGATCTAAGAATAGATTTGATGTATGCAGTCTGTACTCCTAAAGTTGCAATGATGTTTCTAACATATAAATTCTAGATCAAAATGAAGACATCATAACCACTACAACAGAAATGGGGGCCACTTACAATATTCTTGTAGGAAGCAAGATGAGGATAAAGTGGTTTTCTACAAAACCCAACCTAACTAAAATGTTGCGATGCAAATAAATCAAATAAGGGAACTTGAGATTCATGGATCAGAAATCACCAAATAATTCAACAACATGCTTTCTTTAAATGCAAACAATAAATGTGAGAATTAGAGCTCAAATGATAATGTAATAATTGAAAAACTAATGAAATCAACAAGAAATGTGAACCATGTAAACCAGCAAACAATATTAACTTAATCACCACAAATGTAATCTCAATTGTGACAATTTTATAAAAAATAAAGAGCACTAGCAATGAAACTTAACCAAAGTAAGAAATTCATGCCTAAAAATTGCTATAAGGAGGTAACTTTCCCCAAAATTTGGCATTCATACTTGTGCCACATTCAACTAAAACACACAAGATTGAAAATTACATGAAGAAATTTTTATTCAGTCAACAAATAATAATTTATGTCGGAAAGAGATTATATCGTTTTTTAGCACTTGTGCAAGAGGGATGAAAACCAGCAAATAAGTTGGAAGATATGCTAATAATGAATGAACTTCTGGATCTGTTCCCAAAGGAATGTTGAGCGTATCACCTGATAGAGAAGTTGAAATCACAATTGAGTTAGAGTCTACGATTGCACTTATAACTAAAAACTCATATAGAAGGCTCCTTAAATATTAAATAATTGAACATGTAATTAAAGGAATTAATTGAATGAGGTTTGATAACAGCTATGAAACAGATACAGGAATAAAATGACAACGAGAAAAGCAAACTATAATATGATACAAGAATGTTAGTTTTCAGGGACTTTAAGAAGGGCTGATGGGCATGGTAATTTGATGCCTGATTATTATAAAAAGTTATCCAAAACCCTTACTCTTTAATCTTAAAATGTAGATCATTACAAAGAAAAGTCAAAAACACTATAACCCTAGAAATCAAAGCTCTACATGGGGTCCAGGTCGCCTGCGCCCCACCATGGTGACTTTTGAGATGTCGTACCCACCTATATCCACACACTTTCCACTTTTTAGAACACAATCCGCCATGGACTAATGGTCATGAGGCTTGTTGCCATTTGCTCTGACTGCAAACTTTCAAACTGCATATCAAAATTTACTATGGTCATAGCGCGGTTCAATGTTGCGCACTATGTAGTGAGGATTAAAGTAATATATGACATACGGTGATTAGCAATATAAATTAATTTATCCTCCGATGTTGAGTACCCACCCATACCCATTGGGTATGGGTGAGTATGTGGGAGGGTGTGGGTATGGATACCCAATGCAGGGCTCTGCTATAAATGTGAAAAAAGGATTGAATGGTATAATATGAAGATCCAACAAAATGTGGCATCTAAGAAAGGATTTGATGTCTGCAGTCTTTACTCCTACAGTTGTAGATATGTTTTGAACACATGACTTCAAAATCATAATGAAGGCAATATAGCCACTATAATAGAAATGGACGTTTACCATATTACTGAATGTTGTAGAACGAAGATAAAAGTGGCTTACAACAAAAACCAGTTAGAATAATATGAGATGGATGTAAACCAGACAAGAAAACTTAGCATATCCTACCTCACCAAATAATTCAACAACTTAATTTTTTTAATCAGAAGAGACAAAAGCGGAATTACCACCAATACCCAAAACTGAAAGTCCCATCTACCCTATAAACATTAATCCACAAAAGAATAATCCAAAATCCCAGAAGTACGAAATACAACCAGTTATAAGCCTAAAATTCAGGTGAAAGCTCATAATAGTAAGAAATTCTAAGCAGCTCCCATGAAAATCATAACATTTTACTCTTAGATTCAGCCCCCAATTAAACCAAATTGAAACCATCGCTGAACATATAAACCAACCTCAAGCTAAGAAATATAAAATAAAACCCTTTACTAAGGCAATCATCACAAGCATGTTGTCATTACAAAACCAACAAGCTAAAATTTAAAAAAAGAAAAGGCAAACTAATAAAATAAATAAACTTTTACTCAAATCATTGCTTGATGTGATGCGTCTATAAAGATCTATGATGCACCGCATTTTATAATATCAAAATATGCAATGTTTGATTCATGCAAAACAAGAGGCAAGTCGGATACACATGTCAGACACTCTATCAACATGACCAATTAAAATAAATAAACAAAATATATGCAAATCACGAATTATGTGATACAGAGGTCATAAGGAATGGTTGAAATGAGAATGAATTGAAGACTAATAAAAAGATTTTAATTTTGAAAGAGAGAACTAAAATATATCTTTAACAATTAAATTGTTTAGATTAACTATGTTTTAAAGTTTAGTTTCGTTTCATTTGTAGAAAAATAAAATTTATCATCATATGAATTGGACTATAAATGTTTCATGTTTAATCTTTATATGCGTGTGTATATATCATATTTTTGGTCTTATATTTTCAATAATATACATGTTGTACATGACCATCATATCATCTTTGTGTCCCCGAATTTGTCTTGGTGTATCATAAATCAAGATTAAACAAATGGCCTTCCATCCAATTCAGTTCTGATTATTAAATACAGTTTAGGATATACAATGCATCAACATATTATGATATGGTATAACACGAGTCATTATTGAAAAGTGATATACCACTATAAAAATAAAATCATGATTTCTCAATGTTCTTCATAGACCCTGTTGCGTGCTAGAAAATACGCGGCGGTAAAGTTTGTAAATTCGCGTCCGAGCGTTGTACGGAGATTTAGCACACAAACAAAAAAGAGAATGAACACCAGAGTTTTTACGTGGAAAACCCAAAAAGGAAAAAAACCACGGGGCCTCGCCCAGCTAAAAAGTTTCACTAGTGTTTTTGTAAATTACAAGAAATTGATTCGTCCCACAAATCGGGACGATCAGATTACAACTTAAAGCAAATTTACAAAGTTTTGCAGAATCCCGTCGTTTCCCGAAAATCCGGCAGAGTTCCAGCGTATTCAAGCGGCGGGAAGAGCTCCGGCGGTGGTCGAGGAGGAGAGGATTCACCTTTTCCCCTTTCTTTCTTCTTCTCTCACTTCACTTGAGTTCCCTTGTGAAGAATGAGGGCTCTATTTATAATTTTTCTGGAATGACATAGCCCGTAAATAGGTGTGAGATTAAGGGCGAATTGGAAGTGGTTTGAATGGACGGCCGATATTGAATCCTTTGATCATGCACCGATCGTTGGAGATTTGAAGGCCTTAATGATGTCGGAATTTGGCGATCTTGGGCTTGTTGGATTCGTCTCGTCGTGCCGCTCGATTCGAGTATAAGCTCGTTAAAATCGGAGACCGTTTGGTAACTCAAATTGCGGTTTGAACCTTCCAACAGTGCTTCGGGTCTACGATTCGGACCCATTTAGGCTCGGATTGGGTCGAATTTGGTGTCGTTGGGTTCGTATTTCCAAGATGCTCAGTTTGACTATAAGTTCGCTGAAATCGGAGTTCGAATGCTCTTCATTTTAATTTTTAAAGTTTCCGATCAGATTTTGCCTCGAGATTCATGCTTGATCAAGATAATTATCTGAGAATACATCAATTGCCCCCTATTTTCGGACGTCGTAGCTTCAGGAGTTCGAAAATATGCGTCACGAATTTCGGAGAATTTTTTCCGAGTGACTCAGAATTGATCTTGCGTGTACAAGCCTCGAACGGCTCTGAAATTGTCGAAATGGAGTCCGGAACGTCGAAATGGAGTCCGGAACGTCGAAAAACGATCGCGGGGACCCCAAAAACGTCAAATTTGGAGTTGTCGGGGGCGAAAAAGTGGACCCATAACAGACCGGGCGGCCAAACCGGCCGCCGCTGACGCGTAACAACGGCCGCGGGCCACTGCCGCGCGGAACCGCGGACAGCTCACGTGGATCACCCGCGCGGCACTTCGAGTCGCTTGCGTGAAACCGTTCGCGCCCGCGTCAGCGGGCACTTACCGCGTGAGGCCTTGCGCGAATCTGCGGCTGCGCGCGATCCGCGCGCTGCATGTCGCGATCCGTGTGCTGCGCGCGCGGATTTTGGGTGGCAGTTCGCTACCACCGCCTTAAGTGGGCCCCACCAGCCGAAAAAACTTCTTTTTTGCTATTTTTTTATCCAAAAAATTCTGAAAAAAAAGTAAAAAATTTAAAAAAAGAAATTTCAAAATGACAATAACTCCCTTCTATTCTCTACAAAACGTATAAATAGGCCCTCAAGGCCTTTAGAAAAATTGCACATTCTTTTTCTCCCTCTGGCTCTCTAATAGTTGAGGCTTCCGCTAATTGCGAGTGGGAAATTTCCCCTGCTCGAATTAGCGCCCCTCCTCTTGTGCAGGAGTTAGAAAATTTTCTTCTTCCCCCCCCCCCCCCCCCCCCCCGGCTTTTTAACGATTGAGGTTTCCGCTATTTGCGAGTGGGAAATTTCCCCTTCGAATTAGCGCCCCTCCTCTCGTGTAGGAGTTAGTGGATTTTTCTTCTTCTCCGTCCCGGGCTTTCTGGTGGTTGAGGCTTCCGCTATTTGCGAATGAGAAATTTCCCCTGCTCGAATTAGCGCCCCTCCTCTCGTGCAGGAGTTAGTGGATTTTTCTTCTTCTCTCTCCCGGCTTTCTGGTGGTTGAGGCTTCCGCTATTTACGAGTGAGAAATTTCCCATGCTCGAATTAGCGCCCCTCCTCTCGTGCAGAAGTTTAGGGGATTTTTCTCCCAGTTTTCCACCCGTTTCTTTTCCTGTTCTAGGGGCTTTCTGCTATCCTTTGTAGGAGATCTTCCCTACTTAAAATTGCATCCCCCTTTAGTGAGAAAATCGAAATGGGTGACCGCACTTCTACCAAAGATGTTTCCGTCGTAGAAGATCGTCCTACTGCCCATTCAGAGGGTTCGAAGAAGGTTCCTAATGTGACAAAAGCCGACGACGTTATCTCCATCATTACCGAAGACTCTTTCATCTCTTTTAGGAAAAGTTTCATTCTCCTAATGACTTGGTGATGAAGGTGCCGGCGAGATCTGAGCGTGCCTGCTTCCCTCCTCAGGGATACGTGACAGTGTACGAGTTTAGTTTGCGAGCGGGATTGCGATTTCCGCCGCCTCCTAAACTGATTGATATCCTGACGACTTGTAGATTAAGTTTGTCTCAATTTTCCTATCGGGCTATGTTGGTCGTAGTGGGCCTGATCGCATTTTTCAGATACCGCGGAGTGGTATTGTCTGCAGAATGCCTATCCCGGATGGGGCGTATTTATACTGATGCGCAGGGCCGTGTATCCTTCAGATCCAAGTGGTTGGATATTCGTACCTGGGATCCATCCAAAGTTGGGTTAGCGATTTCTTCTTCGTGCAAAACGATTGGGGCCTCCAAGAAAGATGGGGAAAGTTGAAGGAGCTACCTATCCCCCTTCATATTGGAGCGGAAGATTGTTGAGTATGTTGAAGCTTCCTGATATTGATGCTCTCCGTTACGAGATGCGTTGTCTGAGCAGATGCATAGACGAGGAATATTTATTCAAGGTGGGACTATCCACTCATGCAGGGAGGACGCATGCATAGAAGTTGAAGAAATCTGCAAAAGTCCCGGAGATTCAAAAAATTCAATCCAAGCGACCTGAGGGCGAGGGAGATTCACAGGTGCCTAAGAAGAAGAAGTCGGACGAAGTTTTGACTGTTGCCGGCAAGGGTCCTCGGTTTTCTCCGTCCAAGATATACATCCCAGAAGATGTTCTGAAACATAAGTGCATTGGTCGTCGACGAGCCGAGGAGTTGGTGAGTTCATCCTCTCTCCATTTCCCTTGTATTTGTATACACATTTTCAGGGATACATTTTTCACTTGTTGATTCATTTTTGAACAGTTTCTTGAGGTGAACAAAATCTTGAATGACTGGAATGATGAATTCGTGAAGGTCAAATAACTTCAGGGAGAATACAAAAAGAAATACGACAGCAGAGTGAAGGAGGTGGAGACGGTGGAGAATCAACTCGAACAATGCATAATAGAATTGGCAAACAAGATCGCTTCAGCCTCTTCCCAGAATGAGCGGATGGATCGTTTGCATATACAGTTGGTGGAGGCAGAGGCAACAAACAACCAACAACTGAAAAATATGCAAATCCTTGAGGCTGAGAATAAGAAGCTCCTGAACAAGTTGTCGGAGAAGGTAGCCCAATTGCCACCGCCTGCAGTCGTAGAAGAGTTCAAAAAATCTTACGCTTTTAAGATTTTTGTCGAGGATCAAGTCCAGGAAGCTCGCGATTATTTTTATGACATAGAGGTGAAGGCTTTAGAAGCAGAGCTTATGCAAGATGGCTTCATTAAATGCTTCATGAAGGGCGTTCGTGCAGTGCAACGCAAGAACGGTGGAGAGATCGAGGGGTTGACTCTGAGCCAGGCTTCTGGTGATCCTTCTCCAGATTCTGGCGGCGAAGAATTGGAGAGTGATTTGCAAAAGATCTTCGCTTTGGAAGAGGACGACGATGATGATCTTGAGATTCTCTAGAATTATTTTGATGTTTTATGTGTTGCTTTTATCTTTGTTGCGGTGATTGTACGTATGTTCCTGTTGTTCGTGTGTTGCTATTTTTAGATGATGTACTTGATATTTGTGGGTTTTATATATATAAAAAAAACTTTTTTTTCATATATGTTAACTCGAATGTTAAGGTAGTCTTTTTTACTTGCACGAATGCGAGAGATCCGCTTTGGGACACTCTGACCTATCCGAGGTTGTTAATCAAAACACTTGCTTGATGATTTTAACCTGTGTGGAAGAGGTCGGACTAGATCACCCTGGGATTAGTCGCCTAGTGATTGAGATACAACATTAGTTGTGTATTTCTCGAATCATAGGAAAAAAACTAGAATATAAGAGACAATATAATGACAAAACAAACATCACATTACTGTATTATATAAAACAGTACGACAATTCCCTAATAAACTTAGGGATACGAAAAGGAGTGTTCTTTTACAATCAACATACAATGAGTGTACGAAAAACTTAAAAGATACAAGGCATGGCTACAAAGCAAAACAAACACCACGAACGACATCACACTAAACAGATAACAGCATCAACTTCTACTGATAGTACTTGCGAAGGTTGCCCACATTCCAAGTTCGGGGAAGCATCTTTCCGTTGGCATCTTTCAATCTGAAGGTCCCAGGCTTGACCATAGCCGCCACCAAGTAAGGACCTTCCCATAGGGGGGAGAGCTTATTGCGTTGAGGGCCTTTTCCAGCAGCTTCGATGCTTCGCAGAACTAAATCTCCAATAGAAATAGTTCGAGGTAGGGCTGCAAGCGAACCAAATGTTCGACGAGCTACTCGTTGTTCGGTTCGATTAAAGCTCGTTTGCGATCATTTAATTAACTAAACGAACAAACTTGAACAATATTTTAAATACTCGATTCTTAAATAAACAAACTTGAACACTAATGTGTTTGGCTCATTTATGTTCGCGAACAACATCATTTGATGTTCGTGAATAAGCTCGACATTAAGCTCGATTCGTGTTTGATTTTGAACTCGTGAATAAGCTCAATAAAAATAATAAATATTTGACTATATAATTAATAAATATAAATAATCATTACTTTTATTACATAAACAATTACTTTTATTATAAATGTATTTTTTCATAGATATATTTATGAACATGTTTGTTTAATGGATAAAAAAATTCATTAAATATGTTCGCGAACAAACTCGATAAACACTAAACGAACAAACATGAACCGAACATGAACACTCCTTAATTTAAATGAATCAAACATGAACACAAACGCTAAAGCTCGAACAAACATGACAAACTTGAATAATCTGATATTAAATGAACACAAACATGAACACTCACATACTCGGCTCGGCTCGGTTCGTTTGCAGCCCTAGTTCGAGGCTTTACTCTCCGATTGTAGTGACGAGCGATCCGTTGATGGTATGCAGCGACCCTGAGTGAGGCTTCATCCCTTGCTTTAGGGATGATATCTAGATTTGTCCTGAGTTTCTCCTCGTTGTTATTGAATTCAAAAGTCTGAACTCTGTTGCTTGGGACTCCAATATCCACTGGTATGACTGCTTCTGTACCAAAATAGAGGTTAAATGGAGTTTCTCATGTAGGAGTCCTGGACGTGGTACGGTAAGCCTAAAGGACATTCGGGAGTTGTTCAACCCATTGCCCCCCAGCCTTCCCTAGGCGTGTCTTCAGCCCTTTCAGAATTGTTCGATTTGTAACCTCCGTTTGCCCATTTGCTTGAGGATGGGCGACAGCCGTGTAGACAAGTTGAATATGAAAATCTTTACAAAAATATATATAAAGATTTTTCCAGTAAACTGAGTTCCGTTGTCGATGATAACCTTTGCTGGAATACCGAAGAGACGAATTATATTCTTCCATAAGAATTGTTTGGCATTTGCTTCAGTAATTTTTGCCAATGGCTCTGCTTCTACTCACTTTGTGAAATAATCTACAGTCAGGATGATAAATTTTTGTTGTCCTGTGGCTATAGGGAAGGGTCCAATTATGTCAATTCTCCACTGGGAGAAAGGTCAGGGGCTTTGAAGTTATGCAAGTTCCAGAGCTGGAGTATGGGTGAGATTGGAATGCAATTGGCAGTCTCGCACTTTGGTGTAAACTCAAGTGCGTCATGTTTTATTGTAGGCCAATAGAACCCCTGCCTCATGATTTTATAAGCCAAAGCTCTTCCTCCCAGATGCTCTCCACATACTCCTGAATGAACTTCTCGGAGTGCATAATCAGCTTCTGAAGGTAGGAGACACTTCAGATATGGCCCGGTGAAAGCGCGCTTATACAACTCACCACCAATGATGGTGAAATTTGCTGCTCGTCTTTGAAATCTCGTTGCAGTCATGGGTTCTTCATGCAGTACCCCATCTTTTAAGAAAGATAAGATGGGATTGATCCAAGATTCCTCCTTATTTCATCGATCGATTGTATGACCCATGGACCCTGGATACTTGAAAAATGGATCTCCTCAACACACTTTCTCTTGTAGATGTCTCCCGTCGTCAATGTTGCAAATTTTGAAAGAGCATCTGCTCTTGTATTTTGCTCTCGGAGAACATGTACGATTTGATATTCTCCTATTTGGGCCAAAAGTAGTTTCACAAATTTACAATATTGGGCTAGTTGCGGATTGTGGATATCAAATTCTCATTCCACCTAAGAAGCGACTAGTTGTGAATCAGTGTGGACTACTAGGTTCTGCACCTCACAATCGACTGTTAGTCTTAGTCCAGCGATAAGGGCTTGGTATTCTGTCATGTTGTTTGTTACCGGGAACTTGAGTCGGAGCCCATGCTCAAGAGTAGTCTCCTGCGGGGATATTAACAGAATTCCAACCACCGCGCCAGAACTTCCAGAGGATCCATCAACATACAACGTCCAACGCGAAGGAGAAGGCAAAGTACCTAGTTGAATATCCGACACTAGAACAGTGCATTTAACCACAAAATCTACAAGTGCTTGAGATTTGATATCGGGTCTAGGCAAATAGTGAATGTCAAATTCTCCCAATTCTACAGACCATTTGACGAGCCTACCTGATGCTTCTGATTTTTTCAGAATACTTTTCAGCGGCAGATTTGTATAAACCCCAATTGAGTGGGCTTGGAAGTATGGGCGTAGTTTTCTGGCAGAATAAACTAGTGTCAATGCTGTCTTATCCGCTAAGGGATAATGTCCCTCTGTTTCAGATAGGATTTTACTGACATAGTAGAAGGGGCGTTGTACAGCATTCTCTTCTCGTACTAAAAACCGAACTGATGGCTTTGGGGGTAACAGTTATGTATAAATACAACTTATCTCCAGGTGTTGGTTTAGAAAGTAGCGGCGGGGAGGCCAAATACTTTCGTAGGTGTTCGAAGGGCTCTTGGCATTCATCTGTCCATTGGAAACCAGAGCTGCGAGCACCTCTGAGTACTTTGAATAAAGGTAGGTACTTGTCTCCTGAGCATGCCAGGAAACGAGACTGTTGCGATCCTCCCGTTCAACCTTTGGACTTCCTTGATGTTCTTAGGTAGCACCATATCTCTTAACGCCTTGATTTTTTCGGGATTGGCTTCGATCCCTCTATGGGTTACCATAAAACCCAGAAATTTTCCAGAAACGACTCCGAAGGCGCATTTGGCGGGGTTGAGGCGCATATTGTAACGTCTCAACAAATGGAAGCATTGTTCCAAGTCAGAGATGTGTTGAGACTTTTCGATACTCTTCACCAACATGTCATCGACGTACACCTCCATATTACGTCCAATAAGGGTTTTGAAAACATTATTCATGAGACGTTGATAAGTTGCTCCAGCATTCTTGAGCCCGAAGGCCATTACCCGATAACAATATAGCCCTTGTCTGTTTGGAATGATGTTAATTCTTCATCAGTCGGGTTCATCTTGATTTGGTTGTAACCGGAGTAGGCGTCCATGAAACTCAATATGTGATGCCCATAATGGTATCGACTAACTGGTCGATACGCGAAAGAGAAAAGCTGTCTTTTGGGCATACTTTATTGAGATCTGTGTAATCTATGCACATTCTCCATGCACCGCTCCCCTTTCGAACCAAGACGATATTTGCCAACCAAGTAGGATAATGCACTTCTCGTATGAATCCGGCTTCCAGAAGTTTGTCCACCTCTTTTTTGATCGCCTGCTGACGATCTGGTGCAAAATTCTGTTTCTTCTGGATGATTGGTTTGTTCGCCGGATTGACCTTAAGGGAGTGTATGATTACTTCAGGGTCAATCCCGGGCATATCTGCCGGACTCCATGCAAAAATGTCCTGATTTTCTCGTATAAAATTTGTGAATATTTTCTTCTCGTCTTCTGAGAGAAGTGACCCAATTTGCACCGTCTTTAGAGGATGTTCTTCAGAGATAGATACAGTGGTAAGTTCTTCTACTGGGGAGGCTCTCTGAGGTATGTCTTCGTTCCGGAGACCAAAATCCTCAATGTTTAGAGTATCAGTCGGGCGTGTTTTGACCTGCCTGAGATAGCAGGTTTGTGCTGTTTGTTAATCTCCGCACACCACACTAACTCCTGTCGGAGTGTGGAACTTCAGCTTGAGGTGAGGGATAGAGGTGACAATCCCAAAAATTGACTGGAGTGGCCTCCCAAAGATAGCGTTGTAAGCCGATTCAGATTTTACAACGACGAATTGGACAGAGTGTGTAGACTGCCGGGGGAATTCTCCAAGTACAACTGGGAGACTGATTATCCCTTCTACTCGCACAGGTCGATTATCAAATCCATATAAAAGACCTGCCGCTGGTTGAAGCTTCTCTCTGGCGAGACCCAAATTGAGGAAGGTAGAGTAGAACAAGATATCTACAGAACTACTGTTAACCACAAGAATTCTCTTAACATTGTAGCATGGGTCGCGTATGCCTGCATTGACAACAAGCGGATCTTGGTGAGGGGTTTTTACTCCCTCCAGGTCGGAGTCATCAAAGGTGATGGCGTGATCTACACGAGCTTTCTTTGGAGTTAGAATTTTGTCTACAGCCAAAAAGACTTTGTTGGATAACAAAGGGCCTCCGGCTATTGTCTCAATTTCTCCAACTGCTATTCGATTATTTACTGGTGGCCTCTGCTGTCGATCTTGCCCCCTAGCGGGACGAGTTTCCTCTTGGGTAGGTGAATCCCGAATAAACTGCCGAAGATAGCCTTGACGGATAAGCCTTTCAATTTCCTCCTTCAGTTGTCTACAGGCTTCTGTAGTGTGGCCATGACTACAATGGAAATGGCTGTATTGGTCCTGATTTCCTGTGTTCGGCTTCAAGGGATGTGGCCACTCTACCGTATCTTGATCTCGAATAGCTATTAACATATTTGCTCGAGACGTATTGAGAGGAGTGTACTCTTTCTCCTGTCGAGGTTCTCGTCGTGGCAATGGAGGCCTCAGGGGGTAGATTATTCTTTCCTTGCTTCTATCGTTAGGAGGAAGAATTATCTGTCCCTGGTGCACCCTTGCGCTTTCCAGTAGATTGTTCAAACTGTTTCATGTGGGTGTTTATAGCCTCATCTGCCAAGATTTGAGCTTCTAATCGGTGAATTAAATCGGCATACGAAGGAACAATGTCGCGCATGAGTGCTGAATAAAAGAGGCCAAGACGAAGGCCTTCAAGGAAGACTCCTCTCAACAGTTCAGTGTCTACTCTTGAGATTTGTCGAGCTTCAGTGGAGAATCGCTGAAAATACTTCTTTAAATATTCTCCTTCGTTTCGGCGGATTCCGGAGAGGTGAGAAGAATTCTTAGCAATTATTCGGTTGGCTACGAACTGCTCGACAAAAGCTTTTACCAATTTTACAAATGAGGGGATCGTTCCCAACGAAAGCGACTAGAACCACGTGCGAGCCTGTCCTTTGAGGGTGGCAGGAAAGACTTGGCAGAGGAGAGCGTCTGAGGCTCGCTGAATGTGCATAATGGTTCTGTAGTGGTCGATATGCTCATACAGGTCGGACGTTCCGTCATAAGACACGATGTTGGGTAGTTTAAATTTAGCCGGAATGGGGTGCTGTAGTATAGCCTCAGTTAGAGGTGATGACTCCTAGAAGTCTCTCTGACGAAAGGTTTGTCTCGCATCCCCTTGGGCGAATTCTTCCCTTACCAACCTTCGCAGTTCGTGACGCAGGGCGTCGTGAGGGAGCTCCACAACGTTTGGTTGAGCAGAGTCTTCTGGGAGATCTGGGAGAATGCGAGGCTGTCGAATTGAGGGTGGAGGATGTGTAGAACTTGCTGTATCGGGAAGTTCATTATCCTGTCGAGACAGGAAATCTTCTAGTAGAGGAAGATGAACTTCTGCTTGAAGATGTTTGAATTGGACATCTTCAACCCGTGGTGGATTCTGATGGAGAAAAACTTCCTCCTGTTGTGCCAATGCCGGCTGTCGATTCTCTCGCAGGAGTTGAAGGATCTCGTTCTGAGATTCTTCTATCTTCTGGATTGTTTCTTCCAAAGAAGGTCCCGAGGTCCCTTCTCCGGCAGCATTCTACCCCCCAGGATGAAAAGAGGCTGACATCAGGCGTCTATGGTTAATAAACGGATTTCTGGACTGACGAGAGTTGGAGCGAGAAGCTCCAACTATACGAATGTTGCGCCTGTTGACCATCGTAGCAATACTTAAAGTAGTGGGATAGTGTTTCCCACAGACGGCGCCAAACTGTTGCGTGCTAGAAAATACGCGGCGGTAGAGTTTGTAAATTCGCGTCCAAGCGTTGTACGGAGATTCAGCACACAAACAGAAAAGAGAATGAACACCATAATTTTTATGTGGAAAACCCAAAAAGGGAAAAAATCACGGGGCCTCGCCGAGCTAAAAAGTTCCACTAGTGTTTTTGTAAATTACAAGAAACTGATTCGTCCCACAAATCGGGACGATCAGATTACAACTTAAAGCAAATTTACAAAGTTTTGCAAAACGCCTTGATGTTCTTAGGTAGCACCATATCTCTTAACGCCTTGATTTTTTCGGGATTGGCTTCGATCCCTCTATGGGTTACCATAAAACCCAGAAATTTTCCAGAAACGACTCCGAAGGCGCATTTGGCGGGGTTGAGACGCATATTGTAACGTCTCAACAAATGGAAGCATTGTTCCAAGTCAGAGATGTGTTGAGACTTTTCGATACTCTTCACCAACATGTCATCGACGTACACCTCCATATTACGTCCAATAAGGGTTTTGAAAACATTATTCATGAGACGTTGATAAGTTGCTCCAGCATTCTTGAGCCCGAAGGCCATTACCCGATAACAATATAGCCCTTGTCTGTTTGGAATGATGTTAATTCTTCATCAGTCGGGTTCATCTTGATTTGGTTGTAACCGGAGTAGGCGTCCATGAAACTCAATATGTGATGCCCATAATGGTATCGACTAACTGGTCGATACGCGAAAGAGGAAAGCTGTCTTTTGGGCATGCTTTATTGAGATCTGTGTAATCTATGCACATTCTCCATGCACCGCTCCCCTTTCGAACCAAGACGATATTTGCCAACCAAGTAGGATAATGCACTTCTCGTATGAATCCGGCTTCCAGAAGTTTGTCCACCTCTTTTTTGATCGCCTGTTGACGATATGGTGCAAAATTCTGTTTCTTCTGGATGATTGGTTTGTTCGCCGGATTGACCTTAAGGGAGTGTATGATTACTTCAGGGTCAATCCCGGGCATATCTGCCGGATTCCATGCAAAAATGTCCTGATTTTCTCGTATAAAATTTGTGAATATTTTCTTCTCGTCTTCTGAGAGAAGTGACCCAATTTGCACCGTCTTTAGAGGATGTTCTTCAGAGATAGATACAGTGGTAAGTTCTTCTACTGGGGAGGCTCTCTGAGGTATGTCTTCGTTCCGGAGACCAAAATCCTCAATGTTTAGAGTATCAGTCGGGCGTGTTTTGACCTGCCTGAGATAGCAGGTTTGTGTTGTTTGTTAATCTCCGCACACCACACTAACTCCTGTCGGAGTGTGGAACTTCAGCTTGAGGTGAGGGATAGAGGTGACAATCCCAAAAATTGACTGGAGTGGCCTCCCAAAGATAGCGTTGTAAGCCGATTCAGATTTTACAACGACGAATTGGACAGAGTGTGTAGACTGCCGGGGGAATTCTCCAAGTACAACTGGGAGACTGATTATCCCTTCTACTCGCACAGGTCGATTATCAAATCCATATAAAAGACCTGCCGCTGGTTGAAGCTTCTCTCTGGCGAGACCCAAATTGAGGAAGGTAGAGTAGAACAAGATATCTACAGAACTACTGTTAACCACAAGAATTCTCTTAACATTGTAGCATGGGTCGCGTATGCCTGCATTGACAACAAGCGGATCTTGGTGAGGGGTTTTTACTCCCTCCAGGTCGGAGTCATCAAAGGTGATGGCGTGATCTACACGAGCTTTCTTTGGAGTTAGAATTTTGTCTATAGCCAAAAAGACTTTGTTGGATAACAAAGGGCCTCCGACTATTGTCTCAATTTCTCCAACTACTATTCGATTATTTACTGGTGGCCTTTGTTGTCGATCTTGCCCCCTAGCGGGACGAGTTTCCTCTTGGGTAGGTGAATCCCGAATAAACTGCCGAAGATAGCCTTGACGGATAAGCCTTTCAATTTCCTCCTTCAGTTGTCTACAGGCTTCTGTAGTGTGGCCATGACTACGATGGAAATGGCAGTATTGGTCCTGATTTCCTGTGTTCGGCTTCAAGGGATGTGGCCACTCTACCGTATCTTGATCTCGAATAGCTATTAACATATTTGCTCGAGACGTATTGAGAGGAGTGTACTCTTTCTCCTGTCGAGGTTCTCGTCGTGGCAATGGAGGCCTCAGGGGGTAGATTATTCTTCCCTTGCTTCTATCGTTAGGAGGAAGAATTATCTGTCCCTGGTGCACCCTTGCGCTTTCCAGTAGATTGTTCAAACTGTTTCCCGTGGGTGTTTATAGCCTCATCTGCCGAGATTTGAGCTTCTACTCGGTGAATTAAATCGGCATACGAAGGAACAATGTCGCGCATGAGTGCTGAATAAAAGAGGCCAAGACGAAGGCCTCCAAGGAAGACTCCTCTCAACAGTTCAGTGTCTACTCTTGAGATTTGTCGAGCTTCAGTGGAGAATCGCTGAAAATACTTCTTTAAATATTCTCCTTCGTTTCGGCGGATTCCGGAGAGGTGAGAAGAATCCTTAGCAATTATTCGGTTGGCTACGAACTGCTCGACAAAAGCTTTTACCAATTTTACAAATGAGGGGATCATTCCCAACGGAAGCGACTAGAACCACGTGCGAGCCTGTCCTTTGAGGGTGGCAGGAAAGACTTGGCAGAGGAGAGCGTCTGAGGCTCGCTGAATGTGCATAATGGTTCTGTAGTGGTCGATATGCTCATACAGGTCGGACGTTCCGTCATAAGATACGATGTTGGGTAGTTTAAATTTAGCCGGAATGGGGTGCTGTAGTATAGCCTCAGTTAGAGGTGATGACTCCTAGAAGTCTCTCTGACGAAAGGTTTGTCTCGCATCCCCTTGGGCGAATTCTTCCCTTACCAACCTTCGCAGTTCGTGACGCAGGGCGTCGTGAGGGAGCTCCACAACGTTTGGTTGAGCAGAGTCTTCTGGGAGATCTGGGAGAATGCGAGGCTGTCGAATTGAGGGTGGAGGATGTGTAGAACTTGCTGTATCGGGAAGTTCATTATCCTGTCGAGACAGGAAATCTTCTAGTGGAGGGAGATGAACTTCTGCTTGAAGATGTTTGAATTGGACATCTTCAACCCGTGGTGGATTCTGATGGAGAAAAACTTCCTCCTGTTGTGCCAATGCCGGCTGTCGATTCTCTCGCAGGAGTTGAAGGATCTCGTTCTGAGATTCTTCTATCTTCCGAATTGTTTCTTCCAAAGAAGGTCCCGAGGTCCCTTCTCCGGCAGCATTCTACCCCACAGGATGAAAAGAGGCTGACATCAGGCGTCTATGGTTAATAAACGGTTTTCTGGACTGACGAGAGTTGGAGCGAGAAGCTCCAACTATACGAATGTTGCGCCTGTTGACCATCGTAGCAATACTTGAAGTAGTGGGATAGTGTTTCCCACAGATGGCGCCAAACTGTTGCGTGCTAGAAAATACGCGGCGGTAGAGTTTGTAAATTCGCGTCCAAGCGTTGTACGGAGATTCAGCACACAAACAGAAAAGAAAATGAACACCATAATTTTTATGTGGAAAACCCAAAAAGGGAAAAAATCACGGGGCCTCGCCGAGCTAAAAAGTTCCACTAGTGTTTTTGTAAATTACAAGAAACTGATTCGTCCCATAAATCGGGACGATCAGATTACAACTTAAAGCAAATTTACAAAGTTTTGCAAAATCCCGTCGTTTCCCAAAAATCCGGCAGAGTTCCGACGTATTCAGGCGACGGGAAGAGCTCCGGCGGTGGTCGAGGAGGAGAGGATTCACCTTTTCCCCTTTCTCTTCTTCTTCTCTCTATTCACTTGAGTTCCCCTTATGAAGAATGATGGCTCTATTTATAGTTTTTCTGGAGTGGCATAGCCCGTAAATAGGTGTGAGATCATGGGCGAATTGGGAGTGGTTTGAATGGACGGCCGATATTGAATCCTTTGATCATGCACCGTTCGTTGGACATTTGAAGCCCTTAATGATGTCGGAATTTGGCGATCTTGGGCTAGTTGGATTCGTCTCGTCGAGCCGCTCGATTAGAGTATAAGCTCGTTAAAATCGGAGACCGTTTGGTAACTCAAATTGCGGTTTGAACTTTTCAACAGCGCTTCGGGTCTTTGATTCGGACCTATTTGGGCTCGGATTGGGTCGAATTTGGTGTCGTTGGGTTCGTATTTCTGAGACGCTCAGTTTGACGGTAAGCTCGCTGAAATCGGAGTTCGAATGCTCTTGATTTTAATTTTTGAAGTTTTCGATCAAATTTTACCTCTAGATTTGTGCTTGATCAAGATAATTATCTGAGAATACATCAGACCCAATACAAAATCTATAGTAACATCCTCACATAATTTATCATGAACCAGTAAAGATGCGTACATGCTATCTTACATGGCCACATCTGGTCGATTTAGGTTTGGAATTCATGTAAATAAGTTATCTAAGGCATATTTAGACTTGGAATTCATGCTACTCACACCATCAATTACGAGTTTGTAAAATTTTGCTTTATGTTCGAAGTAGCTTTGAAAATTTGTAGTTCTCTTGCAATCATACAAACCTTAGGAGTATTAATGATGCAATGCATGACATTCAAAAAATTATTCAGCTGAAGCATCATCAAAATTTCTAATCTCCTCATCAAATTCATGAACATTATCAACATCATTGATTTTATTATCTTCCTCTTCCATATTTATATGCAAGTTTGTAGTTTGACATGCATTAACATAATGACCAATTTTGATAACTATAATATTATTACTCCAAGATGTAGTAAATACAATAAAATGAACTTGATTACTTTGACGAAATGATGCACTACCTCAATATGTAGTAACCCTCTAAGATACAAGAAATTTTAATATTAGCTCAAAATCTTATGGAAGTTAAAAGCAAGCTCAAGTGATTAAATATGATTAGGTGACATCTCTCTCTTGTTTAATTATCAAGTTCAACAGAACTCAAACTTAACTTAAAATCAATTTAACTTGTACTAAGCCAACACAACTTGAAATAACTCAATTTCAATCTGGCTTAAAGTTGATTTCAAGTAGACTAAAATTGTTAAAAATGTAAGGTTGGATGGAGGAATTGAACCTAGGATCTCTTCCATGAACTACAAAACAGCAACAATTGCTTTTTCGAGTAATATATCAGATATATATAATATACAATAATTTCAAATCAAAATAGAATAAATCTCAAGTGAACCACTGTAGATTCTTCATGTTACATGAATTATGAATATGATTCATGAGCAAGATTTTAGAAAATGCTACAAACTTATAAAGTAAACTACGATGGTTCCAACTTCCAAGGCATGCTATATGGGCTGCTCAACAATAAAAGAAAATATAGATCACTTTGTAAGTTTGTATGATACAACAAAATGTCACCAGCCTAGCTAGTCACCTATAGGATCATGCATTCCAATTATTTTAAACCCTTGCTATGAAGTAAAAGCTATGGCATTATGTAATTTGGAAACAAAATTAAGTCAACACTAATTAATCCTTCAAATATTTCTATTTAAGGAGCTTAATCCATACCACATGCAACACAAATTTTAGGGAATAGAAAATAAGGATTAATAGAACCAAGCACCAAATGGTTGGGATAGGCCTCGGATGATCATGAAAGAAAATGAGTAGACCTGAGGTTATATAGATAGGAGTTATTCAAAATGATTTGCAAATACTAGATTTAACAACTCGGATAGCACTCAATAAAAACAAATGAAAAATGAGGATTTATAATACCAATCCCAAAATAATAGGGATATAACTAATGATGATGACAAAGCCAATCCAAATATTTAGGATTAAGGCTAATGATGATGATGTTCAATACAACCAAACTTAGGTTTTCGTAACTATAAATAAGATCATTTGTCAGCTTGTTTCGAAAAATATTTGATGTAGGACTACATGTAGTGGCAAACGCAATCGATTGGAAAATTACACAAACAGGAACAGAGCTTTGCAATTTATTAACTGCTCCCGTTTCTTAGCAAAGTTTTAAGTCAACAAATTGGTGATTAAGCTTAGACAATCAATTACACAAGAAAACATTATAATCATATCAAATTATACCATGCGAATGTAAGGTTTTCAAAGGAATTCCTAATTTAACAATTAGAATAGTCACTATGGGAATCCTCTCACTTACAATCTTGATTTGGGTTGTGCGGATAGATCTTCATGCTCAAACGATGCCACAATTGAGGGAGGATTAAAAGGTGCAAGGAAAGGAGAGAGTTTATCCAAAATTTAGGAGATACGAGACAATTGCGATGATGTATGGTTGCCTCTGAAGGAAGGATAGCATAGGACGTCTCCTAACAAGTCTGGACAGCAAAGTAGCGGGTTCTGGAGTGCGGGACAGCAAGTGAAGGCGTGCTGGAACGTTTGGACAGCCAACTCAAATGTCCTAAACAACTGGACAGCAAACTACGGGTTGCTGGAATTTTTTGACAGCAAGTTAACTAATTCTCGAATGCATGACAGCAGTCTTGGGAGGTTGATATCCTGCATGTTAGGAAGAGGAAATTAGGTCTCTTATCATGGGAACTTTGGGGCAGCGGCTCGCAATTTCAGAAAAGGGTAAGAGGCAGGGGGGTGCTAGCATTGATTGGGGAGGTGGTTGGTGATTTAATAGAGTTGCCAATCATGGGTTCTTAAATAAGGAAATAAGATTCATATCAAATCTCCAAATCTGAGATTTATTTAGGGGCATTGATTGAGGGATTTAATTGGAAAAAACCAAAAAGGGAAGGGGGGGTTATGGGGGAATATTGATATGGCCCTACTTGATAATGAGTTAATTATAGGAGGGAGGGGTTTCCAATCTTAGCAAATTTAATTAGGAAAGAGATTTAATACAAATCTCTTCCTACTTTAATTCAAGTTCAAATTGGATTGATTGGAGGATCTCTCCTAATATAACTCATTCTATTTTAAGCAAGGAAATTTAAATTCAAATAGATTGGAATCTGAATTTAAAAACCTTCCTAATTTAAAATGCGCTATAAACGAAAAGTATCAATTTGGGATTTGAAATTTGGAGGCAAGGGAGGGGTGATGTGGCCGGCGGCTAGGAGGATGGGTAGGATTTTAGGGCCGGCGGTTATGAGGATTTGGGGCTTGGACCGGCGGCTAAGAGAAGGAATGGGCCGACGATTATGAGGATGAGAGGTGGATTTGGGCCGATGGCTAGGAGGAGGAGAGGGAGGCTGGCGACTAGGAAAAAAAAAAAGAAAAAAAGTGGGGAAGGGGGGAAGGGGGCGGCAGCTAAGGAATAGGGCAAGGAAATGTTGCGGATGAGAAGAACCACGAGTCCGGATGCTTCCTGCGGCGGATGGGTAATGCTTTGCACTCACCTAGGGACTTCACCAAAGTTCTCACAAAGAAACAAAGTGCTGAATTTTTTTTCATAGTAATCATCATCCTCTCAAAGGAGGGGAAATGGCTATAAATAGTCAAAATATAATAACATTTCTAAAGACAAAAGAACCCCTAGGGTTAAATAAGCCTACTCTCTCAAGTGAGTGTAAAACCAGAAAAGATACATAAATAAATCAAATACAAATAATAGATTACAAATAAAGTGGCCTAATTGTTGCCGTCGATCTCCGGTTCCTTCTCTTATAAACTTTCCACGGTCGGATGTCCTCATCAATATTAAATCATGCTTTGTAATATGTAAACAGGAAAACTATTTAATAACTAAAACTAGCAGCTAATCACCAGTACTATATGCACGCTAAATATGATAACAAACAAAACAAAAATGGCCCAAAGTAATTACAAGCGATATATACATAAATTGGAAAGTGGTAGGGCTACAAATTTCCTTCATTTGAAAATTTGATTCCAAGGATATGTCAAGGCTACTTATCCATATGCACATGAGATATGACTGATCTCATATAATTCCAAATATAAATAAGCCAACTTCAGCTTCAAACAGACATCATGAATAGCCCCTTTAACTGCAATCTCTCTTATATAACTTGTTTCCTAAGTATAACACAAAGGCTACTTCATTATTTCCATCTCACAATCTTCCTTCCTCGTTAATATCAAGCAGAGAAAATCCCTATAACAGAACAAAATGAAAAAAATAATAATAATAAGGCGACTTTCCATAACATTTTAAGCCATCCATCTATTTCAACCCTAATTTCCCTAAAACCGAATATTAGCCCTTGCCCAAAAGCCTTTTAGACTCTCCCGGACACGCCCCACCAATCCACTCCGGAAAAATGGATTTTTAACCCAGTTTTCAGAATTGAAAACTCCCACCATCTCAAGTAAAATATAATGCATAGCAGATAAGTAAAACAAAACTGATGTATTATACTACCTTCGATTTATATATTAATCAAAAATCGTAGCACCGACCGTTGCGCTCCCAATCCCCGTAACGTGTTGGTTCAGGTCCCCTTGGACCACTGATTTCTCCGGTCTTCTCGTTCACGTAAACACTACTTTCTTCTTCTTCTTCTTCTTCTTCTTCTTCTTCTTCTGCTGCTGCTGCTGCATGGCTCGGGCTATCATCCAATTTTCTTCCGTCCTTCGCTGTCGGCGGGTTAGGAGGAAGAGAGGAAAGATCTTCTGTAATTTCTCCTTGTAAATCCAGATGGCGGGTAGAGCTGAAAGCCCTCTTTGTCAAAGAAATCGAAAGGGTATGAGTTCCCGGAAACCCTATCCGGTTCTCTAGAAGCGGCGGAAGTAGGCGGTGGAGTTTGTTCGCCATTTTTGTTCCCAGACTCCTCGCAGATTTGGCTTGGCTGTAGTAGGATTAGTAAATCTCCTATAAATTCGTATTTGATGAATTATAGGATAATTAAACTTTAAAAATTATTTAATATCCATTAAATGCTATGAACCTTTTTGTTATATTTAAATCTGTTAGGCTTTTTTGGGACAACTTTTTTATTGATTCTTAAAACATAATTTTAATACAAAAATTAAATTTGTACTGAAACTTAATTTTAAGATGCAATAAAAAAACTCATCCCAAACAAAGGCTTAATTTACATAAAATTTTACAACAACAATAAGACTTTATTATATCACCAAGCAAGATACTCTATACGGTTTTTTTAAGAGTCAAATTCACATTTAAATCTAGCATAGGCCTAATTTAATGCATCTGCTCTCAAAATCAGATTTTCAGAAGGCTGACATTTTATGTGATTAAAACAACTACAACAACTCTCATTAATCTTATTAAGGGTGTCAAAACGGATTGGTGGGTCAGGTTCAGGTAAAATCCAAGTTGGCCATAGTCTAAATGGGGTCAACCGAACCCGACCTGATTTTGCAAATGGGTTTGAATTTTCAATCCAAACCCAACTTGCATTGGTTACAGGTTGACCCGACCCGTGAAATCTGATGTGAATTGCCAACTGCAAACATGTGAGGCCAACAAGTGCGTGCTGAGGCGGCAATTGTCATAGCAGCCTAATGCAACATAGGAGATACGGCGGACCGGTGGTGCCAGAGAGGCCTATCGTCGACTGATTATGTTCCTGACGACCAAAGGAACATGCCAACGCTAATTCTTTTAACTCCCACCATATAATGCACTATATATAATGTATGTTGGCTACATTGAGCCAAGGCCTTCCCCATAACGAAGTGCCTCATTTATAATCAACAATAAACATTAGTGGATTTATTTAAAATGGATAAAACCTTGTGGTTTTCCCCATTTTTCAAGGATTTCAACGTAAAAACTCGGGTAACACTTATGAATGCTATGCCCCTTTCTTTTATCTGATTGTGTGTTGAATCTTCATACAATGCTAAGACATTAAATTTTATATTTTCTACCACCATGAATATTCCAGCATGCAATATTTATAAATAATAAGTTATAGGAATTAAGAATAAATGATAAATTAAATTTAACAACAGAATCTTTTTATAGGTGCTAAATCTATCAACCTAGAAGTTCAAGTAAGCACACATATCTTTTTAATTACAATAATGATTTTATTCTCTTTTAAATTAAATGCATCAAAAGATAGTAATACCTCTTTATTAAATCTTTAGTGCAAGCTAGATCATGATGTGGCTTTCTCATACCCAATGACTGATCATTTTGAGTCGGATGAAGATTAATATATTATGTTTCACATTATCATATAAAGTTAATGGATATTATATACATGAAATGATTAAATAAGATATATGTGTATGTGCATGTTGAAAGATGAAGCACATTCTCATATGGTGCTGATTGGAGAAGCATTGTACCTCTGCACGTAAATGAAAAAGATTATGAAAAAAATAAAATAAAATGGAAAAAGAGTGTCTTATTTAATACTATTTTAGACAATGGCTCCTCTGCCAATTGTATAATTTATGAGAAATAATGAAAAATATTGATAAAAATATGATATATGCATAGCATTTAAAAGTCTTGAAATAAAATGATCAAATAAAATTATTTTATATTTTGAAATGATTATACATATTGTTCATAATGTCTTAGGTTATTGTAATTTAGAAGTATGATTTACTCACTAAGTTATTTTACGGCTTATCATCTTTATTTAAAATATTTTATAGGTATTATTTAATTAATGAAAATGAGTATAAGAGTTAAAAATGTGTACCGTATGAGAGACATTCCGAATGAAAGGTATTTATATGGATTTATTTCAAATTATTTTGAGGTTTTGGCGTCACTTTCAAATTTTTATTAAAGATGTTTATATTAAAATATCAAAATATATGTTCCTGTAAATCATACAAAACACAATAACTTTTGCTTTGTCTTGTGAACTTATAAAATCAACCAGTTAAAATGTCTAGAATAATCAGTATCATAGCATATAAAAAGTTGCACGATATAAATTCACTAGATTTGAGGAAATGTAATAAATTCAATTTAGAGGAAATTAGACGATCAAAATCAAAATAGAGATATAATAACAGTTATCTGCCACAATCCCAACAATTTTAACAAAAAGCGGCAAAATGGATCGATGAACAAAATCCAGACTTCTCTTTCCTCTCTCTTATAGCTGTCAATTTTTGACACGACCCGAACCTGGCCCGGAAAAATCCGGGTTCGGGTCGACCCGATTATCAAACGGGTCGGGTTCGGGTTCGAATATCTGACACGATTTGAGTTCCGGGTTTGGTTCGGGTTGACCCGGAAACCCGGTAATGACCCAGAATTGACCCGAAAATGCTTTTGCCCATTTCTTCTGCCCGACGTGCCCGCCCTGCCCGCGAAATGTCCCGCACGTGCTGCGTATGCGTCCAGCCGTCCATGCCGTCCAGTCGCGTCGACTCTGTCTGCCCGTGAAATGACCCGCGGTCCGCGCGTCCAGTCGACTCTGTCTGCCCGCGAAATGACCCGCGGTCCGCGTGTCCAGTAGCGTCGACTATGTCGACTCACCAGTTCGCCTCCTTCGAGGCTGTCGCCGCGCCATTGCTGCCGCACCGCCGTCGTTGCTGTTGCCAGTCGTTGTCTCGCCGCCGCCGCTTCAGCCAAACACGCAAATCCGTGTCGGGTCGGGTTGACTCGGACCCGAATAGGGTCGGGTTGGGGTTCGGAAACTTGACCCGTTTTTAAGAAGCGTGTCGAGTTCGGGTTGACCCGAATAGTGCCGGGTCAGTTTCGGGTCTGACCCGAACCCAACCCGTTGACTCGAATTGACACCCCTGCTCTCTCTCTCTCCCTCCCCTCCTCTCTCCTTCCCTTTGATTTCCTTCTCATGCAAGTGTGTAGCGCCGCAACACCACCAGATAACGTCGTAGCACTGTATGTTGAATCCAGAATTACTGTAGAACATATAATTCAATTATACGGTAGCGATTTCTAGTGCTGATGCGCTTATAGACCAACATCGCAGTTAGTAAGTTCAAACATAATTTTAGATTTTCATTTTAAATTCTTTCTTAAAAAAAAAGGGTTAGTTATAGAATATTTAGTAATATGAGTTTAACCCCTTTAAAGCAATTGTTGTTAGGATCTACTTTGCCATACTAGTCATAACAATGCATCCTAAAATCAACTCCAAGTGACTGCTCAACCTATCGGATTGGCGTGGTCTAGCTCTCCAAAATGCTGAATAATTAATGTTATTTTAATATATTTCCTTGATAATGAAGAGGCCATTGTTGTGTTACTTGTGTGCTCTTTTTTGCTTTTTGGTGTTCATGTATGATCTCCCAAACCCTTTAGCACCACTATGACATTAGAAATAGTTTCTTTGTGAGTTTTGATGTTGAACTAAGAAAATGCTTCTTTATGAAGATTTTTTAGTGGATTTGAAATAGTTTCTTCAAAAAGATTTTTAGGCTTTGTTTGTGATAGCTTTATGCCACTTATTTTTCTTTGATTTCAAGTGATTTTTACACTAAAATGTAGCTTTATAAAACAGTAAGCAAAGCTATGGCGGAGCCAGAAAATTTATTGATGGGGCCTAAATTATTTTATTAAATTTTTCTCTCAGCATTTTTCATTTGGGCTTGAGACCGACATAGAAATTTTGTTTTTCCAATTATTATCTAAAAATGTATAGTATTAAATATAAGATAGTAAACAACTTATAATTTACAATGTTAAATATAAGATTTGTGATTTCTTCATGTTAAAAAGCAATTTTTTGAAAAACTACGGATTTTATTTTAATTCCTCAAAAGTGAGGATTTCAGTTTGACTCTCAGAATGATTGAAAGCAAAAAAAGCACGGCTTTATAAATCTTTCTTTGTATTTTATAACCAACCAATTGAGCCAATTGAGCCTTTAAAGCTCTAATAAAAAACTTAAACAGCTCTAGTTGGAATTTTAACAAAGAAATGTCAGAAACAGGAAAACAAACAACAAAGCCACAAACTTTTCCGACAAGTTATGAACTTCAACTGCTCTCTTCTTCGAGCCAAATCGCTACGAGTTGATGCCACTGGCTTCGCTACCTCCTCCGCCGCCTCCTATAATAGCACACATCAGAAAACCCCAACAACTTATCCATCAAATCCATCTTAAGTGATATACTCCTGCGTTGCATATGAGCAGGAATGCCCGCCGCCGTAGTTGCTATCCATTAATCTTTGAATTTTAATATGTTGATTTTTTTTTTCAAACCAAGAAACGCGCCACTTCAATTTAGTTTTTTTTATTTTATTTTATTTTTCTTATTATGTTTTATTTTTCTTATTTTAGACAGTTTTAAAAACTGCTTGTGTTTTCTATGATTATATATTTTCGGTGAAGAAGCAAAAGATATATTTTATGCTGAATCCATTTAAAGCATTAAAATGAATAAACATAAATTTTAATTTATTCAGAGAATATTTAGTTATTATATCACTTTTTAGCAATATTATAAATGTTCATTGAATTGTTGGGCGAAGTGAAATTTAGAAGTTATTATTCACAAATAATTTATATTTCATAATTCATACGGCATCACAAAATTAGCTTGATCGGGCACGAATCTCGAGGCTAAAGCTAGTTGGAAACTTCAAAAATTAATTGTGGGAACACCCGAACTCCGATTTCAGCAAACTTATAATCAAACTGAGCTTCTCGGAAAGACGAATCCAACGACGCCAAGATCAACCCAATCCAAGCCCAAATAAGTCCGAATCAAGGACCCGAAGCGCTGTTGGAAGGTTCAAACCGCAATTTGAGTTACCAAACGATCTTCGATTTTGATGAGCTTATACTCGAATTGAACGTCTCGACGAGATGAATCCAACGAGCCTAAGATCGCCGAATCCCGGCATCATTAAGGCCTTCAAATGCCTAACGAACGGTGCATGATCAAAGGATTCGATATCGACCGTCCATTCAAAACACTCCCAATTCGCCCCTGATCTCACGCCTATTTACGGGCTATGCCACTCCAGAAAAAACTATAAATAGAGCTCTCATTCTACACCAAAGGGAATCAAGTGAAGAGAGAGAAGAAGAAGAGGAGAAGATGAGAAAGGGGAAAAGGAGAATCCTCTCCTCCTCGACCATCGTCGGAGCTCTTCCCGCCGCCCGAACATGTTCGGATTCTGCCAGATATTTGGGAGAACGCTAGAATTCTTCCCAACTTCCACGGGATGTCAAAATTCTTCTCAATTAACGACAGAGTTCCCTCCTGACGTCGAAACTCCGCCCAAGTGAGGTCGGAGTTCTCCTCTGCCACCAAAGACGTCATATTTATACCCGACGTCGCACATTCACTCTTCTCCAAGTTTCTACCTGAAGCCGGACTTATACCAGTTATCGGACTTCGTTGGTTGTTTACACGAAGATGGATTTCTTTCCATTGTTGGACTTTTACCTGATGCTGTCCTTTTTATCTTCGTTGTCAGACTACAGTCTTTCCGACCTCCGTCGCCTGCCGACTACGGTCCTCCTGAGTCCTGAATTATGTCGCCCGTCAAATACAGTTCTTCCAACCTCCATCGCCTGCCGACTACGGCCCTCCTAACTTATGTCGCCCATCGACTACAGTCTTTCCGACCTCTGTCGCCCGCCGACTACAATCCTTTCGACCTCCGTCGCCATCCGACTATGGTCCTCCTGACATACGTCGCCCACCGACTACAAGTCTTCCGACCTCCGTCACCCTCCGACTACGGTCCTTCCGACCAAACGAACATGTCAACAATGACTCTTTGTATTAACATCATGTAATGTACTCCATAAGATGTACATCAAGCTAAGACCTTCCACCAATGAAGGACCTCATTTGTAATCAACTACAATACAAGTGGATTCATTCAAACTGGGCTAGGCCCCGTGGTTTTTTTCCTCTTTTCAGGGGTTTTCCACGTAAAAATATTAGTGTCTCATGTGAATGCTAGACCCTCTCTCTTATCTGATTGCGTGCTGGATTTTCGTACAATGCTAAGACGAAAAACTTTATATTTCTCTACCGCCGCGAATACTCCTGGACGCAACAATAATATAATTCTCTTATACTATACATATAATACCATTATTATGTAATTTAAACTAATTTTAAAATAATTTTAAATCTTAAACCTCTTATTATTTTGATTAATAATCTATCAAAGCACAACTTTTTTCTCACGCGCTCAAAATGCTCCCAAAAACAATGTGGTGGCGGGAAAAGATTCGGACACAAAAGCCTCTTCTTTTTAAGTAACCGAACTCGAGCCTCAGAGACCAGACCCTCTTCCCTGATCCAAAACCTTCGTGTGATCTCTCCGTCCTGCTCTCTCAGTCACTCTTCTCTTCAATTCCTTCCTCCATTTATAGTTCTCTCCGTGCCCTAGAACCTCTACAGCCTCAGCTGCGCACCCATTTATCGGTATATAGGGTTTCTCTCTCAGCTTTCTCGCCCTTTCCTGGAGCTAGGGTTTTGCTTTCCCTTCCCCGGCCCCCGAATCGCACGGCGCCGAGATGGCGGAGACCTTCGAGGACGAGATCGAGCAGACGGTGACGATCGAGGAGTACATTGAGGGAATAGAGGCGGAGGAGCTGGTGAGTGGAAATCGTGTGTTGGTTCTGTATTTGTGTTTGTGGTGGAGTTTTTGATATTTTGCTGGTTTAGTTTTTTTTTTTTTTGTTGGGATTAATTGGGTAAACTTGCTGGTTGGAAACCCTAGGAGGCGGATTTGGTGCTGGGAGGCGACGAGGGGAAGGAGTGCACATATGATAACGGTTACATGAAGAGGCAGGCGATCTTCTCTTGTTTGACCTGTGTTCCAAGTGGAAACGCCGGGGTGTGCACTGCCTGTATCCTCTCTTGCCATGATGGGCACGAGGTAAAAGGGAAGGCTTTGTCTTGCAATATTTTCTTCATGTTTTTTGCTTCGGGATGTGCTTGGCTTTGTCGCATGGCGAGATTGATTGAAACATATATAATTTTGCAGAAGATAAGCACTGGCATTTGACTGCCTTATTGTTTCTGGTTTTGATTTTTACCCAAATGGTTTCTAGGACAAAATTTTTGCTGATAGTCTACTACAGTTTAGCAATGAATATACATTTGTTTTAGTAAGCGATCTTCTTTAGAAGTTTACTTGTTGTGTGATATAAGCCTATCTCGTGTTATTGCAAATACAGAACTCACTTTTTGTGGGACAGACAACATTAAATGTGAATCGTTAGGTAACTATATAAGTTTCTATTTTTCAAATACCTTCAATGAGTGTGTCTCTTATTCATATATGGGATACGTCACCTATGTTCATAAGGAATAATTTAATGATGAAAATGTTTGGTTTCAGTTCAAGGCTTTCCCTGAAATCCCTGTTTCCATTATTAACTGTAAAACTGTTTATGTGCATGCATTTTCCTTGGCACAATCTGTAGCTTAAATTCAATTTGAACATTATGTAAAGCTGTTGGATTGAAACTTGGGCAAACCCTAGGTTAATGCCATTAGAGATTTGAGCAATTTTGTTGATCATGCACTTTTCTCATGGAATTAGGCCGTTGGAATTATCATGTTAAAAAGATGAATCTCTTTCCATTTTTTTTCTAATCTTCAGAGGCTTTGCTGGGAAAGCTGTTGATCATGATTTCAGTTTATAATTCTACTTTAGAAATATTAGAATCTCAAATCCATACATTTAATATAGATTTTTGAGGGGTTTATACAACTTGGGTATCATTTACATTAAATAAGGAGTATTTGGTATAAAGTTACACACCTTTTTTTGTAGCAAAATTGTTTTGCAAGTATTGAAAAACCATGTTCATGTGAAATCAAGAAATAATCTATCTATAATAGCACCTTTTCTTAAAGGCAATGAAAGTTTTTGGTAAGCAATGACAAACAGGAAAACACCCCACCCTTGTATGTGATTGATCTATTTATTTATTTATTTGAATGCGAAAACTATTGAGGAATCTTTATTCAATTGCTTTGCAGGATTGTGGTTGCGGATTGAATTTTGTCTAAGTCTCTTTGTTGTTTTTATTAGGTTGTGGAGCTATGGACGAAGAGAAAGTTCAGATGTGACTGTGGGAATTCAAAATTTGGGGAGTTTTCTTGCAAACTGTTCCCTAATAAGCAACCTGAAAATGTGGATAATGCTTACAATCAGAATTTTAAAGGTCGCTATTGCGTATGTATGCGCCCTTATCCAGATCCAGAAACTCAGGAACAAGTTGAGATGATACAATGCTGCATATGTGAAGATTGGTTTCATGAGAATCACCTTGGTCTTGTATCCACAGAAGAGGTATTTTAATTCATTATTCATCTATTTTTTTTTGCTTTAGTCATGGATGTTCTTACTAGACATTTGCAAAAGAATGTACCCTAGTATATGCTTTTTGCTGATGATATTCTTCTTGTTGATAAGACAAGAGAGGGAGTTGAAGGAAAACTTGAATTATGAAGTTCAACCTTAGAGTTTGAATGTTTTCGTTTGAGTAGGTCTAAAACCAAATACATGAAATGTAATTTTGGTATTAATAGATATAGTGGGGGATGGTGACTTTGGGTGACAAAGTCATTAAAAAGAGTACGCATTTTAGACATCATAGGAGTCAGGTCTATTATTCAAAGTGATGGTGAAATAGATGGAGATATTATTAGCATAATCCAAGTTAGATGGTTGAAGTGGAGGAATGCATCGGGCCTATTATATGATAGTAAAGTACCTCTCAAATTTAAGGGAAAACTTTATAATATGGTGGTGAGAATTGCAATGCTTTATGGCGCAGAATGTTGGTCATTAAAAGAAAAGCATAAAATTAAGTTAAGTGTTGCAGAGATGAGAATGCCTAGGCGGATGAGTGGCTTTACTCTTAGAGATAGAATGTGAAATGAGCATATACATGAAAAAGGTTGGAGTAGCTTCAATGGTAGATAAGATTAGGGAGAGTCGTCTTAGATCATTTGGTCACATAAAACATCTGCCTTTTGATGATTTGGTTGCGAGAGTAGATGTATTGGATTTGATCTATGTCGAGAAAGATAAATATATAGTTAAAAAGACTTAGTTAAAAAGTATTATAAATGACATTTTTTTATTAGATTTAAATGATAATTTGCTCTTAATATGGTACAATGGAGAAAAATGGTTTATGTAGCGGACTCCACATAGTGGGATAAAGGCTTGGTGTTCTTCTTGTTGTTGTTGTAATTTTTTTTCTTAATAATATTTTCTTTCTTGTTGTTGAAGTTACTATCCGGTGATTACATTTAAATTGTTTTTATTTAATGTTAACCATTTTTTTTAATCACTTGAAAATTCCTTGAGAGACTTCTCTATCGAGCTTTGCAGTAAATTGCCATCACATGTGGAATGTTTTCCTTTTTTACTCACATGTTATGATATCCAGTAGTGTATGACGACCCTTGATTATTTTAATTTGTTTGTATTGTCTACCTTTCATGGTCTACAAGCTGTTATTTAAATTATTTTAACTCTTATCATGTATCATAGATACCCAGAGATGAGGAAGGAGAGCCTTTATATGAGGATTTCATCTGCCAAGACTGTTCACTCACTTGTTCATTTCTTAAATTGTATCCTTCTTCAATTTGGGCTATAGAGAGTAATAAGAATGAACCAGTATTATCCGGTAAAGAAAAAGTTCTGGAGACTGGGGCCTCTGCTTTTACTGATCTAGAAAACATTGATAATACCGACCGTGTTTCTGGAGACTATATGAATATTTCAAACATGCATTCCAAGTATGAAGAGATGTCAGATAATAAGGTTCAATCACAAGAAGGCTCATCCAAAAATCATAAACACCAGATGAATATTTCAAACGTGCATTCCAAGACCGAAGAGATGTCAGATAATAAGCTTCAAACACCTGGAGAAACCTCATTGGAAAATTATGGGTTGGGAGAGGTGAAAGCATTCTGCAACAGTTTAACTTCAAATGTTAAATGCATTATGGGATTGGATTTATCTCTTGCAGCATTTGACATTGAAAAAAAACCTATGTTTCTGTCAAAGAAATGGAGAGATTTTCTTTGCAGGTGTTTTACTTGCACTAATTTCTACATTCAGAAAGGTCTTCATTGCTTGATTGACAAGGAGGACTCCATTGAGGAATATGAGAAAATGGCAAAGCAGAAGAGGGAGGAGAAATTACAGCTAGAAGAAGGAGCTGAAATGAACTTCCTTGATAAGCTGAATCACGTGCAAAAGATTGAAATTCTAAGGGGTATCAATGACTTAAAGAACGAGTTTCATTCTTTTTTGGTATGCCTTCTTTGTGCAATGTTTTTAGTGTATTTTTCTATATTGAAGTCCTGTGTGCAAAGTACATCTACTTTCTGTCCTTAGAGTAAATTTTTCGGTAAATATGTCGTTGTGATAAACCTTAGTGGAAAATTTCAAAGCCTTATACAGTTAGATGTTGCCAGAGGACTTCCTTGAATATTTGCTTTATCTTTCATATTATTGAATTTCTTGCTGATTTACTTAGAAAATCAGGCCGCTGTTTTCTTAGAGCCACAAAAGACTTTGTGAGGAAGAATGCTTGTAGGTTAATTTAGTGTTTGAACAATCTTGTAATTTCTATGCTTTGCTTTTCTAATTTCAATGAAAAATGTGCTAGTTCCGTTTGGCTTGCAAAACTATTCATCTTATTTTGTAGGCTATTTGAAATGCAAGGCAGAGGTATTTTGGTGCCTTAAAAAAATTAAATTTAGTTAAAGCATTTTTAGTTTTAGGTGCATGAATTTTGGAGAAAATAAAATGAGGAATTGCTATTTTCTTATTGGAAGGTGGGTTAGATCTAAGGTAAATATGGGTACAAGTTCTAAAAGTTCGCATATGATAGGGTTATCTCATGCCAATTTTATGTGCATAAATTTATTTTACATATGTACAACAAAGAGTGGAAAAACACCTTCACCCATTAAATGGGATAATAAAATTAATTTTCGAGGATTATAAAAGAAAATGGGTAGATTTAATGGAACATGTGTAAACGTTAAAAAATGATTTACATAGAATATTTTTAACACCTTTGACAACATTTAGCATGAACAAATTGAACTTGAGGGTTTATAAGCTGACTTCAAATTAATGTGATATGATGATGTGGTGGTGGTGGTGATATTTTGATATACTCCAATAGAGAAGATCATGATCAACATTATGACCAACACTGCTAAACGCTATTCAAAATACTATTTAACCACTAAGTTTGAGTCAGAAGTTGAACAAATATGGTTTGCCTCATTATTATCAGATGAATCATACAGAGAAAATGGAATGTCTAAGATTACAATTGCACCCATCTTTTAATTTGCTATCTGTATAATTGATTTACTTGAAAAAAAAATACCTGTATAACTAACATTAACATTAAGGAAAGTGCCCAATCTAAAGGTTCTGAGTTAAGGAAGCTTATAGAGAAGGTAGATAAAGGAGAGAAGTTTGACTTCAAGATTGATTATTATGAGATGTTGATGTATCACAAGGGTTTGTGCATAACAAAATAACAAGAGATTAGAAATGAAATATCCATGGAATCCTATACCATGGAGTACAATATACATCTTGTTGGAATCAACGCACTAAACTTTTAAAGCAAAGATTTTGTTGGCCCACAATACAACAACAAAACAACAACATCAAGCCTTTATCCCACTATGTGGGGTCGGCTACATGAATCCTTTTTTCTCCATTGTGTCCTATTAATCAACGCACTACAACCCTAAAAGTTGGCCCACAATGAAGCATAAAAAACATTTTAAGAACTTAAGGTCAAACATAAAAAACCGATGAAGTTTTATACAGATTTTGGAATGGAAGTGGGAGCACAGCACTATAAATTTTGTTTGTGGATTACCTAAAATGAAAAAGGATCATGGCATCATATAGTTGATAGTCATGGTCTGATTAAGTCAACACTCATGTTAATTTAATTGTCCGATCTATTAGAAAACCTAACTCAAATGTTCTTGCAGGAAGTCATGAGATTACATGGAGTGCCATTAACCAGTATAGTAGATAGAGATACTAGATGTCATCTAGATTTTGATATAGTTTACAAGAAGCCATCAAATTAAGATTTAGCATGCCTTATCACAAGCAATCAGTCAAACTGTTAAGAATGAGTGGTAGTTTCCATATAAATCCTAGAAGGCATATTGAGATAATGTTTAGTGGATTTTGGAGGTAAAATAGTTAATACTTAATCTTGGCTGAGTTTGAATACCTCATGTTGGTTCACTTTGCTTATAATAATAGTTTTCACACCAGCATAAAGATGTCACCCTACAAAGCTTTATTAGATAAGAAGTTTGGGAAGATATTATGAACGAAAACTATTGGGAGCCAAACTTGTAAATCGAACAATCGAAGGGGCCAAGCAGATCCACAAATGGCTCTTAGCAGCTCAAAGCAGGCATAAAAGCTACAAAGATCAAAAGTGAAATGATATACGAGGAAGGTAATCACATCATTTTGAAAGTGTCATTGACTAAAGGAGTTTACAGATTTGAGATACGAGGAAAAATGAAATTGAGATATATTCGAATATTTGAAGAGGATTGGATTAAGAACATATATTATTATCTGGCTAATAGTTCTAGCCGATATTTATAATGCATATTGTGTCTATTTCAAGAATATTCCAGATCCAACTCATATAAGTCAACATGAACCACTCAATTTGTGTGCCCTAACGTCACGTAATATCCTTATTCATAAGGAAAGAACCTCGGAGGATAAGGCATGCCAATCATGAAGGTCATGTTAAGAGATTTATATGTCGAGGAAGCAACATGGGATACAAAGAATCAATTAGAAGCTAAACCCTATGTCTTTTAAAAAAAATGTAGTAATTTGGAGGATCGAAGTATTTTCAAGTGGAGAATAATTTAGATTTTAAGTTATATTTAATGTATAAAATAATATTTTATTTTCAGATAATGTCATTAGGTGATAGAAATAATTGTGTAGATACAAAAATTAGTTTAAGAGGTCTTTCAAAAATTTGAGCAACTTAAATTAAGCGAGAAGTGTTTGAGGAGAGCACTTGGCTTGTTTTTGATAATCATGATCTTAATATGATTGGATACTCTTTAATCACTGCATAGTTACTTCTAATATTAATTAATAATTCATCATATTTATTTTTAAGAACTTGTGCTTATGTTTAGTATATTTTTTTCCTTAATTCCTTTAAATCAATTCATATGTTATTCAATTAGCCAAACAGAAAGATAATAGTAGTAAGGATTTAGTTCAAGTGAAGTGTATTAAGGATGAAGATCAAAAATTGTTTTTATTAGAAGAAGATATTCAACAAAGATGGATGAGATATTTTTCTAAAATTTTCAATGAAGATTATGAGATTGCAATTGACTTTAGTGACCTTAGCGCCCTAAATGAAAGTAAATATATATTTTTTATTGGCGTATTAGTAAATTGGAATTAGAGAGGCTTTAAAAAAAATGAAGTATGGAAAAACTATTAGACCAGATGATATTCCAAAAGAGGTGTGGAAATGCTTAAGAGATGAATGAATTTCTTGGCTTACTAAAATTTTTAAGTTTATTTTGAAGATAAAATATGTCAGATGAGTGGAGAATGAGTGTATTGATTCCTATTTTTAAGAATAATATGATGAACAAGATTGTACGAATTATAGAGGAATTGAGTTAATGTGTCATACTTTAAAATTATGGGAGAGAGTTATGGAGCATATGTTGCGGCGTGATACTAATGTTTATCAAAATCAATTTCGATTCATGTCGGGTAGGTATACTATGGAAGCTATACATTTATTGAGAGGTTTGATGGAGAAGTGTAGAGAGAATAAGGAGGATCTTCATATGATATTTATTGATTTAGAGAAAACACATGATAAAGTTCTAAGAGAAGTGCTATGGAGAGTTTTAGAAAAGAAAGGGGTTAATAATGCTTATATTCAAGCCATTAATGATATGTATGAAAGAGCTGTTATTTGTGTTCAAACACAAGATGATTTGACCAAGTATATTCCTATTTCAGTTGGATTACATCAAGGATCATCCTTAAGCCCAAATCTTTTTTGCTTTAGTCATAAATGTTCTCATTAGACATTTGCAAGGGGTTGTACCTTGGTGTGTGCTTTTTGCTGATGATATTCTTCTTGTTAATAAGACTAAATAGGGAGTTCAAGATAAACTTGAATTATGGAGATCAACCTTAAAGTCTAAAGGCTTTTGTTTGAGTAGATCTAAAACTAAATATATTGAGTGTAATTTTAGTAATAATAGATGTAGTGGGGGGAATGTGATTTTGGGTGATCGTCATTAATAAGAGTACACGTTTTCGATATCTTGGGTCTATTGTTCAAAGTGATGGTGAAATAGATAGGGCTATTATTAGTAAAATTCAAGTTGGATGGTTGAAATGGAGGAATGCATCGGGCTTGTTGTGTGATAAAAAAGTTCTCAAACTTAAGGGAAAATTCTATAAGATGATAGATAGACTTGCAATGCTTTATGGTGCAGAATTTTGGCCATTTAAAGAGAAGCATAATATTAAGTTAAGTGTTGCAGAGATGAGGATACTCAAGTGGATGAGTGGCTTTACTATTAGAAACATGATACAAAATGAGCATATACGTGAAAAGGTTGGAGTAGCTCCAGTGGAAGATAATATTATATAGAGTCGTCTTAGATGGTTTGGTAATATAAAACGAAGGCCTTCTGATGACCAGGTTAGTAAAGTAGATATATTAGATTTGACTTATGCTAAGAAAGGTAGAAGTAGACCTAAAAAGACTTGTTTAGTAAATATTAGAGATGACATTTTTATTAGATTTAAATGAAAATTTAACTCTTAACATGACACAATGAAGAAAAAAGATTCATGTAGCCGACCCCACATAGTAGGATAAAAGCTTGATGTTGTTGTTGTTAATGTTGTTTTGGGTGAAAATAAATTGATTCTTAGAGGTGATATATATCTTTTAATATCAATTTTTTGTGCTTTCTTCCATAGATTTGTTGTATATTTGTAATTTTGATTCCTTTATAATTAGCATAATTGTGAATATCACTTTTGTACTAAAACATTTCTTCTACAATTATTTGAGATCCTCTTATGTTTAAAAATCAATTGAAAAGTTTTATTTATCAAGCTAGTGCAACATGCACCATAACTAATTATATCTTAATAAAGATCTCTTCTGGACTTAAACTTTAGATTAATGCATATTCTTTAGAGCTAACCCTATCATTTTATGGGATCAATTTATAATATATTATACTATTTTTGCTAATTTATATACACATTATATTCATGCTTATGTTGATGCTCATGCAAATCAACATGAATAAATTTCAGCACACATGCATATTTGAACAAAACAATCTTGCAGTTTTATGTTTAGGTATGTAAAAATGTACCGACATTAATGGTAAAATGACATAAATCAAGAATATTTAATACTACTGGTAGAGTATACTGCCATATCCTATCTGCCAAAATTAGTAATATTCCATTTCTCTTTTGGAAGCTTTTAAATTTTAAGATATACCACTTGAATGCTAATCCTACATAGTTGGAGTAATGCTAATGATGATACATGCTAGACTGATGGATCAGGTGTGAAATCCATCTATAGTTTTTGAGAGAATGTAGAGGTACCTATGACACTGCGAGTGCATTATCAGAGTTTCAAATATTTGATTAGGATCATAAGCCGTTAGGCAGCCCTTCAGAAATACCACTTTTTGGGGACAAAGGGTGAAGCACCTCATGAATTTCTTCTATGGTTTGCATTTTATCAGGAAGCAACATTCTGCTGCATCACATTTCTCGTGAAATATCATTGACTTATCATAAAGCCATTCCCAAACAATTTTCCTAAAATGTTGATGTGTTTTATGAGAAGTGGTGATTGGACTTCTTTTTTGCTTTCCTTAACTAAACGCTGATTGGGCCATGTATCACTTTAGAAGCGTTTTATGTGGCAAGTGTAGCATTACTCTTTTTGTAAGATACCTTAATTTTGATCCTTGCAGAGCGAACTTTATATGCGAATCCAGGTTCACTTTTTAGAGCCAATAGTTTTGTGATTGCTTTAATTTAAATAGAAAATATACTTATAGTTGAACTTGACCTGTTGAACTTGACCCTGCTGGATTGTGTTAGACCTGAACCGGCCCAACCTGGACCGATTCTGGGGGTATCTTAAATTTGAAATCAGATTTAGGATCTAGGTTTGATTCCTTTGGGCTCTAGGCTTGGCTAGAGATATGGAGAGCTGTTTTTTTCTCTTGAATTGAAGAAACTTGTATCGTTTGTTATTTTCCTGCATCTACTAGTAGAATTCTTCGTTCTCTCTCAGTTTTCTTCTGTTTTCCCAAGACACCTGTTGTACCGTTGCTGTTTTCTGCTGTAATCAGCAGTTTTTTCTCACTGTTTTTTCACCAATTATGATTAGGTTTGCTTGTGAACTCAAGTATTTCCCTTAGGTTACTTGAGAACTCAAGTACTTCCTATCAGATTGTTAGTTTAACGTTCAGCATTTTAACTGTGCAGGAATCTGTTGACACAACTAAACCAATCACATCTGCAGATGTCCAAGGGCTCTTTGAAAATCTTGCCAAGAAGAGGCAAAGATTGTCATAAAGTTCCCCACTTCAACACCTCATGTTCTTCTCCATGCTTTCTGCTGGTGCTTTATGCTCTTATCGTATGGACCTGAAACCTGATGGTAAATTATATACTAAATCTAACTTGGGGTCTTCTTTTTTAAACCTGCATGACAAAGGTTTGATGTTATATGAAATCTAATTAGAATTCCAGTGATGTAATCTCGTATGGACCATATTTGTATTTCACTAATGGTGATAACAGCAAGTACTTTTATATTGACATCTGTTTTGGTTATCTGTGAGATAGCTTACGTTTTCTGACAGCTTCTAGATGGCAAAAGCATGGATCTATTCATTAAAATCTGGACGCGAACTTGAAATGGAACTTGCAGGCCAAAAATTGATGACTGTCAAATGCACAATGTTTTCTTCTATCAGCTGTTAACTCACGACGATGCATTTCTTATGATATTTTTCAGCAAAGGTAATATATTAAAAAAATCATCTTATTATACATTTCTTTGTATTTCTAATTTGTAACTTGGTTTTGTAGCCAGGCTTAGTGATCTAGATTGTTACATGGGTGGTAGGTTGTTTTCCCTGATTAGGTAACACGAAAAAACTATTTACACCCGCCATAGTTTGCCAGGTTGATTGTTTGATTTTTAAGTGATATCTGTGCGTGTAAAAAATTACTTTTGTTTGTTTAGGCATTAGTCAAATGTTTCTGAAAGATGAACTTCGAAGTAGGGGTATCAATATTTGACACTATTGGAAAACCCAACACGAAAATTCTTGGTTAGGTTCAACCTCGGACCTGAACTCTGAACCCAAAATGGGTCGTGTTTGGGTTCAACAAATCAATCTGTTTCAAGAATTGGATCGTGTTTGAGTTGACCGGAAATCTAAAATCAACCCGTTTTGACCCGAAAACCCATTTTGACCTGAAACCTAATATTGACCATTTTGACCTGAAACCTAAGATTGACCATTTTGACCTAAAAAACTAGCAATTTTTTGTCGGCCCCAGGTCATTCGGGCCACGTCGGGTTGACCTGAATCCGAAGCAGGTTTAGTTTGATCTGAACCCGACCCATGACCCGAAATTGACACCCCTACTTCGAAGCTAAAAAGCTTGTCAACCATCAATTCCAACTTTTTGTCATCCATCATTATTATCGAAGTCATCATCATTAACTTTATTCTAATTATTTATTTATTGTATACTTTAAGAAGCATTATTTCTCCATTTATTCTTTATTGATTGCAATATGAGTATTGAACTTTTATTTATCACTTCTTGTCTATCTTCCCCCATAATCTTTCAATGCTAACTTTATCTTTCCATTTTATGGGTGTATTTTCTATATTATATTAAACATGTCCAAGCTTTCTAAATCTATTCTTTACTATCTTATTCTCACCAAGGCAATGGTAATTCCTCTATTATAATAATTCTTCAATTTATTCTTTCTAATTTTGGCTTTGTTTGGTACGACTTTCTTGCTGTTTTTTAAAGCAGCTTTTTAAATTATTAAGAAAGCTAAATGAAGCCTTTATCATACATCAATCTTAATATATTTGATTATTTATTTATGCCGTAATACATATAACTTAATGATGATCTATGAATTATTTTTTTTATAAATGGTTATATTTTTGCTCCTCCACTACTTTTAGCACTAGTTGGGGTGCCATTGTTGATCTTTGATAATTTTATACTTTTGATATATTATGCTTTTTAAGTTCAAGTTAGTAAATATAAGTTATGGTAGTGGATATTTTGATGCTTTAGGCTTCGTTTGAGACTGCTTCTCGGCTTTCTTAATTTAGTTTTCGCGACTTAAATCTAGTGTCTAAAATTTAGTAGTTGTCAAATTTAGGCTTTGCAAATTATTTATTACATTAGGATGCGACTTTTTTTAGAGAAATTGGTATTACTATTTTTAAAAATTCATGACGTTTGTATAGTAGCCTCATAAGATGATCGTTGTTTAGTTTAACACTAGACTAAGGTTATGTTTGTACTTAAAATGATTTTTTAATATAAAAATTTTATTTTTTTTACTCATTCCCAAACGAAAAATATTGTAAAACGGAATTTTAGTTGTCCTCAATAAAAAAGCCGTGCCTAAAGCCTTTTTGTTACTTCTTAAACAATTTTATAGATTGATGCTTTAAGCCGAAGTAAGAATGAATTGAGCAAGTATCTAGAAAGCTATTTTAAGAAGTAATAAGAAAGCTATTTCAAATGAAGTTTTTTTAAAACAGTTTTTTAGTATAATTTTTAATTTTTGCACTAAAAGTCTGTTTTAAGAAGCAATAAGAAAGCCGTCTTAAACGAAGCCTAAAGCTTTATTTGAGATAACTTCCATATTGCTTTTAAATCACTTTTTAATGTAAAATTTTTTTAAAAAATTTTTGTACTAAAAAGTTGTTTAATTAAATAATACGAAACCTGTCTCAAACGAAGCATAAATTGTAGTAGTGTAAGCAATCTAAAGGAAATGATATTTAGGTATATGGTAGAAAATTTTCAAACACATTTGATTTATCTTGTTTTTTAATTGCTTTTGTTGATTATGATATTCCGCTGTCTCACTAGTTTTAATTCAACACATCCAACTCTTTGGGATTTAGAAAAATTATATTTTTCATAATTTTTTAAGAATTATTCATTTATTGAAATTTTCCCAATATCATACCTCACATAAAATACTTTAATTTGATAAAATATTATCTGTACTACATTGTTTTAATCCAACACATTCAACTCTTTGGGAATTAGAAAAATCATATTTTTCATAATTTTTTTAAAATTATTCATTTATTGAAATTTTCCCAAGATCATACCTCATTAAAGCGTTACTAATTCTTTGTTTGTGATAGCTTTTTTATTGTTTTATGAAATAATTTTTTATAGACCTGTCAATATTGGACCCGACCCGAAAACCCAACCCGAGTCTGACATGAAAAATTTGGGTTTGGGTTGACCCAAACTCGAAGCGGGTTAGATATGGGTCCGGAAAATCAACCGGTTTAAAATGGGTCGGGTTCGGGTTGACCCGGAAACCCCTACCCATGTTGCCTGCCCAGGGTTCCCTGCCAGCCTGCCCATCCGGTTGCCCGGTTTGACCGTGTAGCCTCCGTGGCTGCGTGCATTGAGCCGCGGCTTTTGCCTGCGTGACGCGCCAGCGCCCACGTCGCATCGTGGCATCTCATGCCGCGCCAGCTCGAGCCTGTCGAACGCCGGTGACGTTGCCCCACTGGCCACTACAGCTCCGAACGCCGATGACGTTGCCCGTTGAACCCGCCGAATGCCATTGCCGCAGCCACTGCCTGCTGAAGCTGCCTAAACGGGTCGGGTCGGTTTGACTCGAACTCGAAGCGGGTTGGGTTTGGGTCTGGAAAATCGATCCGTTTGCAAAAAATGAGTTAGGTTGACCCGAACCCGAAGCATGCAGGGTTTATGATCGGAAAATCGACCTGTTTGCAAAAATGGGTTGGGTTGACCTGAACCCAAATAGTGCAGTGTTAGTTTCGGGTTCGACCTCAAATCGACCCATAACCTGAAATTGACACTCCTAATTTTTTATTATAAAAATTTTTAAATTAAAAAAAAAATTGAATTAAAAAATTATTTTATAAAAAAATATGAAAATTGTTCCAAATGAAGCTTAATTTTAGGGGAGAGGTGGCCACTCTTCCATCGGCATCTAGAACACGCCAAGGTTGTGAGCTGGCCTTCAATTATGATGGTGAATTGGACCCAAGCTATATAGTGATTAGGTTAGTCAATCTATATCTTTAAAGGACAAATCACCCGCAAATCAAGCAATTGGGATTTTCCTGTCCTTGAATTAATTTGGTATGAACACCAATAATTTCGTGAAGATATGTTAATGGTAGTGTTAATTCATAGGCACATCAATCATTATTTTTTTTTAACTCTTTGCATTTTATGAGGCATGTCAATAAAAAATATCTTTAGCATGTTTCATTTAGGACATCTATTTCATTGCTTTCTCGCACAAAAAATTTATTAAAATCAGTGGCCAAAAGTTGTCTCAAACGAATCATAAATTTCAAACGAATCATAAATTTATGTGAAAGTGGAAAAAAAATCATCATGGTTGCGTCTACTGAAATTAGTGTATGAGACATTTCTATTAGAAATTAAAGAGTGCCGCTTGATTTAAGGCTCTTTGATTTGAAGTAAATTATTATTCCACTAATGATAAATGACATACAAGGTCAAAGGAAATCAAAACACAAAAAAAAATAACAGCTAAATAATCATAATAAGCGACGAAATTGACCAAAAAAGGAGAAATCTGTGAAGAAGGCTAGGAAGCCAGCCATACTCAAGAAATGACTATATGCACCGGCAATCAGTCTGAAGCAGGAAGAACCAACTATTGGAGGCAGCAAAACACTAACCAAACAACAGAATCATCAACCCTCAACCCAACCAAGCACCCGCAGAGCACGAGAACATGCCACCCAGATTGTTAGCAAGCCAAGCCAACAAGGTGGTTAAGCAAAAAATCAACCTCATCATTGTCCAAAAATACTAAAATCGAAACACACAACAACTAAAACACCATTAGAGATAAAAGAAATTACTATTCCTCTTAGTTGATCGTATTGAGGGTTTGTAATCGTAGACTTCACATCCAACTTCTCTATACAATTAAAAAAACCAATAAACAAATTTAGGGTTTAATTGTACAAATTTGAGGACAATTAAAAAAATATATTTCCAAATACAATTAAAAAAACAAATACTAATTCACAATTTTCAATTATATTTTAAATATCTAATAAACAAACACCATTATGTTTTGAGATAAAAGAATGATGGGTTGGGGCACGCATCATTGCTCCTAGCTTGTGGCAACCAGCTGTGGAATTTTTTCGGGTTGGTTCGGGTAGCTTTTGGACGGTCTGGTGGGGTGTAAGCTGCCTCAATTACTGATATTGTATTTTCTCTTCTTTCTTTTTTTTTCCTTTTTCTCTTTTAGTTTTTCAAGTTATTAATCATGTAGACTTGTTCACAAGAATTAGAATAAACCTTTGGCTTTTTTTTCCACCTTCACCAAAGCACCGAATGGATGTAGGCTTAAGCCTAAGAAAACAAACATAGAGCCTAAATCATGATCAATTTATTTATATAAATTCCTTAAAAGCTACTAAATAAAAAAAATATATAAGTCTAAATTTTATTTTTAATCATTAATTTATTTTTAGATAAGTACTTTAATAGTGATTCCTTTTAGTAGTTTTAAATATAATAATTGGGGGTTTCAAATAAATAATTTATATAATAATAAAAAAAAAAAACAGAAGAACAAGCTATTCCTTTTAGTAGTTATTAAATACTCATCACCAACCTTTCCACTATGAGTGTAGAATTGTTTGAATTCCCTTTCTCCCAACAACAAAGCTATCTCTTTCTTCTTCACAAAATTGGTAGAATATGGGAAATTGCATGGAGAGATGCGATCTAAGATCTCAAGCAAAGAAAATAGATAAGAGAGTACTGTTTCAGGTTAGAGTAGTTTTGACAAGAGCTGAGTTAGAGTTGTTGATGAAGCAAATGGAGAAGAAGCCTGAGCTTATGAAGTTGGAAGCTGTGATAGCAACAATGGCAGAAAGGCCGCTGTTGAAAGAAGCGAAGAGGTGGCGGCCGACCCTCGAAAGCATCATGGAAGTCCTCGAGGTTCAGAGTTTTGAAAGCTCCGACGAAAAAATGGTGGATGTTTAACGTTTCGTTTGGGGTGGTTTTCTTACTGCTTATTAAAGCGTCATTTTAGTTCAAAAATAAATTTTTTTATACTAAAAAACTGTTTTATGAAGCAGCGCAGTGATTCTGATACCGCTGCTACCTATTTGGTGTTAATGTGTGCTGCTATAAAAGTTTTTAGAAGAGTAGTTGGTGATTGAGAGGGTTAGTTGCTTGAACTTATTTTATGTTTGAAAAGCTATTGATTTTATTTTTGATTTTTAGGTTGTAAAATCTTTCTTGTGATATGTTATATTTTCATATAGAAGAGATGTAAGAGTTTTGTAATTATTGTATGGTTTAAGGCTTCGTTTGTATTAAAAATTTGCTTTAGAAAGTAATAAGAAAATTATTCCAAATTAACTAAACTTAAATTATAATGACTTGCAACTTGATTGTGTTCAGCTCAATAATTAATGAATAAAGCTTAATTAGAAGCCAGCTTGTGGGACAAATGGGTGATTGAGAGTTCTAATATTCCTTAATTAGTATTAATTAGCACTTCTAATCAGAAATTTATGATTAAATAAAATTATTATTTATTTTTAATTTTGGTTAAAATCATATTTTCTCTTTTTTTTTTTTTTATTCTCAATTTCTTATAATCATATTTTAACTGAAGAAATGTGATTTAATTTTTCAAATAGCACAAAAGTCAAACATTTTTACAATGTTTTATTTGTTTGAAGATATATGATGGATACTAAGGCTTCGTTTGGGACGGCTTTTTTATTGCTTTCTTAAACGGAGTTTTAGTACAAAAATAAAAAAATTTGTACTAAAACACCGTTTTAGAAACAAGAAAAAAGCCGTCCCAAACGAACTAAATATGGCAGAAGAACTATATTAAATGTTAAAATATATATAATTAATATGTCCTAAACTTTTTTTAATTAATTATCTTCTTCAAAGCAATAATTGTAATTAATATATATATATTTTTAATTTTTTTTTGCTCACATCTGATTAATTCATATATATATATGCACCTTAGTTACCTTTGGAAAAAAATTGAATGGAACATTCGAATTTAATTTTTGATTAGAGATAATTTTATATTAAATTGAAGGACCAATAACACCAATGGTAATCTTGCTAATCCGATCGAACCATCGGAGTCCAAATAAACCATAATATAATATTCGAAGTATGATTGAAAACTTTAGGATATTAATTGAAGAATCATAGTATTAAAATATTATATGTTGATAGTCAAATCAAGTAGTTCAAAGAACACATCCAATAAACCTATGATCATTTGATTGTAAGGCTGGTAAGGAACTTAAATACTGAATAAATGAACTATGATTCGGAAGATTCAATGTTGGCCGTATGATGGAGTTATATGAATTATAGCTGAATTTATCAAAATTTTACTCTATAAACAATATAAATGGACCACTTATCTCTACATGTAGAGGTCTATACTTGAATTTGAAGAAAGACCAGAGATCTGAAGAACTCCAATGTTTTATCCAACATTGAATATATACCTATGATCATTGCCAGCCACCACAGTAACTGTCGTTCGACCACCATTATCCCTCTATTATTTCTCCTATAATCTCTAGTACTATAAGTATAGGATTTCAAACAAGTGCTCTAACTTTGTGATCTTATTTAACTTAAAAGTACATAGCACATTACTTAAATTGAGTCAAGAAAACCTTATGGTGCTTCCTGCATTCTTTCCTTTTATTTGTGTGTTGGAGCTTCGTATTAATTTTCTAATCTGTAAATCTCTCTCTCTCTCTCTCTCTCTCTCTCTCTCTCTCTCTCTCTCTCTCTCTCTCTCTCTCTCTCTCTCTCTCTCCTAGGGGAATGCTCTAATTTGATTATTATGGAAAGTAGATTAGCTACAACATCTCCTTTTCTAAGCTCTTACTTTCTCTAAACTTAATAATTATTAATTAGAGTGCTTAAGTTTTTTGGCCTGGTTGTTGCTTCCTACTTGAAGTGATTGCATGGATTTTCTTGAGTTTTCAATATTGGATAATTATCACAAAAAACCTGCTATAGATAGGGCTCATTATTGGGCTTTTTCAAAAAAAAAAAAGCCTGCTATATATAGGACTCATTGGGCTTTTATTCAAATTGGACTTCCAAAAACTAGTTTTGTTTATTACTTCCAAATGGGAAAAGGAGGAGGTACTCAATTATTTGAAAGTAAGCCTGATTTTGCATCGAGTTTTTTGCTCTAATGTGTAAACTAATAGAGCATGGATGAAAGATTTGAGTTGGCACAATTGTTAACTATTGAGTTTAGTACTATGGTTATTTGACAGAGGCCATGATGGTGATTGAGCGATGACAGTCTAAGGCTGCAATTGGGTGATGGTCTGATGAAGGTGATCAAATGGTGATCCAATGACAACAGGCGATCGGCGAAGGTTTGACGACGATGATTAGGTAGTGAAAGTCTAACAATGTTAGTCAGGTTGTGGTTAGACGACGGTGGTTGGGCAGTGATTGTTCAATGAAAGTGATTGGGCAGCGAAGGTTTGATGATGTCGATCTAGCGGTGATGCCTTGACAATGGCAATTGAGCGATGAAAAGGTCCGACAAGAACGGTAGTGTTGCGAAGGTCCGACGATAATGAACGTGTGGTTGTCTGATGGCGGTGGTACTGGGGTGGAGCTCTGGGATTCTTGAAATATTTGAGCTCCTTTGAATCTCTAGCCAAAGGTCAACCTTTTGTGTAGAGAGGAGGAGCCTATTTATAGATTTTTTGGATCTGCATACTCTATATATAAATATGAAGAAAATCCAAAACACTCCATGAGATGACTTGTGTTGATTCTTTTGATTATAAAGTGCTTGTTCAGCATTTAGGGACCTTAATGTTATCAAATTTAGATAATCTTGGGCTCCTTGAATTTGTGTCCCGAGACGTTTGATTTGACTATAGGCGTGCAAAATTTTGAGATCATTTGGTCATTCAATTAATATCGCGAAGTATTTAAGTATACTTTAAACCCTTCATTTGAGCGTATTTGGACTCGGATCATATCATTGTTTGAGTGGTTGGGTTCAGCTCAATGAGCCGATCAATTTGACCTTAATTTGTTGAAATTGAAGACCAAATGATCCTAAATTTGTGCCTAGAAGCATTTAATTCAAATATTTATCGATATTCATGTCTGATCAAGCCAATTTTTTATGACCTATCAATTTTAATTGAGTATAATTATGATTTTACCATTCAACAAATACTTAATAAATACAAGAGTATGATTTTATGACATATAAACCACTTTAAATTCTTATTTTCTTCAATATATTTAATAAATCAAAATTTATTAAATACAAATAACCTTCCCAATTTCAGCCTTTCAGGTCTACTTAATTCCAAAAATAACCTTCACAATTTCCAAATTTCAAATACATTTGACATGTAGTTGGCATGTGATTTTGATTCTACCAACCAGACCATTTTGTCTTGTTTCTATATCTTCATGCTTAATCCGGCCGTTCATATGCTAGATCTTTGAATCTTAAAGTGTAAGAAACCCTAACATACACAATGTGAATATTATAAATTATTTCACAAATTGTATTCTATGGCTCTATATGGCCTATCATGCAAAATTATTAATTATAGGTCCTGAAGAGAATAAAATGCACATAAATCAATAATATGGTAATTCTCCTTAGAATTAAATATTACTTTTTATTATTTAAAAAAATAGCTGCAAATAATTAGCTATTATTTAAATAAAAAATTATAGTGCCAAAGTTTTCTTTATTTACTAAAATATTATAAAAAAATGGATCATAATTTTCTCATATAAAAATTTTTTTTAAGATGAAATTTAAGAAATTAATACAAAGATAAATTATATTTATTCTATCTTAAAAAAATATCATGATATTTTAATATTTTATAATAAATTTAACAATAAATATTTTGATAACTTTTTATCTTTAATTGACAATTATTTTATATGTTAGATACAAATTTTTATTTATTTTGAAATTTAGAGCAAATATATTTTGCAATCTTATATTATTTGTAATTTGTATATTAAAATCATCTAATTTTATATCATTTAAATATAATAAAAGATATCAAATATTAAATTTTTGACCTAATTTTTTCCCATAACAAAAAAAGGAAAAGAGCTTTTAATAGAATTTCTTCTCATTAATACTAAATATGAATTTTTTTTATTATATCTTATATATATGTTAAAAATGTTTTAAAATTTTGTTAACATTTTTATAAGCTATTTTGTATTTATTTATTGATAAAAAAGACTAACACGTATTTAGTCTTTGTTTAGGATAGCTTAGATCACTATTTTTTCTCTGTTTTTAAAAAAAATTTGTGCTAAAAAATAGTTTTATAAGATAGTAAAAAAGTTATCCCAAACGAAACCTTAGATTCCTATTAATTAATATTCGGTCAAAAGTACTAACTGATTTTGCTTTCTCCTAACAAGAAATGGAAGAATTGATGACATTTCACGGGTTTTTAATGACTTTTTTTCAACATTATTGAAGATAAAGATATATTATTAGTTAGTTATAAAATAATATTTTTTTTTGTATACATGGAATTTGTATTATATTTGCATTATTTTTTATTAATCCAATAAGGAAATTAATAAGTTTTTTTATAAAAGAGTTGAGATTTTTGAAGTAAAAAAAAAATGGTTTTAATCCTCTTAAATTAATATAAAAAATAATAAATGGATATAAAATCAGAAAAGCTGAAGCTGTTCAAACAAAGCCTAAGATAAAACAAAATTATTCATAAATTAGAAAGAGAAGTTTTTATAATTTACATAAATTTTTATATACAACTTTTCTCAAATCTATAAAGGATTTGACATATGAAGTACAAATTCAAAACTTTGAAAATAGTTCTAAAAAATGTTATCAACTATGCAAGTTGTTATTATTATTCAAAAACAAATAGATTCCTATAGCTCATCCTTAGCTCTCTTTCCCATGCAATCTTTTTTCTACTTTGTTCAACCTCTTTAATTCCATTTATGTGCATTACCATGAATTTTTTCTCAAAAGCTTTATGCATCAAGAGAGCCATTCACATACATAAATCAAAATTAAGAAAAAAAAATTCACATAATCTCAAATTTCTTCTAAGAGGATTCAAATAAATTTACCACAAAAAATTGAGAGAGAGGTGAGAACTTTTATGGATGAAAACTATATATTTATATCAAAATATTATGATGATAAAAAAGCGATGAGAATGATTGATCAGAAGATTAAGACTTAGGTTTGACATAGCTTTCATATTACTTCTTAAAAAAGTTTTTTAAGTATAAAAAGTACTAGTAAACTGCTTTAAGAAGCAGTAAGAAAGCATTCCTAAAAGTTTGAGACAATGTTTAGGCCAATATTTTTTACCTATTTTTAAGAGATCTTTGTCCAAAATGAAATTTTACAAAGCAGTAAGAAAGCTGTCCTAAACCAAAGCCTAAATCTTCATATATTACATTAATCTCAAATAAAATTCAATAGTTTGAGATTCATTCTCTTTTAAAATTTGATCAGAGCATCTTTGTGATTCAATAACCATTTTAGTGATCCAAGTAGTCTTCAGACTCTGGAATGCTTTGCAGAGAAGGCGTCCATGCGATTCTCTCACTTTCTTCATCTTCTTCCAATAGATCTAGCTCTGCGTTTCCGCCATGGCTGCTTGAGCTTCCAAGCATGGATAGTAACTCTTTCAACTCCTTCTTCGTAAGCACCATCTTCACTCTCATGACTCCTTCCTTCCTGCTCTGTCTCCTCTTGATCAACAATGTTGGCTGGAAGAACTCTGCTACTGCTGCTTCTGTTTTTTGCTCTATAACGGCTTCTCAACTTAGACTTCTTCTTCAAGATCTGGAGATTCTTCAGTGAGTTTCTGCTCTGCTGCAGCTTTGGTGAGTTCATGGCTGTAAGCTTTGCTTCTCTTTCTTTGTTGAGAGATGCAGGCTATGGAGTTTCCCATGAAGATATACAGATAGATAGAGAGAGCGAGAGAGAGAGAGAGATTATGAAAATGTTATGGAGATACACATGAAGAGAGATTATATATAGATATTTCGCACGTGTGGTTTTGACAATCATGATAAGCTCAATTGAATGATGACTTTTAGATTGAAAAAAAATATATATATATTTAATAATAGTTGGCGGCTATGAAGACTTGAATGGGCTATTTTAAAAAAATATATAATAAAAATAAAAATTTGTTCGAAACTAATTTTATTTCTTACTAAAATTTAATTCCATTGTATAATAAAAATTAGTTATTAAATTTATTTTGAGATAAATTTAATATAGATTTTAAATATTTTATTAAACTAATAAGTTTGAATTTAATTCTAATTAGTAATTAGTTTTTCGTCATGATATAATATTATTATTTAGGGTTGTATGTAAGTCAAATTGACTCGAACTTGCTTGATAAATGGCTCGTGAGTTGAGCTTGACGAGTTAATTAGCTGAGCTAGAGCCAGCCTCAACTCAACTAATTAGCTCGCAAGCTGGCTCGATTAAAAAATATACTTAAAATGCATTAGAATTAATGAGTTCAAGTATAAAATTATTTAAATATTCAAAAATTACATATCACATTTATATATTAAATAGTTTTTTATTATTTAACTTCTAATTTCGCAGACTTTCTATATTTCCATTATGATAATGCCGTTGCTTCAAAGGCAATTCCACTTGAATAATCATTCAGTCGCCTTAATTAAGCAACATAATTAATTAGATGATAATATTTTAATTTTAATTTAATTAAGCTAATACTAACCCCTTAATATTCATGCTGGATCTGTCTCCTTTTACAAGAAAAAAAAATTATGTTATAATATCGTAATGTAAATTGCATTATAATAGGCCTGAAATTTATTAGATTTGTTTTAAAATTAGTGTTATATAAAATTTTCATATAAAACACTAATCTCAAAGCAAATTCAATTGCTTTTGAGCCCATATATCCTATGCTAAGTTATACAATGTCATTCATGGCACCATCTGCTAGGGTTTTCCCTCGTGTACCCTAGTCGCCGTCTGCTTTCTCGCCGATAAATTGCGTTTCCATGGCAAACAATGGATCCTGGTTTTATTGAAGGTAATAACTCTAAATCCTTCAAGGATGTGCTCTCTGGTTCGGTTTCGGCTAATTGTCGTGTGTCTAATTCGTGGCATGCCGGCGTTATATGAGGAAGAGTTTTTCCATCTTGCTAAACCTTTTGAGTTTGATTTAGTTGGTAATTTAAACGTCCGGTGTTGGATTCCAGTAAATCAATCTTAAACTTTATGGTGATTTTTCGGTATAGATCAAAAAAATGTGCTGATTAATAACGATTAGATTATGGTAGGATTTTTGCTCACCGTTCCTATTTTGTTGCTGGCTGTTTCATGAAAATCATCAAATGGTCGCCTCTCCTCGACCTTCGGAGGAGTCGCCGATCGTCCCGGTGTGGGTTTCTTTTCCGGGTTTACGTCCTCATCTGCTTGCTCCCAAAAATTTGGTTTGGGTTATGTTTGGCCGGCCGATTCAAACAGTAACGCGATTGAAAGATATTTCTAAATCTTCCGGATTCATTCCGGAGAAGTGTGGGTATGTTCAAAAGGTATTTTTTGAAGACGTGCCTAGCTTTTGTCAACATTGTAGGTTCTTGGCCACATAAAATCGAAATGCTCTAAAAATTTAAGAACACCTGTGAATTCGGTTCTTCCTCCGGTAACATTGATTTATATTATTTTTCAAAATTGCGGAAAAAAATCCTGGTGTTGGATGTGCTGAGGAGTCTATTGCTCCGTCCTCTGATTTTTTTAATTATTAATTTAATACAAATTATATTCACTTTAAAATAAATTTAATGCTTACTGACTCAAAGAGATTAAATGGTTCTTCTATGGTGAAATCTGATCAAATGTCTTTGGAATTAATGCAGTAACTAAAAATCATAGGCGTTGATGAAATATGGCTTAAATATGGAACAAACCAAATACTATATTAATGCCCAACTACCTACTATCATCTTCCCTCTTTTAAATTAATTTTTTGTTTTGACTACTTTTGGTGCATCCTATGCTAAGATATCCTAATACAAACTTTTCCAAATATGAATCATCGCATTCTAAGATTTAATTATAATCTCAATTACAATTATTTATAGATCTAAAATATTATTAATTATAAATGAATTTAATCAAAAATAAATTATTTTATATTGTATTTTGCTCAATCATTCTTCTCTCTTATCACTACCAGAAAATGGGGCTACTGCAGCACTATTTTGGACCTATACCAGCGGTTTTAACCCCTACTATTTTTCTTGCAGCGGTTCTAAACCGCTACATATCCGCTGCAAGCAATACGCTGCAATGACATTCCGCAGCGGTTCAAGAACCATGCCGATAGCAGCGGTTAAAACCGCTGCAATGCTCCAGAATAGTGCTGGTTAAAAAATGATTTGGAACATTGTGGCGGTTTTAACCGGTGCAAATCTATGCAGCGGTTAAAACCGCCCCAAAGTTCCAGTAACATACCAGCGGTTAAAACCGCCACAATGTTCCAGTTTTTTTTTTTAACTTAAGTTAAAACCGCCACAAAGTTCCAATTAAAAAACGTACCCCGAATGTCCACCGAAAACACAATTGCAACTCCTGGGAAGCAATAATTTTAATGAGAATTGATTGTTGAACAACATTAATCCAAGAAATGAAAATCAACTCATTTAATTTGTGATAATAAACTTTTCAAGACCCTTCAAGCAAGAATTTTCAATATATAGGATCAACTAATGGAAATCGTCATGCACCATGCTTACTTGGCCTAGAGAACTTGGGCTTGGGGCCAACAAGGAAGAATCATCAAAATAAGTCGTACCAACTACTCATCAAAATTCATTCAAATTAGTACAGTCTAATAACAATTCCATATAAACTAACTCCTCTGAAAATTATTATGTACAATTAATATAATTTTCGATACTTACAGAAAGAATTATTTCAACATAACCAGAAAAATGAAACCAGAGAACACAATAGAATTACGTGGTTCGAGTTCTTGCGAACTCTACATCCACGGGGAAACCTCGATCATCTTTCTTTTTAATTGAAGAATGGATACAAGAATTATATAATCAGAAAACAACTAACAGCCAAAACAAAGGCTGAAAAAATTGCTAAAAACCAGATACTATCTAACAGATCTTTATAAAGATCTATAGATAAATCCACTTAACAGTATAAATGCCTCCACCTTAATTCTTCAGCAGATAACAACAGCTTTAATTGCCAGAGAACAAGGATTCCCAAACCGAAACTTTACAATGTAATCGTTAATTTTTAAATTGAGGTTAATATTTGAGATAAAGATAATAATTATTATTATTACTATGATCAATATGGCTAAAATCTTCCACACGTCATGGGTGATGTTATCAATTCATCTCTCTAATGAATAAGTATATTTAATATAGAGCATGCATGGTGAGATTAGCTTTATCACCATTAAATATCCACCTCCTCTACCTTCTGACATCACTTAAGGTCTGGTACATATTGCAATGATATGAGATGAAGTTGGGTTAAGGAAAAGGTCTCCTCCTTATCTTGGCAAAGTATGGAATTTCCAAATGCTTAGAATGATTATATATTCAATTTCACACTACTATTCCACTACAAGCTACACTAACATTGAGGTGGCACAAATTGAAAAATGGGGGAAGAAGTACAAAATGAGAATAAAAAAAGTTATGCTTAGAATTATATTAAGGTGTATTATCATGTAGTTACATTTTCTATTATATATAAAGACAATATAAATTTTTGAACTAATCTCATTATATGAGATGAAATGAAATGCCAAACAAATTCAATCGCTTCTAATGGCATTCTAGTTCTTGTTGGATGAACAAAGCTTAAATGATAGTTTTTATCTTTAAAGTCTTTGTTAAATGTGATGTCAAATAAAAATTGAAGCATTTGAGTTCATTACAAATTGCAGCTGAACCGTCCCACACCTTATTCTTCTATAATGTAACATTTTTTTTTTCCTTTACAAAAGATATTGCATTGATCAATAAAATGTTATCATTTGGAAGTTCAACACTAACTCCAAAAAGTATCAATTTGAACTAGCTCAAATAACTTGTTTGGCTTAACAAGAAGCTAAGCATAATTTTGCTTGGTGGCTCACAAACGTTAGAAAAAATATAATGAAGGACATAATATAAATGGGTGGGATTGAGCACAAGCATAATGACTTAGGTGCATAAGTGTACTTCACACTGCAACCATATCTTTTTAAGACATTATAAGGACTGATGCCTATTACATCATTTAATATAAATTATTCATATATAAATGCATGTAATTGTAAGGAAGAACTACCATAAACCATGAAATTTCAAAATAGTTATAAATTCCCTAATTTTTGACTCATACCTCTTTTTTCTCTTTCTCATACATTCAAAAAATTGTATGAAATGATAGGGCAAGCAAGAGCAAAAAGCCCTCTGGCTTTAGAAAAAATTATTTTCAGCAAAATGATTTCAGAAAAATGAGAAGAAGAGGGAGAATGAGAAGAAGATCAAAGAAGAATGAGAAGAAGAAGAAGGGAAAGACACTCACAGCGAGAAAAGGCTGGTCGGTCGTCCTGTGCGTAGAGTTGCGATGGTCGGCGACGATTCGCTCCACACGAACAGGGAGGGCGGCGAAAATAGGGTTCGAAAGAATAGAGTAAGTAGCGATTGGGAATTAGGGATTTAATCACTGAGCGGGGCTTTAGCACCGGTTTAAACCGAGGTATATTGCACCGGTTAAAACCGGTGCAAATAGCTATTTTTGTACCGGTTAAAACCGGTGCAAAATAAACGTTTTAGAATTGGTTTACAAACCGCTCCTAGTGACCAATGCTTAAGAACCTATCTTTTGGTAGTGTGGGCTTTGCCGGCGGTTTTAACCGGTGCCAATTGCACCGGTTAAAACCGCTGCCATTGAATTCAAATTTCTGATGCAAAACTTGCTTTTCGCAGCGGTTATGAAAACCGGTGCAAAAAACCGTTGCGAAAGAGCTTATTTTTTGGTAGTGTATATATAAAACTTTGTGCGGGAAAATGTCGGAGTAGCTCTAGTGACATATAATATTAGAGAGAGTGGTCTTAGATGATTTGTTCACATAAAATGTTGGCTTTATGCTGATCTGGTTAGGGATTAATTACTATGTGCGAATGTTTAATGCCGTCCAGAGACCAATCAGAATTCGCCACATCACTCCTTCACTTGGTACTGTTTGGTACTGCTCTGTATTGCAGCTCAGTACAGCTAACGTGATGCATTCTGATTGGTTTTCGGACAACTTTCTACGTTTGGTCTCCGCACTGAATAATTTCTCCTAGTTAGGAGAGTAAAAGTATTAATCTAACATATATTAGAAAAAATAGAGGCAGACCTAAAAAGATCGGGTTAAAAGGTTTTAGAACTGATATTTTTTAATTCAACTAAACTCACATGGCGAGATAGAGGCTTTATTTACGATAACTTACTTATTACTTCTTAAAATAAAAACTATTTTAAGCAACAGTAAAAAAGTCGTTCCAAGTGAAGCCAAAGTCTCCATATTGTTGTTGTATATATAAAACTTTATAAGATTAATATAATATTATGTACAAATGGATCAGATGGAATGAATTCAATCATGACCTCATGTGATGGTGATTAAGCATTCAGTTGGATAATTTTTTTCAAAGAATTAGAGCACAGAGATACGTAAAAAGCTTACCTTCAAACATTGAATTCAATGGAGGTACTATTCTTTCACGTACGGCTCCCTACACAGTTATATATCTTTCATAGACTTTATTTGGGAATTTTATTTATTTTTTTTACTTTTATAAAATTGCATATATATATATATAAGGTGATATACATATAATATTAAAATTTTAGGTGTTAGATATGTAAATAAAATATTATAAAGGAGAAATTATTAGGTACGGAGTGCGGACGGGAGAACCGTCTGCACACTAGTATAAAATCGCGTTCGGTACCGTTCAGTACCACTTGATACCACTGAGTACCGCTTGGTACCCTGTGTCTGTGCAGACAATTCTCACCCTGTCTGCACTCCTCACCTAATAATTTTTCATTATAAAGTGGTATATATCTAAATTATATATATATATATATCTCTCTCTGAAGATTCAATCACCACAAACCCATCTTAGTTTTTTATTTTTAAATATTCAAATATGTGGGACCCATGGCAGTGATTATTTGTACTATTTGAATTCAAACAATTCAATATTTTACAGAAATACCCTCATCAGCATCGATGAACAATTGCAGTAAAACAACTTCCATATGAACAAGCTTAACAATGGATATATTATGTAAAAAATAAAAGAAGATTTGTTGAGTCAAAGTTATTATTTGTTTAACTATTATTTATATTAATTAAAATGCTTAATCAAATGTTTAAGATAATACGAACAAATCCAATAAATTTTAAGTATATCTGTCGTCGTTCCCTTCTCCTTACGCACTTCAAAAGTCGTCGTTCATTAATATTTTGTAAGAAAAATATGGATCATAATTAAAAGCTCATCAATCAGTACGATATGTGCTTTATTTTTTAATTAAAAAATATAATACTAATTCAAAATTTTATATAGAGATTTATGCAAATAAAATAATTATTATATATTTTGGTATTACAAATGAAAACAAAAACTATCATACAATTGAATTTGCTTCAATATTATTTTTATGATTTGAACTCTTCTTTCATCTATCATAAGTTTGAGCATGAACTTGTGGCTCAATATATATGCTTCGATTCATAAGCTCGTTAATGAGCTGAGTTCGATCTGACTGACTCATCTACTCCTCTAATGTTTATTATGAGGTTTTATTTAGTTTTATGAGGTTTAAATGATATTATTTATTGAGCTTGTTCATAATCTCGTTCATGAGCTATAAATGATATTGTTTATGATTATAAATGAATTGAGTTCTTAGTTGTTCAATCTTTCTTCGTTGAGCTTTAAATGATATTATTTATGATTATAAATGAATTGAGTTCTTAATTCTTCAATCTTTCTTCATTCACCTTGTATAGTAGTATTTTCATATAATTCTTTTCACAGTGTAATTTACAATTTGTAGCCTAGCTGCAAGCATCCCTCCTACATAGATCAACTCTCCTGAACAATCTTGATATAAAGAGATCTTTTATGATAGAGCATAATAACAAATAACAAATTTTTGAGGCAAAGGCAAATAAGGGTTCATTTGGGATAGCTTTCTTATTCTTTATTTAGAATCTAAAATAAAAATTTTTAATTCAAGAAAAGGTATAGAAAGTACTAAAAAAGAATCTGGCGAAATAAAAATTCTTGTACTAGAAAACTGCTGCAACAAAAAGCAGTCTAAGGCTTCGTTTGAGACGGCTTTTTTATTGCGGAGTTTTAATACGTACTAAAACTCCGTTTTAGAAAGCAGTAAAAAAGCCGTCCCAAACGAAGCCTAAATCTCTAACTTAAGACGTGTTTAGAACTATAATTTTTTTTTATAAATAAATACATCATTATTAAAAGACCATATGCATGTGGTTGCAAATTTTGTGTGGAACTGGATTTCTGAGACCTTTATTTTGTCCATTTTCTCTTCCTATTTCATACAATTAGCGTAGTTAGACCACGTAAGAGCCATGCAATACGGTCCACGTCAAATTCAATCTTACACTCACTAAAAAAAAAAACTTATGATTCATTAGGAACAGTTTTTTTCTTGCTTTTTAAAGCAATTTTTTTAGTGCTCATCAAAATTTTTGTACAAAAAAATTGCTTTAGAAAGCAATTTGTCCCAAACGAAACCATAGATCATCAATACCATCATCTTGAATTCAATGATTATATAAGGCTTTGTTTAGTACAGCTTTCTTAATGTTTTGCTTTTCAGACCGTGACTAAAGGTTCATTACATGCATACATAATGGGTGGTGGACATATAATATTTAAGTTTTAGGTGTTAGATATGTAAATAGCTATGTACGAAATTGTGTACAGCTACTTTATAGAGCAGTTTCAGTCTACAAAAGTTTAACAAAGCAATATGAAAGACGATTTATTTTTATTCCTACTACCAATGCTTTCAACTACAGCTAATATCAACCTGCACTAATTCAAATGAAACTGTGTAATCATCTTGAGTACAAGCATGCCCCCAGTGCTTCAAGATTTTTGTTACTGAACATAGTCTCCTCATCTTTGATTTGGGACGACTCCCTGTTGCAGGCTAGAATATACGCGGCGATAGAGCTACGTCTTAGAGTTGTACGGATATCCAGAGAGAACACACGTAAGGGAAAAAACCACGGGGCCTAGCCCATTCCACCAATGGTCTGACTCGTCCTTGAAGACGGCCAAAAGTCCAACATCACTCCACTGTCAGGTGGTGGTCCGGCAGCACTCCGATGTCAGGCGGTAGATTGGCAGTGGCACTTCAGTGTCACTTCAAAAAGGTGGTGCGGCATGGTGGTCCAGTGGTGGTGCGACAACACTATAGGCGGCTGCATTCATCCACCTTTTATGAGATTCTAATAGAATTCTTGAGTGGTATGACATCATTTGGATATCTTGATTCTTACGATCATGATTCATTGGACCTTTGACTGTCTTAATGATATCAGAATTTGATGATCTTGGGCTCGTTGGATTCGTCTCATCGAGCCGTTCAATTCAATTATAAGCATGTCACAAAAGTGCTTCAAGTATTTGATTTGGACTCATTTGGGCTCGGATTGGGTCGACAAGACGCTCAGTTCGACTATAAGTTTGCTGTGATCTCCAGTTTCCACCTTGATTTTGCCTCGAGATTCATACTCGATCAAGGTAATTTTCTGATGATGTATCAGTCCCAAACGAAGACTTTATCTCGCTTGTTTAGGGTATTGTAAGAATGGCGATAATATTTCTAAAAAGGTTAATTTGTAGCCCATAAAATGTAGCTGCAAAAATTGATAACAATATCCCTCCATTTTTACATAGATCAATTCCTCTCTCTCTCTTATATGCATTTTGAAATGAACAACTCATGAAATGATAGTTTTTTTTAGGCTTCAATATAGTTTAGTTTGGGACGCAAAGACAACTAAGGATTCATTTGTTGCTTTCTAAAATAATAATCTAATATAAAAATTTCTTAAAAAAAAAAAGCTTTAAAAAGAAGCAAAGCCTCTTACTGCTTTATAAAATAAATTTTTAGTATAAAAAATTTTTGAACTAAAAATTATTTAACAAAAAAGCCGTTCCAAATGAAGCCTAAGGCTTCGTTTGGGACGGCTTTTTTATTACTTTCTAAAACGGAGTTTTAGTACAAAAATAAAAAAATTTGTACTAAAACTCCATTTTAGAAAGCAGTAAAAAAGCCGTCCCAAACGAAGCCTAAAGCTTTGTTTGGAAGTACAATTTTTTGTCGAAGCAGTAAGCCTTAGTACACCAAATCGATTAGAACTATAAATTTTTTTTTATAAATAAATACATCCTTAGTTTGATTTTAATGTCATTAGGAATTTTGAATATGTGGTTGCAAATTTTGTTTGGACCCGGTCTACTTATTTCTGAGACCTTTATTTTGTCCATTTTAACAACAGCTTAGTCTTCCTCTTTGAGAAGAAAAAGCATACAATTAGCATGGTTAGACCACGTAAGAGCCATGCAATGCGGTCCACGTAGACCAGCGAATTCAAGAGGCAGAAAAATTAGAATTAAAAATGAAATTGTCTTAAAGAATTTGTATACTTATTACACAATTAATGAATAATTAAATTATCACTAAAAATGATTAAAAAAAAAACATCTTAAACTTCCTTAGGGACAACTTTCTTCATATTTTTCTAAAGCAATTTTTTAGTATAAAAATTTATTGAACTCAAAATTTTTGTACCGAAAATTGTCTCAAACAAAGCCTTAATTTACATGTAACTTTTATATTATAAATCATCATCAATACCGTCATCTTGAATTAAACGATTATATAAGGCTTCGTTCGATACAACTTTCTTACTGCTTTACTTTTCAAACCGCAACCATAATTTCTATTTGACCAGCACTACTAAAAATATTGTGTACAGGCTACTTTTTACAGCAGCTTCAAAAAAATTACTTTCTCTACAACAATTTTACAGAGCAATAAGAAAGCTATTCCAAACAAAAACCAAAATTTATAAATTCAATTTCTATACATACATGTTAATATTATCCTCTTAATTTTATTTTTATTCAAAACTACAATGAAAATGATAACCAATGCTGTCTAATATCAACCTGCAGTAATAGCATCACTTTCTTGCCTACTGCTTAATGAAACTGTGTAATCATCTTCAGTACAGGCATGCCTCCATTAGTAAAATACAGCTTCATTCCAAGGCTTCGTTTAGAACAGCTTTCTTTTATGCTTCTTAAAGCGGCTTTCTAGTACAAAAATTTTGTACTAGAAAGCCGCTTTATGAAGCAGAAAAAAAGTCATCCTAAACGTAGCCTAAATCTCATTTGTCTATCACCAAAAACTGCAGTGATATTTTCTTCTTAGATTCTCACAGATAAAAGTCTTGTTTTGGCTCAGTAGAGGTTTAGGCTTCGTTTGGGACGACTTTTATTCCGCTTCTTAAAGCAACTTTTTAGTATAAAATTTTAATTTTTTATTAAAAAACTGCTTTACGAAGCAATAAGAAAACCGTCACAAACGAAGCCTTAGTCTACGTATATAAAAGGAGCAATAACTGAGCAGATAACGGATGAAAATTCTTCTGAAATGCATCAAAATAGGCAGATGGATTTCGCTTTTGTCAACCGCTAAGAGTTTGGATTGTTCCATTCCAGGTCAAGAAGCTGGGGAATGGACTGAGGTTTAGTGGCTTGACTGATGGGCCAAAGTTGCCAGTTCTGCTGGTTGCTGTTAGGATCAAACTTTGAGATTTTCAAGACCTTGCTATGGTACTTGAAGAGTGTTGAGCGGTGTCCGATGCTGAGATATGTTATCCCTGCGGCTTCAATTTGCTTGTAGAGATGAGCCTGCAGGATCATGTGAGGTTTGTAAGAGTAGAAACACCACAGCACATCGGATGATAATGTAGAGAGAGATTTTCATGTAGTGTAATGCTTTGCACATTCATCAAATGATCATATATTAAATCATTTTAATATTGTTTGTTTTATTAAAAGAAACACCTAATCTTCAGATCATTAAGGTTGCATTTGAGAAGATTTTTTACTGTTTTTAAAACAGCTTCCTAGTACAAAAATTTTCCATTCAAGAAATTTTTGTACTAAAAAGTCACTTTATAAAACAATAAGAAAACTATTTCAAATGAAATCGAAGTGTCTAAGATCAGCAACTCCAAACTGCACCACCATCGATCAAGATCATCATTGTCCTCATTACTATTAACCTTGTCTCAATAATTTAAGCTTTACAAAATTTCATTCTCCATTTATTTCAAAAGAGTTTATGTTGCCTAAGATGTTAAATATATTTTACCTAAATCCTTTCACAACTTTTATCCATTTTGGTCCTCCCTTTTCTTTTATAAACCTTCTATATTAATTTTATTTACCATTTTGTCACGCATTTTCAACTCATTTTAATAATTTAGGGCCAGCTTTACATTTCTCATTCTCCATTAGAGTTGAAGCTACATAAGATGTGAAGCATATTTTATCTAAATATTTTCACAAATTTAACATTATTTCAGCTTTGGTCCTCACTTTTCTTAATAATCCCTCTACATTAATTTTATGTATAATTTTATCACGCATATTCTACTATCATTGTAAATGTTCAAATCACTCAAATCTAATTTCCACTTGATCAAATACTTTAAATGATCATGAATCGAAATTTCAGCTTGATGATTCACAAAATATTCATGTTTATAATATGGAAAAAAAAAAAACATGTTCATTATTTATGGAAGACAACAGCCCGATGTAAACAAAGGTTTCATTTGGGACAGTTTTTTTTTACTTATAAAAACAACTTTCTAGTTTAAAAATTAAAAATTTTATATTATAAAGCTGCTTCTAAGAAATCAGTCCCAAACGAAGCCAAAATCTATGAGCTAGTGTGGCAGAGTACCATTTTGCATACCTCATTGGCTTCATCTAAGGCACTTGTGGACTCATCCAATAAAACAAAATTTGGCTTTGCAAGCAACAACCGAGCAAATGCAAGACGCTGCTGCTCGCCGAGTGAGAGTACACTAGACCACTCATACATGCAATCCAAGCCTTGGAAACGAGACAAAATGTCACTGAGGGAAACGACATTGAGCACATGGACGAGATCTTCAGTAGAAGGCATGTCATTGTTCTGAGTTGAGCTGGATGCTTCAGAAAAATAAATAATAATAAGCTTAGAAGCGAGGAATAGTAATAAGATTAAATGTAGCTATTTGTGCAACACCAGCCACTCTTCAAAACCCATATTAGCAAGGAGACTCATGCATTGAACAGTGAATACACCCTTCTATATTCTCCACCGATTTTTATTTTTTGTTGCATGAGTTAACTCTATTCAATGTAATTTTTTTCATGCAACATTTAACCATTTTTTAGTAAGTTACTTTCCATCTTAATCCCTTTCACCTGACCCAGTTAATTAATTAGCTCATATTTGCAATCCACTGTAAATGACCAAGCCATCTAAGGTATATTTTAAATTGTTTATCTTCAAAAAATATTACTCTCACATATCTCTAAATAATCATTGTTAGTTTTGTGTGGAATCTGATTGTATTGATCAATAGGGTTGTATTGTTGCCTCAGAACTCGGTTCAATTTGTCGTGCTCGCTGGAGGGTCATTCCCTAGCTTGGGTTCAGGTGCTTTGCAACCGAATTTTTTTCCCCATACAATGCCTCATGGCGCTGTTTACCCGAGCTCCCAACGCCTTGCACTCGAGCGTCAGGCGCCATGCACCCAAGTGCCCGACGCCGTGCACCTGAGCGCTCATGTGCTGCAAAGTTTGCTGGGAAAAATGACAGAGAGCATAGCGCTGCAACACAGTTATAGGTTGCTCGTTGCTTCTTGCAAGCGAGTTGTTGTGCAATACAAGCTTTACTGAATTTTTTTGTGGGTTGTTAGTGAACATTCATAAATCACCAGTCTAACTTGTAGGCAGATTGTTGTGTGCATGATGAATCTCCTACAGCAGCTCGTAGAACTTGCATTTATCGCAGGCTCATTGCTTTATGCATGTAAGAAGTGTGTCACGCTCGCTACAATCTTCTTACTCATGCTTGTAGAGGACCCACCATACTTACGATACTTTCACTATATTTGCTTGTAGATAGGATCATTGTATGCATTACAGGTTCTCTGTTGTTGCTTGCAGGTAAGCTGCATTGAATGCAAATCTTTTAACGTTGTTCGTAAGTGTTTATATTTGCTATAGCTCTTCTGTATTTGCCTCGTTGATAACATGTTGTATGCATGACAACACTCTTACAACGGCTTGTAGGTGCTTGCATTCATTGTTGATTTTCTACACATGCTCATAGAGGATTGAGGCGTTTGCTTGACACTGAATTGTTGTTGATTGTACGAATGTCCTGACATTTATTGCACATTATATGTATATGTCAGCAGGGAGTATTATCATTTGCAAGCAGGTTTAGTATGTTCAATCGTATGTTTAATGTGGACTTCCGGCAAATTGCACTTTGTGCAATATTTTCTAACATTGGTTGTGAACGATGCTAATGTGTGTGCTTCGAACTCTCTGTCGTTGCTTGTAAGTATCTGCACTCATTGTAATTTTTTGCCTTGTCCTGTAGATGATGCGTTGCATGCAACATAATTCTCTCATCTGTGTCGGCAGGGAATCAATCACATTCATTGTGTATTGATTGCAAGCATGGTGTTGTTATTCGTGGGTGCATCATATTATTCATTGAATGTCTCATGTCAGCATTTGTAATTAGGCATTCATACCCCATGCAATTTCATTAATCGTCATTAGTCTCTTTTTTATTTATTGGCGTTCATTGCACATTAATTTTTAGTACTTTTAAGAGACTAACATGTTCTCTTGCATGTTAATTATGTCTGAATTTTTTTTATCATGAATCTTCTGCTTGTTTGTTGATGTTCATTTGAGTGATCAAAATTGTTACTCGGCCTAAGATATTTTCATTTTGATTACACATTTATCAGTTTTAAAGTTTAGTTACAAGCATTTTAGTTTAAGTGTTGTTCCTAGCATTTTTTTTAAGTCAACTCCTCTTGTTTGCTGAGAATTTCGACAGTCGGCCTCCTGACGTCAACCCAGTTTAGGGAATTTTTGGGAAGCTGGACCTTCCCATCAGGCTACAAAGTGTGTGTATGGTAGGTGTCGAGTGACGCCGCGGTCGAGGTTTTCAATCCAACCACGCTATAAAGAGTGTATATGGGTCTTCGAGATACTTGTGCGAAGAATTTGCAGTTTTTATATGCAAGCATAGAAGCATGTGCATAGGAACTTTAGGATAGATTTGATGATTTTTTATATTTTAATTAATAATACTATTATGATTATTATTATATATTCTTTTATTTTAAAATAACAGAAAAATGAGGAAATATCTCACTTTAGCCTCAATTTTCTCCAAGTTATCTCGAGATTCATGCTGATTTTCCCGCACGAATTTTTTGGATGAAATTATAGTCATCCATAGGTGACTCGGACGTTCTAAATGCAACGACGAAGTCCGTTTTTCAATTGGACGTCGTTTGGGCAGTGTCGCGCGTCATTTTCGAGCATCGTTCGTCAATTTTCATCACTTTCACTCGGTTCGAGCGATTGTGAATGGCTCGCTCTTGGCAAATTTGACGCTCTGATCACAACGACACAGTTTCCCAAATGATCGAATGTCGTTTGATCATTTAGTTGATGCGTTGCACCCGTCGACCGTCACTTAAGTTGTTGAATTTGCCTATTTTGTGCGTATTTCAGTGTATTGATCAACATGCATCTATTTGGGAAAAACTCTTCTCTTGGTGTGTAAGAAAACACACTACAGTTGCTTGCTCTTCTACCGAAACTGAATATCGTTCACTTGCCTCAGCTACAACCGACATCATTTGGTTACAACGGGTTTGCAATAATTGTTTCTATTAAAGTAGACACCATTCCACTTTTTTTGTGACAACATCTAGGCAATGCCAATAGCAATAATCCCATTTTTCACGCTCGCACAAAACACATTAAAATAGACCATCACCTTATCCGTAAAAACATCAACAACAAAAATATAAATGTTCGACACATCTCCACCAAAGATCAACTCGTCGACATTTTCACGAAAGCTTTAACTACTTCTCAATTCAACTTCTTACGCGACAAGTTGACGGTGTGCGCCCCCATCAACTTGAGGGGAGATGATAAAGCAGGTTACACAACTTCAGCTCCACCTTTTTCTACTCCTCTGCACCCATTTTTCAGAAGAAAATGGAACCACTTCTTCAGCTGCTATATAAGAGCCGTTTTGCTAAGAGCATCTTTTAAGGACAATTTTGCACTTATACTATATCTCTCTCTCACCTTCATAAATGCATTGAACTGTTCACCAAGTTAATCCACACAAATATATTTATAGCTGCTGTTCTACTCTCTTTTCCTTCATAGTCTGCTCTGTTTCTTCATTATGCAGGTTTGTGTATCGAGGCTATCACCAACAGCAGATTTCAACAATATCCACTTCAAAACAATTTGAGTAACTTTCACTATTGAAGGTTGTTATTTGTATTGTGTTGTAACAATGGGAAACCAAAGATAAACTACTTGTGTACCCAATTTGGATAAACTTATGAATAAAAGGTCTAGTAAACCCCACTGGATGCTTCGTGTATCCTACTTCCCTAAATGATATAATAGGCTGAAAGTTGGCCGCACCAGAGGATCCTGAGTTGCTGGGGTAAGGGAAAAGATTGTTTTCCCTTCATTTTAGATTCAACTCATAATACTTGCTTCAATTTAAAGAATTAAAAAATCAAGAAGGATCCAAAATATCACCATGCAATAAGATATAGGATAAAGGCCAACATACCAGCAATCCCAGAGTTAGTTGAAACTGGAAGTGAATTCTCACTCCATGTTGGATAGAGTAGCTGCTGGCGAAGTGTTCCCAAGGCCATATATGGCCTCTGCGGAAGGAAAAACACTTGGCCAGCTCTTCTATACTTCTTGTTTTGAATATCATCATCTTTTGATGATTGTTGTGGTGAAGAATTTGTGCCTGATGAGAGAGATGTTTCACAACGAGTAGAATCTTTCCCATAAAATGTGATGTTCCCTTGACCACTAGTCCAGAGGCCAGCCAGAGCTCTTAAGAATGACGTTTTGCCACTTCCACTTGGTCCCGTAATCTATTAAATAAATAAATAAAAGGGAGATTTACATATATACCACCCTATATTACTCTATTTACATATTTAACAAATAAAACTTTAATATTACATACATATCATCCATAGTTCATTTTCATATCAAATATGAGTGATAGAAATGAAATATATGAATGGTAGGAAAGAAATATGAGTGGTATATTTGGTATTAAAATAATATAGGGTGATATGTATGTAATATTAAAATTTTGCGTGTTAGACATATAAAATGATCCTTAAATCTATTTGTATGAAGCAAATCAAAATTACCAGAGAAAGACGCATACCAGTAGGTGATCCCCTTCATTGATTACGAAAGACAAGCCTTTAATAAGGATTGTTCCACTTCTTGGCGTTTGTAATGTCAAATTATAAACCTCCAGTAATTTTTGACAGTGAGACTGAGGTATTGAACCATTACAATCAGAGGAAGATTGAACACAAAGGTCAGTATGGTGAATGATAATCTCTTCAGAATCATCAGATTTCAAATCATTTGAGAAAGCAGCATCCAGAATGTCATCAAACTCACCTATACGCAAAATCTAATCTCAGAAGCAAGTACCATATCACTTTAAAAAATGCCATCATACAAAAAGGCTCACAGTGCACTCAAAGATATTGAAGAAAAACATATAAAAATCAAACATAAAGAGAAATTAACCAAGGCATTCAATGTAAACCACAGATAACGGCCAAACTCATGTTGCTCTACATATAATAGACATTTTTAATGATACAATATACCATCTTGAAAAAAAAAAAAATCAAAACTATCAAGAATGAGTATCCCAAGAATGGTCTTAACCTCAGACTATTGAAACAAGATTATTGCTGTTATAGGACTTACCAAAAATTATTTATTTTCAATAAATAAGCCTCTAGATGCTATCATGCCCTAAGGGAATAATCTAGGGTCTTATATACATTGATCGGATTTCACTGGAAGATGCACAACATGTATAAAATGCTATTAAAACTGTCAGAACAAGAACGTCTACTGTGCAAAAAAATGATTAAAACTTTCTACTATTAAAACCTTAAAAGCACATACATGCTCGGCATAAAAGGTAAAGCAACAACTGAAATTACAACTTATGAGCCTTTGTGAAATCCCATTACACGAGTTAATGTAGAAATATTTATGCCCATACAGGAATGTTCGCATGTCAAATAAGATAATCTATCACAAATGCATGACACTTTGCTTATGCAAATATGTCTGTTTTCTCAATTGTGGGAAAGTAGATAATGCAATGTGTCTTAGGGTCTAGGGATCATTAATGCAAATTTAGGATGAAATATACAAAAACAGAAATGATCGCAATTTGCAAAATCCTAACTTCTATTTAAAGTAAAGATTAATCTTTTTTAATTCAATATCAGAAAATATTTTTAATTAATTCCAAACAACAATCTAAGAAGTCCCTAAAATTAAAAAATTGCATGAAATCTAACATGGAAGCTGTTAAGCAATGAACCTTACCAAATCTCAATCACATGCATAAAACTAAACACAAAACAATTAGATCAAAAGGACTAAAGTTAATGTCTCTCAATTTTACATTACAAATCTAATGTCAATATAAGGAGTATTCTCACAAAATGAGCGTCAACACTTACACCATACTAGAAAAATTCACATCCAATAGCACACACAAATCCTAGAAGATGTACTCCAATATTGCAACTTTTTTCAACAAACAACAAATTTTATCCCAAAATAACAAAAAATAGTTTTTTGTTGAAGTACTAAACAAGAATGAGAAAGCCATCAGCCGAAGGCATGCAATAAAAGGAAAACGAAAGGAAAACATAGTAAAAGAACAATAAATGGCACCTTCCAAAGGAGACAAAGCATAAGAAGTTCTATATAAACCAAAAATAACTCACAAGGTAAAAAGAAGCATATGGAAAACAGCTAATCCACCGACTCCAAGCAATACTAAGCAAAAACCACTATCTAAGCAATAATGCATGCCCCAAAAAAGATACATGCCATTATTTCATGGTTTGAGCATGTTTTAGATAATCTACATGTTTCAAATAAGAGCCTGCATGTCCAAGTGGATAATGACATCATAAATATTTTATACGCGTGTTAAAAATTATATAATTCTTTACATTTTATCATGATCATGATAACAATTTAAATATAAATTTATCATAAAGGTTCATTTTCTATCACGATATACATACAAGATGATGAGGACATCGTCAGCATTTTCGACGCTGGAGATCGACGGCCACGAGCATGAGTTGTATTTTCATCATCTTATGTAGTAGTTTATTTTTACTTTATGTTTTTCCGTTTTTGCCCTTATGGGTATTTGATAGCTATTGTAGCCCAAGGGGCATTTTAGTCTTTTATTTCTCTATGTCATTGTGAGGCCTATTTATATGGCCCTTCTCATGTAATAGTTAGTTTTTGATGAAATGAAATCTACTACTATGTGTTCTCTTTGTGAGTTCAAGAAGATCTCTTGGTGAGTTCTTCACCCTCCTCGATCTCTTAGTGAGTTCGCCGGAGAAGACTAGATCTCTTTGTGAGTTCTAGTTCGTGCTAACTAATCTTGGCGAAATTCAACGAGAAGACATTTGAGGTTAGTAAATTTGTAGTCGTCAAATCTTCAGAAGATTCCATCTCTTCCTCCTTGCCCTTGCCGCTGCTTGCTCCAAGCAACCCTAAGCCGCCGGCCACCTTACCCCTCCCTTCCTATTTCGCCAGCCAGAAAAACAGCCACCACCGGCCGGCCACCCGCCGGCCAGCATTCGGCCACCCGCCGGCCAGATCCACGCCGACCAATCTAGCCGCCACCTTCCATACCACCGGCCCCTTTGGTTTTCCCCTTGCACATTTGAATTTTCCATAATTACCTTATTAATTGAGCCAATTAATTTGGGGAATTAATTAAGAGGAGTTACGATTGTTTGAAAATCAAATTCCCTCCCAATTTCTTTTAAATGAGGGAGTTACATGACATAATTAAAATATGAACTTTAAATTTCAGATTTTTATCAATTAATTGTGGTCCCCACCTATTTAATTCCAAACCTCTCTCTCTCTCCCATATGGCCGGACACCTTTCCCTATCATTTCTCTCTCTACTTGTCACCTCATCACCACTTAAACACCTCTTTAATACACCTCCCTCTCAAATTTAATTTCAGTTTTCTCCAGGATTTTAATTTCAGATTTCAAAATCTGAAATTTGAAATCAATTCCTCTATTTCCCCTTGAGAAAGAATTGGAATTCCCTCACCACCACACCGGCCACCCTTCTCCCCGTCCTTAGCCGACCCCTACTGCTTGCTGCCCTCCGTTTTGGGCAGTTGCTGCTTGCTGGTCTGTGATCCCAGCAAGGTTAATTTGCTGCCAAGCAATTCCCAAGAATGTCAGAGATTGTCTACAGCCTCTATTAATGCCTAGCTGCTGTCCGAGCTTGCTAGAAGTCAGACACACTGCTGCCAATCAGATTTCTGCACTCCCATGCAGGCAGGCCAGCCACTGAATTCATCCCATCACCGTCTAGACCTTCCATGGTTGCTGTTTAGAGCTTCGAGCACTTGAAAGCTGCTGTTCGGGCAACCTGGGACGTATAATCGCTGTCCAAGAATTGCAAGCTTTGGCTACCTATCCAAGAACGACAATCTAAGGGTCTTTCTTCCTCGGAGTGACCTCGGTTCTAATGTGGAGACGCTTCTTCCGCTAAAGCCTAGATTAGTTGAGCGTATGGGTTCCAAAGGTGAAAGTTCTCTTTATTAATTCGTGGATTCTTGTTTATTGTCGTAGCGTACAATTATTCTTTGCATTTTCTTGAATTGATTGGTTAATCGAATGTCGCTCTTCGTTGCCTAAGCGAGTTAAAACTAAGAATTCTTAGGTTCACTCTTTTATTACAAATGATAATTTTAATTTGGATTACTTTGTTCAAATTGCTCTCTATAATTTCCTAAAGTAACTCCATCGCATGTACGTTTCACATCACAAGATATCATGAATTAATTCATGTATCCATCACATATCTAATGTTTTAACTCAGTCCATTCAAGTTCAAATCAACACATCTATGATTCATCATTGCTACGATGTGAACTGCTATTGTTTTTGCTTACCACTATTATCAGTATTTTTGTTTGCCATTGTTATCTCTATTATATCGTTATTTTTCCCACTAGTGCTTTTTGTAGCATTTATACGTACGTTATTGCACTCTATCCACTAAAGTACATGATCCACTAGGGTCTATTTCTCTTTACTTGCCTAGATACTGCCTCTTCTATCTAGTGATTGCTAAAATCTTACTATCACCTCTTCTATCTGAAAATTGTAACAATTTAGCTAATGCATGTGGCTTGCAATTTTCATTTGTCAATTTCTGCAGTGTTATCACTAGCAATTTTTGTTGTAAACTTTAATGGAAGCTTTGATGTTTGCTAGAATTGACGATTTAGTGAAATTTGTTACATTCAAGAAAATTTTAACACACTAAGAAGTTTCTAATTTTAGATCCTTCTAGGCTATAAATATAACATCTAAGTCATGTAAACTTTATAGGACATTGTGCATTGGAAAAAAAATCTAATTCTCACCCATTCCTATGTGTACTTGTATATGTGGATTATTTGAGTGCTTGACAACATGCTCAAATTATTCTGAGTTGTGAACATGCTTGCTGTAGAAATTTTACTTCTAATCATAATTTTTGTAGACTTTTAGATTTTGGCAGTTATAAAATTATCTTTTGGAATGAAAGAAGTTTATTTATTATTTTTACAACAAACAAAACAAACTTATGTTTAAATTAAGAGCTTTCCACTGATGGAATAAGATGTTTTTGTATGTTTTTAATATGTATCACATCTTAAATTGCATTAGAAGCTGTAAACCATATATATATTTGATAGGAAACACTGGTAGATCTCACGTACTTTCTATCAATCTTCGGAAAACAGCGAGAATTCTTCACAAAAGTCCGCACAAAACCACGAAATAGTAGATAATTTGTATTATTTGATGACAAGAAAACAGAAAATAGCAAGATACAATTTATCCTCAATTCGAGAGGAGGATCGATCTCTCCTAAATCTCTAGATGCCGCTAGAGCCCAAAGAAAAACCTAATTCTAAGATATTTCAAATTTCAGCCAAATTCAAGATACCCAAACCCTAGGAAAACAAACTATTTAATGCATACAAATCAAAAGGAAATCCCTAAATCATCCCTACATTCAAATTTCCCTCTCAATCTCCTCAAAAAACCTTCCAAAATGGTCCCCTAAAGCTTTGGCGGCCCGATCGGCCTACGCAACATGTAAAATTCTCCGCCTGATCCGGTCCCGTGTGGAGATGCTGGACCGATCCAATGGACCGGACTAACAATACTCCCCTCCCAAATATCCACCTTATCCTCAAGGTGGAAATATGCTCGTGTTCCCGTGGAGGTGGCCATCCTTGAGATGACTGAAGAACCTTACCAAATTGTTGAATCAAGGGCAGTGCTGAAAGAGAAACATCCCCTCCCTCCTCCAGTCTGATCACCTCCAGCCTGCATAGTCCCACCAGATAATCTTCTCCCACCTCTTGTAGGTCCCAAACTATGGTCTTAAGTGATATCATGGCTTTGGATAACCCTACATCTCCCCTTATAACCACATTTCTCCCATCCAACATTAATTCCATCGTGAGTGCTCTCCAATTATCCTTGATTTCCCCCAATGTTTGCAACCACTTCATCCCCAGGATGACATTAGTACTTTCTAACTCTAGTGGAAGAAAATCCTCTCTTACCTGAATCCCCTGGATGGTCAATACCACTCCTCTACAGATCCCCTGGCCTTTCTCCACCTTCCTTGTACCCATCATCACCCCATAACAGCCGGTGTCCACCAATTTCACTCTCAATTGGTCGACGACCTGAGTGAAAATGAAATTGTGGGTAGCTCCACTATCAATTAACACCACCACCATCATGCCCCATATCTCCCCCTTCACCTTCATGATATGATTGGTAGTGAATCCTACCACTGAGTTTAGGGAATTATCGGTCATATCCAAATGCAACTTCTCCTCTATCTTTTACTCCAACTCCCCCTCACCTCCCTCATTAGTTTCCTCGTCATCACAAACGGTGAGGACCTGAAGAGTTCGATCCTTGCATAGATGTCCTGGCGTATACTTCTCCTCGCACCTGAAACACAACCCCTTTGCCCTCTTCTCCTGCATCTCCTTCTCTGTCAACCTCTTGAAATTTTTCTCACTCCCTCCTCCTACTGTCTTCTCCCTGGTGGTCTCATTAATGTTGCCTGATGCAGCCCCCATGGGTGCTGAAAGAGTGGTCGTCATCCTGTAAGAGCCTCCTGAGCCGCTGTTCCTGACCCCCTTCTCCAGATTCTTCTAATTTTCCATCAGTTGTGCTAACTTCATGGCCTCCCCCAAGTCACTAGGCATCAGAACTTTCACTTCCGCTCGGATCTCTGCCTTCAACCCCTTCATGAAGTTCCCCTCCAATACCGTATATGATAATCGCTCAACCCTACTGGCTAGGTGCTCAAACTGCTCCAGATAGTCTGCTATTGATCCCTCCTGTGCCAGAGCAAATAACTGCTCATAGAAATCTCCTCATTGGTCGGTTTATTATGCAGTCCTTGAATTCCCTCAAGTCCCTGATAAGTCTCCTATGGTCTCTACACTGGTATCATGATAGTGCATTCCCCCCAAACATAAGCCTGTTGTTGTCAGCTTCTCCTCCTCCGTTAGCCCGTTAACGACAAAGTACCTCTCCACCTTATATATCCACCCATACGCATCCTCCCCCTCGAAGATAGGCATCTTCAACTTCCTCACCTTCTGATCTCCACCATTCCCTCTTATTCCTCCATAGCTTCCCCTCTCTCAAGTGCTCATCCCACCCCATGCCTCCCAATTTTCTCTTTGCCTGCCATAACCGAAACCCCCTTCAAATTCCACTCTTCTTCCTTCAAATCAGCACCTCAATGACCATAATGTACCTCCCGGACGTTCCCATCAGAACCCCTTTGTTCCGTCCCTCCATACTCATGTCTTTCCCCATACCTACCTCCTCTATCCTCCCTCTGGAAAGGCTCCATAAAGGGTTTTCTTCTTTCTCCCTCCATGATTTCCACCTCATCTTCCTCCCTATGAATTTCTGAATTGGTGTTTTTTCTTTCCTCCTCTTTTTCCACGGAAGCCGCCGTTGGTTTTGAATTTCCAACATTTTCTTCATTATGTCTAGGTGATCGGCTACTTTTCCTTCCATGGAGGAAATCCTTTCCTCCACCGTTCTCTTGATTTGGTTCATCTCCCCTTCAAGCTTTTCTTCTAGCACATCAACTTTTTTTGGCCGCCATCTCGATCCGAACTTTTTGTAAATCCAAAAATTCTGGATTTGGATTACAAAAATAGCACTTCATCCGTTACCAACCAAAAATCAGCAGCTGAAATTCGCCCAAAACAACCCAAGACTTGCTCTGATACCAATTTGATAGAAAACACTTGTAGATCTCAAGTATTTTCTACCAATCTTCAGAAAACAACGAGAACTCTTCACAAAAAGTCCGCACAAAAACCACGAAAATAGTAGATAATTTATATAATTTGATAACAAAAAAACAAAAATAGCAAGATACAATTGATCCTCAATTCGATAGGAGGATCGATCTCTCCCAAATCTCTAGACGCCGCTAGAGCCCAAAGAAAAACCTAATTCTAAAAGATCTCAAATTTCAGCCAAATTCAAGATACCCAAACCCTAGGAAAACAAACTATTTAATGAATACAAATCAAAAGGAAATCCCTAAACCATCCCTACATTCAAATTTCCCTCCCAATTTTCTCAAAAAACCTTCCAAAATGGTCCCCTAAGCTTCTAGCCCGATCGGCCTACGCCAACGATTAAAAAGGCGGAAGAGGCGTACGCACTGAGACGCGACTCAAGGCGAGGCGAAGCATTTGCGCGTTGAGGCTTACGCCTCGTTGGATTCGGCGGAGCGTGCGCTTATTTCGCACAGGGAGTAGGCTTTCGGTTCGTAACGCTTCGAAGCGAAACTAGGCACCGCTTCGATTTGTAAGTATATAGATCGAGCGGTGAGAGTCGTATAAGAGTCGAGTATTAGGGTAACATACCTGCTTCTGCTTCGGGTGAGAACTGAAAGGAGAACTCCGTCGACTTCGACGACCACAGTTCGGTCGAGTTCGAACATAACTGGAGGCGATCGAAGGTAACGATTTATTTCTTCTTCTCTTTCTTCCCGTAATCTTTCGGTCATTTGCTTCATGTCTCGCTTCTTCTTCTCCAGCTTCCTGTAATCGAAGGTTCTTTTTTCACGGCTAGGTAACGATCTTTCTTCCCGTTATTTGCTTCATGTCTCGCTTCATCAGATTGTACATGCTCGGTACTGCTCAGTACATGCTCGGTACCGAGGAGTACATGCTCAGTACACGCTCGGTACTGAGCGGTACATGCTCGGTACACGCTCGGTACTGAGCAGTACATGCTCGATACACGCTCGGTACTGAGCGGTACATGCTCGGTACACGCTCGGCACTGAGCAGTACATGAGTACATGCTCGGTACTGAGCGGTACATGCTCGGTACACGCTCGGTACTGAGCGGTACATGCTCGGTACACGCTCGGTACTGAGCGGTACATGCTCGGTATTGAGCAGAATTTCAAAATTACTCTTATAATATAATTTTGTTCCGGGGGCGCTGCCCCCGGAAACCCCCGCAGGGGCGCTACCCCTTGACCCCGCGACCTGACCGGGCAGGTCGAACCCCGCCAGGGGGCAGCGCACCCTTGGACCCCCGGCAAACTGGTATATTTTTGTATTCATGTTGTTTTATTATTGGTATTTGGTAGTACAAATAATTGTTAAAATATATCCTATTGTTAGCATGACTAGTGGCACAAGAAGGAAAGATCTTGCATGAAAATATGAAACTCAAGTTGAAGTGTCAGGCCAAGTATATAAAAGGAAGAAATAAAGTGAGATTGAAGCTTCAAAAAAATTCAAAGGTATTCTTAAATATAATGAATTATTTTGTATGTTACTATTGTTTCATTTTATAGCTAATGAAATATTAACTGATATAGGAGATAAAGGAAAAAATATTATAGATGAAGAAGAGTTTGAGGATGACTTTGACATTAATTATGAAGATTCTTCTGAAGACAATCAAAGTGATGACGAGCCTGCTTTGGGTCTTGATCCTAAGAGGATATTTTATTTTTAAGTGAGTTTATTTTAAATTTTGTATTCCAGTAATATTATCTTAAAACAAATCTTCAAATTCATAGTTGACATAATATTTTGTTATTTTTTATCATTATTTATAATTTTAAATTAATTTATTTTAATCGTTTTGAGGCTTACGCCTCGATCCGCCTCGAGGCTTACGCCTCGCCTTCGTTTAAAAAAAATGCCTCGATTCCTGATTTCGCCTTTTAAAACCTTGGCCTACGCAACAGGCGGAATTCTCTGCATGTTCTCCGCCTGAGCCGATCCTGTGTGGACCGGTCTAACAATATTCTATGAGACCTCCAGGATGAGAGTGTTGTTCAAACCGGTCTAACCCGACTAGAATTCAGGTAACTTGTTGATTTTTTGCATTTGAGCTCTCTTGCATGTGTTTGAGAATGATTTGTGTGCATGAAAAAAGTGCATGTGTTTTAAAGTGGGATCCAGGGGTCTGAATGCCTGTTTGTGAAATTTGGAATTTTCCTCTAGAGTGCCACGACACTGTAACTGTGACGCCCGGACACTAGACCAATTTTTGCACTTAAAAATATTAAAATCTACTATTACACCCGATCCATTTTGTTTGAGCAGCCCCCTAGTGAGAGAAACTCTGCTTTTGGTTGTTTTTAACCGTCAGCCCAGTTCTAAATATTGTTTGAATCGAGGTTGGTCATGTTTTGCCTGTAATAACCTTTAAAATTTAAAAGATAAGTTTTGACAAACAATTATCAAAAAAATTATTTCATGAGTCATTATAAATTTAAATCATAAGTCATCTTCGTCATAACATGTATATTATATTGTTTTAATTACACTTATTTTTTCCTAATTTTTTGGCACTAGTACAATTTCTTAAGAAATAGACACTTATAGGTACAAATATGATTTTCGGATAGTTAGGTGTCGGTTTTGTAAACTGATTTCATCATAATTTATAGACATGCTTAACTAATTTATAAATATTTTTTCATAAATTTTGAATCATCATATTTGAAGATATAAAAAGATTTTGGGCTAAACTTAAATAATTAGGATAATTATTATTTTAATATAATATCAAAATTCACTTAATTAAATATATTAAATGACATTTTAAAAGTCATTTCCCTATTCATTTCCATCAACATAGAGCCTAACAGAGAAAAAAAAAAGGAAAAGAGAGAAAAAGGAGAAGAGGGAGAAATAAAAAGCTCAATTTTGGAGGTCATAGAGCTGTTTTTGTCAGTCAACCTAGTTAAAAAAATTGTTCATCTCAAGGTAGGTCACACTACGCTTATCTCAATTTTCAAAAATACATAAATTTTATCGAATTTTTTGATTAAATTTCTATTTCTGTTACTAAAAAATATGAATAACTTTGCATTAGTAAAACTTTTATTGCGTAACTTTTTATATATTATAAAAATTAAGATTGTAAATATTTTGAATATTTTATGAAAATTTTATACTATGGATGTTGAAATTTAAACATTTTTTATTGAATAGGAAATAATTTCGGACTCTGAAAAATAATATTGTAATATAATTAAACTCTTAAAACAATGTCATGCACGATCTCTGATAATTTAATTATTTATTGAAAATGTACATTTTTATTTAGAAGGATTTTTTGTTGTCTACCGTCATAAAAAATTGTGCAATTATGAAATGTCCTCAATTATATTTTAAATGTTGCAATGTGATGAAATATATGTTTAAATGATTGAATTAGGTATTTAGGCGATATTAAACATTTTTATATGAAAAATATATGTTGGGAGATATAAGGGGCTAAAATCCTTTTATATTTTATCTGTGACCGAAAATTTGAATATGAAAAACTGTGAAAAATCTATTTGTTGGCGTTATGAGGGGTCAGAATCATTTGAAGATTTTGTCTGAAAGAGTGAAAATTATGTTATGAGCCATAAGGGGCCATAATACTTTGAGATTTTATCAGGGATCGAGAATGGAGAAATCCGAAATGAACCATTCTGTGATATGAATTTCAGTTTTAATTATCTGCTTAGTATTATTATTTGAATTTGGATAACTAATATGTTTTTATTACTCTGCTAAGTATAGTGATTTATTGTTGCTTTAATTACATTTAAATATTTTGAAAATTTTTAATAAAATAAATAACTTGAAAATTTAGATCGGTATTTATGGTCTGCTGAGCTGTAACAAGCTCACTGCGATTTTGCTTCTAGTTTTCAGAATCTAGGAAAGAGGAGTATGTTGATTAGCAATTCATAATATGATTTGAGTTTATAAGTGTTTCTCTATTTTGATTTTTGTACATTTATGGCTAATTTTTAGATGTTTTGCTCTAATTTCTTTTCTATAGTCATATAATGTAGTGTAAATTATGTATATGCATGTTAATTAAAGAAAAGAAATCTTGTGAATGAGTTTATTTGCAATACTCTAGATGTTTATAGCAGCTAAGTAGTCTATAATTTATTTTAAAGTTTAAATTGGAAGAAGAATTCTAAAATATTTTCAAAACTAAAACTTGGGATAAGCCTTGTCACAACTCAACACTATAGTACATGTCCCATCGGTGGGACTTGTCGGGATGGGTTGTGACATCGGTTATCTCAATTTTTAATAATTCAAAGTTTTTTGGATTTTTTTGGATCGAAATTATAATTTGGTTTTAGAATAATGCGATTTTCTAGAATTTTGGTAACTTTCATTCGTGTAACCTTGATATGTTATCGGTACGACTGTTCTTGTCGTTTTGAGTATTATAAATATTCGAGATTTTTCATTTTTCATCATGTTATTTTGAAAAGGAGTATTTTTTTATCAATTCAAAAATATGTTTTGACATGTAATAATAGTGCTTTCGTTCAGTAAAAACTTCATAATATTATTATACACGATCTTCGATAATTTTATTATTATATGATAATATGAATTTCTGCTCAGTAGGCTTTTTTTTCCTTACCGTTAAGACATTTTGGCAAGTTTTGTATTTTGTTCAATTATACTTTACTCACTGCAATGCATTTAAATATCATCAAGTATTTATCCCATCACGTGAGATATTCTCACTAGAAATTTATAAGAGGTTGTACATTGATGTATGTTTTTTTGCTGATGATATTCTTCTTGTTGATAAGACTACAAAGGGAGTTGAAGTTAAACTCGAATTATGGAGGTCAACCTTAGAGTCTAAAGGTTTTTGTTCGAGTAGATCTAAAACCGAATATATTGTGTAATTTTAAGAGTAATAGATCTAGTGTGGGGATTATACGTTGGGCGATCAAGTCATTAATAAGAGTACGTTTTTTAGATAATTTTGGTCTATTGTTCAAAGTGATCGTGAAATAGATGGGGATATTATTAGTAGAATTCAAGTTGGATAGTTGAAGTGGAGGAATGCATCGGGCTTGTTATGTGATAGGAAAGTCCCCCTCAAGCTCAAGAGAAAATTCTATAAGATGGTGTTAAGACCTGCAATGCTTTATGGTGCAGAATGTTGTCCATTAAAAGAGAAGCATAATATTAAGTTAAATGTTGCAGAGATAAGGATGCTAAAATGGATGAGTGGCTTCACTCTTAGAGGCAGGATATAAAACGAGCATATACGTGAAAAGGTTGATGTAGCTCCAGTGGAAGATTAGATTAGAGAAAGTCGCTTTAGAAGGTTGTCTTTTGATGACCCGATTAGGAGAGTAGATGTATTAGATTTGGTTTATGTTAAGAAAGATAGAGGTAGAACTAAAAATACTTGGCTAAAAAATATTAGAAATGTACTTTGTTATTAAATTTAAATGAGAATTTGACTCTTAACAGGACACAATGAAGAAAAATGATTCTTGTAATCAACCACATATAGTGGGATAAAAGCTTGATGTTGTTGGAGAGACCTTAATCATGGACAAAAAGACTCCATCTTGAGCCAAAGACCTTCATCAAATCATAATCCGCCAAACATGATTGAATTGTTGAGTCTTTACATCTATTTGTATCTACTATTCTTTACTCAAGGTCTTAAAGCATATTGGCATGCCACATGAGTAGATTGGCAAGTCTCGACAAGACTAAAAAATCACACATCTTGGTTCTCCGAATGTCAAAACTCTTTGACCTATCGAACTTCTTTATCTCAAACTTCTTGGCCATCAATCTAGAACAACGCTTTGAAAAAAAAATATTATGACAAGGTGTGTCAAAAAAATATGACTGAAAAAGCGTTAACAGGATCAAAATTCTTACTACCTAATCTCAACCATTAACAACTATTCATACAATTCATGATTATGCTCGCAGTAGTGTCTGGCTATAGGACCATTAATAAAAAGTGATAGATTTTATACCTAAAACATGAGGATTAATGGATAGTTAATGCAAATTCATACATTGATTTCGACCATCAATACTCTCGTCATAAATATGGAAATGCATGTTTAACCCCTCTTTAAAATCAGCACTCGGCCATAATGTTACCAGTGACAAAAGTACAAAATGAGACAGCTTATTATCTATCATTAAAAAAACATAAATAAATACCTAGACGATCAATTATGGCTGAGAAGGCACTTATTGATTGAAATTGGTAAACAATCAAGGAGAAATCGCTTAATATATGATTGAAAGCAGAAACAGATTGGTTGATAACCCCAAACTCAATTTTGCCAGAGAAGTACATAGGGGCAACTACAGCAGCCGGAAGAATCTGAATCAAATACCGGTATCCACTTGTGAAAAACTCAAGATTCCGAGAAGAAATCAACAGTTGCTGCAAAAAAAAGAAAGGAGAACATGTGCACAAAAAAGTGAACCCCATTGGTCAGAGGAAAATAAGTAGAGCAAAGTGAACAATTGATAGGAGAACAAGTGTGAACACATGAAGCTAAAACAGTACTTCAAATTATTAAGGATAGTATTTTAAAGATTGGTTAATCTTATATGACAGTTGTCCAATACATCTGATGGAATTATGGAACTTTTTTCTTTGCAACAAATTTGGAGCAAGATAGACAACACGCAGCCAATTGATAATATCACATGAAACAACTTCTAAAAAATTTTAAACTTACCAGCTCGAGCAACATATAAGAAGAATAGTACCTATACTATAGCACTCTCATGAACGAGGAATCAATCCAAGTTCCACAGTTACTGACATTCAGAGATGATTTCTAAAAAGCTGGTCAAGTATAGAAACTATAACCAAGTAACAATAAGGAAAAAGAAAAATAAACTGGGTTTGAAGTGGCTTAATCAATTAAGGGTAGCAAACACAGAAAACAAAAATCTTAAGTAAAAATCATTAAACAACAATTCTAACTGATAGCTACATGCGTTTGCATATTAATTGTAGTTTAAGATTTTGCTAAATTAAAAAAACTCAATGTCACCTATTTACTGTCACTCAAATGCGAAGGGAACTTACACTTAGATTTTCAAAAGCCCTCTTGAAACGGTCTAACAGAAGCTGCTTTTCATTTTTTTCACCACCATAAAATGCAATTGACTCAGCATTTTCTCGAACTCTCACTAGTGCATAACGAAAATCAGCTTCTTTCTTCTCTTGCATGAAGTTCAAGTTGACTAAACCCTGAAAATGCACTCAAAACAGTTGGTCTTAGGCTGTAAATGTAGCATATCTACTTGCATATATTAGAGTAGTTACCTTTCCAAGAAACACACTAACAGCAGTACCCCCAAGTGAATAAACAATAAGAACTACAAATAAGGGAGGGTAGATTCCATACAAGATATTACTGAAAGATATCAAGTCAACAGCTGCATTAAAGACAGTCAATGAAAATGCAAGAGCTGTTCCAGTGAAGGAGCTTAGATCGTCAACAATGCGCTGGTCAGGGTTGTCAATTATGGATTGAGACTGAATTTTGTAAAATGTACGATTCTTTAGGTAACGTTCCAAGTAGTAGCTTGTCATCCAAGATCTCCACCTTAGAGAAAGGGTATCTTTTGCATAATCTCTCAGGACAAAGATCTGCAAAGCGTTATAGTATAATCAAACAAAAATTAGTAAGTGAACGGATAGAATAATAAGGATGAAGCTAGTCAAAATCTCATGAAATAAAACTGTGAAAAATAAATGACTGAAACCAATTATTAACATGTTAAAAACACAAGAAAAATATAAATGTAGATAAGATTTATAAATGCCAGGAATCACGACTGCTCCAATTGATTAGCAAAACCAATAACCTATAATAAAAACTGTTTTTGTTCTGGATTTAGAACAAAAACAATCAATTTAAATTCAACGCATGACACCTTAAACACGTAAAAAACAAATCTGAAAAGTTTTGAAATTTTCTGCATCATAGGCAAAACAATGCTTGTTTATGTCTCTTTGAATAATATTTAAACAGTAGAACTAAATACTTCCACAACAAGCTCAAGAAATGATTAAAATAAGAATGCATGAATAAAATAAGGATGTATGCAGAAATGTTCAAATACTTTGTTAGGTACAGATAGCTTCCACAGCTCATCTGAGTAGAGTAAAGTGCACTGCACCATTTTCGAGCTTAACATAATGGATGACTTCTAGAAATGGATCTATTAAAGGAACTTGTGAAGCTACAAGTTCTACACTCACTTGTCAGTCTGAAAGGAAACTTGGAACCATAAATTTTGGATTGAATAGAATACAGAGCAATACCTACAAGGGTGCAGCAATATGCTCACCGGAATCCCTCCTGCAAAAGCTCCCAAGTAGTAAAGAAGTTGCTTTGTAAATTGTTCTTGGTCCTTATCTTACAAAAACAAGCAAAGGAGAAGGAGATGTTAATCAATTAAGCTTTTACTTTAGCAACTAAGACTTCGGAGTAAAGAAGAATCTACATACTAGCAAGCGCATTGTAGAAGTCCCGACCAAGAAAATTAAACCCAACGCTAATTCCTGTAGTTCCTAAGGTGAGAGCGAAAACAGCAGCAAGCTTTAACCTGGCCTGGATTTTATCTTCTGATGACCAGTATGGGGAAGCTACCTTCCAAAATCTTCTGAAAAGTGTCTCAATGTTTGGAACCGCTCTTTGATCATCCTGGAGCACAATTTGAGAAACAATAAGCAGCTATTTTAGCAGAAACATGCCAAAGAAGACAAAAAGTTGAGTATAAAACCAAACAGGATGGAGATTTAAATGAACTCAACAAGAACATCAAGTTGTCTTAGCTATTATTCTTGACCAATGGAAAGAAAAATCAGCTCCAGAGAAAACAGGATTTAATGAAAACTTATTTCCAGAAATGCAAAGAAATTACATCAAGTTAGTAAAGTTACTCATACCTAGCAACGGCTAAAGCAAAAGATGAAACACTAGAGCACCAAAAATGCATCAAAGGAAACAACTATTGCAAGTTAAACTTCTAATATTTCAAAAAGAAGCATGATACAATCAGAAAATCCTTCTATTTTGCAAGAAACCATCCTAAGTTGAACAAATCAGCGAATCAACGACAGTGATAGATCTAGCAGGCGAATCACAGAACGATTGGCACTCTAATCAGTGAATCGGGTTCAAAAATAAAGCAAAAGGAGGAAGAAAAAAACTCCATCTCACTTTATCTTGTTCTCCTTCTCGAGCTCCGGCATCCTCTGTGACCGCCAAGCGTATCGTGGAGCCGCGGGACGCGCTTCTCCTCCGGTGAAGCATCAGGAGAGGAGACGAGAAACTGCACACCCGGGGACGACAGGACTGGTTATAGAGAGAATTGTGGGACTGAGATTTGATGCAGGTCGACTGATAATAGTGATGGAACAATAAAGAATGAGATATAATAGTAAAACCCATCTTCTCCGCACTCCAACTCTTCCCTTTTTAGAAAATTGGCAGAGAAACTTTCGTTTTTTTTTTCTTTTTCGGAATGAGGATTTCAATTTTCGGCTACTGAACTCCAATTCGGATGAAGAAGAAGACGAAGAAGAAGTTTCTGATCTTCGATTTTTCTTTCCCTCCAGGAATTTTTGCAGCCGCATACGGATTATCGGCTAACATCTTTCCGGTGGGTTCACAAGAGACCGGCTATAGGGAGTTGGACCCGATCGGGTTCAGGGCTAGTATTATTATATTGCATTATTACGTTAGAAAAAAAATATATTAAATGCATACCACTAAAATTTTATATATATTTATGTATATAATATTTAAATTCTTATATATATTTATTTATACTTTAAATATTTCATATATATATATATATATATATATATATATATATATATATATATATATATATATATATATATGTTATACTTTATTATAGTGAATATTAGTATAAAAAGATTTAAATTTTTGAGGGTTATATAAAAAATATAAAAATTTATGTGTTAAAAATGTAAAATTTTATGATATGCATGTAAATGTCCTAGGCATGATTGATGCGAATGTTAAGAAGACGCACAGTATGACACCTTTTGTATAAAATAATTCGTAATTTGGGAGCAACAATTGTAATGACACGTACGCTAAAAGCCTCAGAAGTCATAGACACGTCAAATACTTTAGAAGGATAAACGCCTTAAAAGACACATGTAAGCTAAAAACCTTATAAGACTAAAAGCCTCAAAAAGTATAGATACTTCAAATATCTCATAAGGCTAAAAGCTTTAGAAAATGTACATTTTTATTCTCTAAAAATTTCATAAGGCTAAAAGGTGCATAATGAATAAAATTCTATAAAGTAGTTGTTTTGTTATAACTAGGGGATATATATTAAATTATATATATAAATACATAAATAATTAGGTTTCTCCTGGAGGATAAATTCATAAATATTTTTACAAGAGAAAGGAACATACATTAGTTCAAACAAATAACAAGCTCATAAAAACATCTCAAAGCCATATACAATGTTACTATATTTACATGATTATATTCAAGTACATATTCTTCATCATCTAAAAGTTGAATTATAGGAAGTGAAGTGTTCTCATCAATGTCATATCGTACACTGTGGTGAATCCCGATGAAGGAGTATATGACTGATCGGATCTTTTTGGGGCAATAATTAACACATCAATCATCAAATGAAATTTATTGCAATTTACAGTCAAACCATTATGCCTACACTTAATTGGCAATATAAGTGTGTCATTTGGTTGTGGCGACCGACATAATTTATGACCCCTCCATCAAGTTTGTTGTTGTCTGCCTTGTTAGCTTGCATACCTACTATCTCAAATAATATGTAGCTTGACTGTCACTATTAATTAACTATTCGAGTGCAGACATTGCAAATATCACCTAACCACTTATGTTAGGGCTTTCATTGACATATTGTCTGACTCCTTATGCCAAATGATTGACTTATGATCGTTGAATCTCATCCCGACCATCAATCATCATCAAAATTTCATCCATCCACTAACTATCACCGAGTCTCCTCCTGGGTGCTACTACCGCCACATCTCTTTGGACCATCATTTTGTATAAGCGACGGTTGAACCTTTTTTTTTATAATTTGAGGGGAGTTTAATCTTTCATCTAAATTTCTTCTACACAATGGGGAGGGGGTGGACCTTGATAGATGATGTCGCCTATCCAATAAAGTGTAATGTCTCTAATGTAAGAAGAAGTATGGGAGAGATTGTGAGGAAAGGCAAGATGTACTCCTACTCAAAGAGAGGAACTAGAGCTTAATAGTGGATGTTGCCTATCCACGATAGTGGAATACCTTTCATGTAAGAAGAAGTGAGGAATAAAAAGAGAATAAGATAAATTGGAGTACAAAAGTTGTGCCCTTCCCCCAGCCCCAAGGGGGTATTTTTAGGTGAAAGGAGAGAGATAGGTGAAAATAATATTTTAGAATTTAATAGAATTTTTTTTTTAAAATTTAAAATTATATTTTTAGAAAATGTTAAAAGTAAGCAATTAATTAATTTCGTAAATAATAATTAAATAAAACGATTAAAAAGAAATCAAATGAGGCAGTTAAAGACTATCACCTCAAAGGAGTGGCCTTTAAAAAAATCAAAAGGGGAACACTATATGCGGCCCCATCTGCAAGTAAGGCGCACACTCACCCACGCGCGAGTTGCTTGCTGGTGGTTGTTTCGTAGCCAAGTCGCATCCGGACCCTTTTTTCCTGAACAGTCCAATTTTAACATTTTTTGTTCCCCAAAATTATTTTGTAAATCATGGACTCAATTTTGATACTTTTAGAGCCAAAAGAGCTTCTATAATTAATTTATATCAATTTTAAATATTATAGAGCTTAATTTTGTAATATTTTTTGCTCCAATCAACATGCCAACATTAGTAAACAATTAAATTAAGATTCAGAATATTTTACTTGATTCACGACCAAAAGGGGAGATCCACATTAATGTCCAAGAGGTGGTTGCGCCTCAAAATTTATTATTTTTTGTTACAAGCAGCTTGAACGGTTCAGACACATATTTTCAGACTTCATAAGCTTTGACATCAAAAAATTGGATGGCAGTTGATATGTCACGAAGAAATTATATTAATCGGGCACAAATCTCAATGCAAATATAAGTTAGAAGCTTGCAAAATTAAATTTTGGATCATCAAAACTTTGATTCCAGCAAGCTTGTAGCCACATCGAACATCTTAGTAAGATGAACCTAATGACATCAAATTCAGTCTAATTTGAACCCAAATGAGCCAAAATCAAAGGATCAGAATATTCTTGAAAGCTTCCAAATTTCAAGATAGTCAAAGGATATCTGAATATGACATGCTTATAATTGAATCAAGTGGCTCGACGAGACAAATCTAATGAGCACTAAATCGCTAAATTCCAACATCCTTAAGATATAAATATTTAAAGAACGCTATGCTAACTACGATCCCTTTGACCAGCGTTACTCGATTACGGTCCTTCCGACCTCTGCTGCCTACCGACTATGGTCCATTCGTCTATCTACGCCTAATTATGATCCTTCCAATCTCTATTGCCTGCCGACTATGGTTCTTCTTGCCATCATCATCTTAGCACGACCATGCCAACCAAACAAGCACGACAACACTCTCTTGAGAGCTACTACCATGTCATTCTCGAGCTATGTGATGTGCTTCATTTAATATATATTTGCTATATTGAGCCAACACCTTCCCCAAGGGAAGGATATCATCTGTAATCAACCACACACACTAGTGGAATCGTTTCAATTGGACAAGGCCCCGTGAGTATTCCCCTTTTCATGATTTTATATATATAAATTATAATATCTCTTATGATTGCTACACTTCTCTATTCTATCTAAATGTGTACCTGATCTTCATAGAAAACTAGATTATCATAGTAAGCATATTAAGATCATGCATACTATTTATACCTTCATGCCTATTCAAGTACTTTAAACCATCCATTCTTGGTGATAGAAACCCTAAGGCTAAATGCATGGGAAAAATCACTTACTTTGTAAGCTAAAAGGTAGAATTATTATCTGCTTATGGCTTGATTATTAAGTCATGATACATAACTTTATAAAGATGGGATATCACATAATAAAATATGAATTAATCAATTCAACATTGACTCATATCATAACACATTAATGTTATGCCAAGTAAATAAATATATCAAGTTGGCTAATATTGTTGCGGGCTAGAATATACGCGGCGATAGAGTTATAATTCTACGTCTTAGCACTGCACGGATATCCAGCTCACACACAGAGAACACAATATTTTTTTTACGTGGAAAACTCGGGAAAGGGAAAAAAATAATGGGGCCTACCCTAGTTAAAAATGATTCTACTAGAATTTGAGGAAAGTACAATGGTCTGACTCGTCATTGAAGATGTCCAAATTACAAATATCAACAGAGAGTTTAGCAAGGTCCAATGTCAGGTGAAAATTCGGCAGCACTCTAGTGTCAGCGGTGGACCGATAGTGGCACTTCAGCGTCAAGGGGTACTTAAGCTTTGGGTGGCACTCTGGCGTTCCTTGGTGGTCCGGCTATGGTGCGGCAGAACTCCGGTGTTCCTTGGTGGTCCTATGGTGGTACGGAAGAACTATGGTGGTGGTGCGGCAGAACTTTGACGTCCCTTGGTTGTCCGACGGTGGTGCGGCAGAACTCCGGCGGTGGTGCGGTAGAACTCTAATGGTGGTGTGGCAGAACTTCGGTAGTGGTTGGTGGCTGAGCGGTGGTGCAGGAGCTCTTGAAGCTTTAGAGTTCTCTATAATCTCTAGCCAAATGTCCCCCTCATGTAGAGAGTGGGGATATATTTATAGGTTTTCATGAGTGGCACGTCCCGTAAAAATAGAGAAGATCCGGGGTAGATTTGGAGTGCTCCATCGGATGGCCCGTATTGATTCCTACGATCATAAATCATTTATCAGACATTTGAGTGTCTTAATAATATCAGAATTTGATGGTCTTAGGCTCGTTGGATTCGTCTCGTCGAGCCGCTCGATTCGACTATAAGCATGTCACGTTTGGAAGCTGTTGGAAATCCAAATTGTAGTTTGAACTTTCCAAAAGCGCTTTGTGTCTTTGATTTGGACCCATTTGAGCTTAGATTGTGTCGATTTTGTTGTCGTTGGGTTCGTATTTTTGAGATGATCAATTCGACTATAAGTTTGATGAAATCAGAGTTCGGATGATCCCAATTTTATTTTTGAATTTTCCAACTTGACTTTGCCTCGAGATTCGTGCTGGTTCAAGACCATTTTTTGGTGACATATCAAATATGATCCTATGCCTTTTATTAACACTTCGTGTTTCAAATGCTCAATCAAATGAATAACAATTAAGTTTTAATATAATCAGATATATGACTCAATATATTATTACCATATAAAAGTGAAATCATATTATTGCATTAATTATATTCCATGTTAATAGTAATGATATACTAACATATATAGATTTCAATGGTAATTTTAATAAGATATTTACAACTATCTAAAAATTCATAATTTCAAAAGGAATTGAATGACATTAACCTTAGTTTGTATGAGATGAAACTCACTTATGAATAACACTTGGTATGCATGCAACAATATTAGTTGGCTGAATAATGCATCTAGTATAAAAATAATGCAGTATATTTGAAAGAATTTAGAGTTGTTTGAATGTGTAAAATAAGCACGTAAATTTTTTTATTTGACTTGAACTAAAATAAATGTAGTGTGAAGTTAAAAAAAAAGTTAGTGGCCGGAGGTGGCTGGCCGTGACAGTGGTGGTCGGCGGCGGCAAAGGACAACGTCAAATAATGGAGTTCCAGTATATTTTGAAATCACCAAAATGGAAAGAATTCGAAATGCAAGAAAAAAAAAAACTAAAAATTAAATTTCAAATACATCCACAGTTTACATTAATTTACATTATATTTTATTTATTTCAAATCAAATATCGATATTTTTCAGACCTACATTTAAAATATTTTCAACAATTTTACTTAATGTCAAACAAATAAAGCTCCAGAGATCCCTCTTAAGTGGGGCCCAATCAAGTGCGGGCTAACAAGTTTTAGAGATGAGTGTCATTTTTAGGTCAACTGAGAATTATTTATGCTGCCAAGCACTCTTTCAGAGGAACTTTTATTTGGTCCGGTGACCAAACATAGCTCTACGTTCGGTCACCACTGATATAGCGTCACATAGTAGGCACAATGCCGCGGACTTGACCCGGCGAATAGTGGGTATGTCGCACGTGCATATTTTAAATCCATGACAACCCGGTATTGCTCGGTATTGCTAGGTATTGGTCGATTTTGCTCGGCGATAACGAGAAATACCATTATGTGAAGAGCAATACCGAGTTTTGCTTAAACTCTAGCAAAGCTCGGTATTGGTCTTCACAGAGTGATATTCTTCGTTATTGCCAAGCAATATCTAACAATACCGAGCAATAACTAGCAATACCGCAATACCTAGCAATACACGAACATAGCAATACCGGGTTTTGGTCCGGGTCAAGTCGTCGGGCCACACGGTAAAGAATAAGAACACGTGGCGATATGTTATTGGCGTCCAAACGTAATAATTGTTCCTTTCAGAGATGATAGTGCATGGATATACTTAAACTCACATAGTTAGGAAACTAGCTATTTTATGTAAATCCTACGCGATCCATTGAAGTACCAGGAAACCAAAACCCCAATTTCCAAATCCTATACAGAAGAAAATGGACGACGTCCTTACGGAGCTTCCACCACCATCGAGATTCTTCGAAGAAGACCTCGACAACTTCGCAACCCCAACACCTTCCCTTCCTCCTCCATTCCTCCGCCTAAACCCTAATCCCCCTACCCTCCGCCCTTCCATCCTCATAATCGCCATCTCTGCCCCTTCTCTCGCCCTCCTCCGCCGCATCGCCCATAAAACACGGATCGGAAACCTAATCCTCCCAGAAATCAATATTTCCTCCAAATCATGCAACATCTACTCCATCGATCGGCAACCTTCTCCCGCCATCGTTGCCGCCCTTAACCACAAGGTCTCCTACGAGAGGTCTCGCGCCGTCGCGAAGGCGCTGCTGGATGAAATCCGTGGAGAGAGAGTCCTGATATTGGATTCGATCAAGGTGGAGAGTTACAGGAGCCGGTTGTTGACGGATGAAGCGGTGGGTTTCAAGCTGGAAACCTCGTCGGAGAGGCTAGGAGATGATCGTTTGATTCGGGATTGGGAGTACTTGCCTTCGGGGAGCGTGATGGCGGGCGTTGGGGCGGCGATGCTTGTGGAGTGTCAGATGAGAGGTTGGAAGGCGACGATGTGCGCGACATGGCCGGAGGACGAGTGGTCTGCTGCGCTGATGAAGCTGAGGGATGTGATGAGGGATTTGGGATTTGACTTGGATGGAGATGAGAGCGGGGACGATGATGAAATTAAGGTTTCTTCTCGGTTCTGCTCGGAACTGTACGTTTGAGTTGATAGCTTTGTTGGAGCTTTCTGATTGGCGCCTTTTATAGTATTATATGGAGGTAGATTTCGTTTGATTCTTGACTTGCAGAAACAATTGTGTTGTATTATTGATGAATTTCAGTTCATATTTTTCAATCATAGTTCCTCCTTTTCTCTTCAATCATAGCGACAAAACTTCACTGGAATATCCTGAATCATCTTAGCTTCTTGTTTGACAGTATGGCTGACAATTACTCTGACCAATTTTTGAATGATCGTTCGGCTCATCAACTCCTATCTTTCAGCTTTTTAGCAACTAATGCGCACTCGGCTGTTCATGAGTCATACATGGGAATTGCAGCAAATCAGATGTAGCATTTCTGTCTCGATGATTATTGCTGATAGCCAAACACGTATGTTGCCTGCACCTAATAGTTTTTCCAATATCGTTTTTTAGTAGATTTAGGTTTGTTTCTTCATTTGGTGGATCAATCTTTTTAAATTAATCAAATGTGGGTGCTTTAAACGATGTGGGCGGAGAAGAAGGTGCAATGGTGGATTGCACGGCTTATGTTGCTAGCACTATGGGTGAAGGCTTGATGTGAGTTTAAGATCCGTTTGAGATTACTGTAATTTTTATAAAGATTTTTGAAAGCTGAAATTATGTTTGTGATCTGAGAAGCAGAACAATACAAAACTTTCACAAATGAAACCTTTTGCTATAGAGTTGAGGTCGGCACGACAAAGAGTTGTTTGGAGTAGGATTTTCATTTGGGGGATTTACATATATATCACTTCATATTAAGTTATTTACATATATAACATTTTCATGATTACCATCCATAGATCAAATATGAGTTCAAGGAATGGAACATGTAAGTTTATAGGGTGATATGAGTGGTAGGAATGAAATATAAGAGTGATATACTTGATATTAATATCGTCTCTGAGTGATATACATGAAATATTAAAGTTTTAGGTGTTAGATATGTAAATAATATGATATAAAATGATATTTATGTAAATACCTCTTTTCATTTTCATGATTGTTCTTGAAACCTAGGCTACATTGTTAAAGGACTTTCATGGATCACGGACATGGTTGTAATTGGGCAAGTAACTATGAACCACAAAATTAGCTTGTGAGCCTATTTAGACTTGAGTCTTATTGTAGATGTTTAGGGATTTGTTATAGCTAAAGGGAATGTAGACCAAACTTTCAATTCTTCAAAATTCCTATATTAGAAATTTAGGGTGTGTCTCATTCCCTAGTGAATTTATATCAACACTCCTTGTTATAAATTACAACCTTGAGAAAAGACTAATGTTAATAGTTCAGAGAACTTGGTTAAACCACCACCAAGAAGTATTTGAACTTTGAATGAGATCTCATACTCAATATCACAACAAAGTGATGGGGCTATGGATTGTCATCCCTAATAGGGAGCTAATAAAGAGCAACTATATTGCTAGTAGTGTGCATTTGGTTGGTTTAATTTTTAGATTAAGATTTAGTTTGGGCCAACTTTTTTATTATTTTTTGAAGCAGTTTTTTAGTTTTAGAAAGCAGTAAGAAAGTCGTTCCAAACGAAGCCTAAGGTTTCGTTCGGGATAGTTTTTTTATAGCTTTCTAGCAAAAAAAATATTGAACTATAAATTTTTGCACTAGAAAGCTGCTTTAAAAAGCAGTAAGAAAGCTGTCACAAATGAAGTCTAACTAAATCAATGGATTTCAGTTCTAAATTTCTGAAATCAATTGATTTAGTTAATATTAAAACTAAATTGATGTTGAGTTCATTGAGTTTCATTTGATTGTGGATGAATCAAAATTTAATTTTCTTTATTAATGAACATAATTAACTTCAACTTAAATAACATATATCAACAAAAAAAAGTTAAGATTTTCTTGATAAATTTTATAAAATTAGCATGTGAAATAAATATTATCCACATTGAAATAAATATTCATGCACATGAAGTCATATCAAAATGGACACAATTAGATAAATGGGTTTAAGGTTTTGTTTGAGATGATTTTCTTATTGTTTCATAAAGCAGCTTTATAGTATACTAGAAAGCAATTTTAAGAAACAGTAAGAAAGCCGTACCAAACAAAACTTAAGTTGTAATATTCTCTAACATCAAACTCTTATTTTTTCTCAATCCCCCTTTACTAATTATGCATCACAAGTAAATATGTGTTGATTTATTTTTGTATGAGGATGTAGATTGAGAGGGATTAAGATTAATACATTTCATTCTATGATCCCATTTATTTTTCAATTATCTTATTAATTTTTTATTTGAATATTTATAATTTATAGACTTTGTTGATTTAATATTTAAAGAAATTAATATAAATTAAATTTTTCCTTTGATTTTATAAAAATAAGAAATAAACTAATCATTGAAAATAAAAAAGTCAAAATTACAACAAATAATCAAATCAATATTTAAACTATTAAATCAAGCTACAAAATGAAATTATAGATCAAAGAATGAATGATATTTTTAAATTGGGATAATCATATATATTAAAAAAAATATATGCTTCTTGTATTAATAATAAGGTAATCATTCAACTTGTTTTTAGAATATGAAAGAAATGTGTTATAAATTGTAAGTATTTTTTCATCTTTTTTTTTATATATTTTTAAAAGAAATTATTATTTTTTAAATCTACCAATGCCAGTCATAAGTACAAATGAAAATTTTTAAAAATATTTGAAATTTTTAATTTGTGCATTACCATAAATAGAACTACTTAAAAGAAATGAGAGAAACTTTACACATGCCTTGCATTTCTTTAATAATTAGAGGAGACATGCTTAAATTGTACTATTTGTATCTCATTGGGATTAGTGTTTATATATCATATGTTGATCTCAAAGAAAAAAAAAAAATGTTAGGATGGACCATAGGTTGGTGAACTTGAACCATCTAAATGAGCTATTGGACAATAAACAACAACATCAAGTATTTATCCCACAACGTGGGATCGGCTACATGAATCCTTTTTTCATCGAGTCTGATTAAATGTCAAATTCTAATTTATATCTAATAAAAAAGTCATTTCTAATATTTTTTAACCAAGTCTTTTTAGATCTACATCTACCTTTCTTAACATAGTTTAAATATAATATATATACTTTCTTGATCAGATCATCTGAAGACCACCGTTTTATGTGACCAAAGCATCTAAGGTGACTCTGTCTAATCTTATATGCCACTGGAGTTACTCCAACATTTTCACATATATGTTCACTTCGTATCTTGTATTCGAGAGTAAAGCCACGCACCCACTTGAGTATTCTCATCTCTGCAACGCTTAATATTATACTTCTCTTTTATTGGAAAACATTATGCACCATAAAGCATTACTTGTCTAACCACCATCTTATAAAAATTTCCCTTAAATTTGAGCAGTATTTTTCTATCATATAACAAACCTGATGCATTCATCCACTCCATCCATCCAACTTAAATTTTACTAATAATATTCCCGTCTATTTCACCATCACTCTCAATAATAGACCAAGATATCTAAAAAAAAAATCTATTTTGATTTTAAAAATCCTCCTATTCTCATCATAAGAAAATAAAATATAAAAAATAAAATAAAAAATAAAAAATTTAAAATCCCAGGATCCAATCGACAACCCCACTCTAGCTTCGACTCAAATTCATTGCTACTCGCCTACTCATTTCCCGCAACTCCAAAATGGAATTTCTCCCTTCCCACGTTTTCCATGTCCCGCCCGTTCAAAGAAGAAACTGGATTCGGTGATCGCGGTCCGACGGGTCTGCGACTTCGGGGCTCTCTTTGTGCTCGCAGTTTTACTCATTTCGCGCCTCGTTAACAGGTAAACGATGCCGTTCAGTATCACATCTTATTTTTCATCTTGCTCTCGTTTCCGCTCGCCATTTTAGAGCTTGGAGTCCCTCTCTGGCCCTCTCGCTCTCTCGTAAGAGGGAAATTGACAGAAATCAAAGAGGGCCTAGTCTGGGATCCAATCCCTGCCCCCAATCTTTTCTTCTAGTTTATTTTTTTGGGCGCGTGTTAGGGTTTCTGATGTTTATTCGTGATCAAAATATCAGCTTGGAACTCTAAGACGAACTATAGGGCAGAAGAAGATTATTAAACGGAGCCTAAGGGGCCAAATGCCGAGCCTGAAGCGGTGCAAGGCTGAAACTGGCGGCGAGGTCGACGGCAATGGGACTGTAGAGAGCAGCGGGAAGAATCGGAGAGTGGACATGTTTTTTCCAATGGACATCAGCAATGTAGAAGAATCGCCAGAGCGTAAAAAAAAGATCTTTGACGATAAAAAAGACGTTTTTATCGTACCCGCCGAATCTAATTCCCTTGCATTGGTTAGCGAAGAGGACTACCGTAGGGCTTGCAGGAACTTTCGTGTTAAGAAGTACTCTGCTTCGCGAAGTACTCTCACTTCTCTATCCGAAAGTTTTCTGGGGGTGGAAGATCCTGCGAGCTTTTATTCCGACGCAGTTAGCAAGGAGCCTAATTTGGGAAGGGAGATAGTTGAAAGACGGAAGGATTACTTTTTTCCAGGGGATTTTAGCTTAGGGGATGTGGTTTGGGCGAAATCAGGGAAGAAGTATCCTGCTTGGCCTGCGGTTGTAATCAATCCAATGCAGCAAGCTCCTGCTATGGTCCTCAATTCCTGCATTCCTGGAGCTCTTTGTGTGATGTTCTTTGGGTTCTCTGGAAATGGACAAGAAAGGGTATTTTTTCTTGTCTGTACTTTGATGTTAATTCTCGACCTGATTTATTTAATTCCATTATGCTTTTCATGGGCAGGATTACGGCTGGGTGAAACAAGGGATGCTATTTCCATTCATAGATTATTTGGATAAGTTTGTAACTTAAGCTCTGTAACAATGCAATTTTGTTTCATTAGTAGTTTTTGTTTCGAACCATTAGTCTTTTTTTTGCAGGTTTCAAGGGCAGACGCAGCTCTACAAGAGCAAACCCAGTGAGTTCCGGATGGCTATCGAGGAAGCCTTCTTAGCCGATTATGGTTTTGTAGGAGCCGAAGTTGATGAAATGAGCATGATCGGGCAAATGCCATATGATCAATCTGTTCTTAGAGGGATCCAAGAAGCAACCAGCTCGAACCATGACCTGGAATGTCATTCACTTATACAGGCAAGATTATTGCAGACATTAGTTTTTTTACTTATTAGAACATCATATATCGTACAACTGTAGTTGCGTGGAAGGAGGAAATATGTGAAGTAGGCATTTATTCAGGGAGATCAAGTTTTGAAATCCAAATTTTGTAATCCTATTTTGGATGAAACTAAGGTTTTAAGGCCTGATTTTCATATTGGTTTCAGACTCCTTTGTGGAGTATCGGTATCAGAACTTTTGGCCTTTCATTTTGATCATTGTTGATTTTGGTACTTTCAGAACTAATTTATGCAATTAAAAATTTGCTTATTCAAACAATAGCACGATGTCATCATAGCAGCAACAACAACAACAACAACATCAAGCCTTTATCCCACTACGTGGGGTCGGCTACATGAATCCTTTTTTTCCATTGTGTCCTATTAAAAGTCAAATTCTCGTTTAAATCTAATAAAGAAAGGTCATTCATAATATTTTTTAACCAAGTCTTTTTAGGTCTACCCCTACCTTTCTTAACATAAGTCAAATCTAATACCTCTACTCTCCTAACCGGGTCATCGCAAGGCCGTCGTTTTATGTGACCAAACCATCTAAGGCGACTTTCTCTAATCTTATCTTCTACTGGAGCTACTCCAACCTTTTCACGTATATGCTCATTTCGTATCCTATCTCTAAGGGTAAAGCCACTCATCCACCTGAGCATCCTCATATTATGCTTCTCTTTTAAAGGCCAACATTCGGCACCATAAAGCATTGCAGGCCTCACTACCATCTTATAGAATTTTCCCTTAAGTTTGAGGGGTACATTTCTATCACATAACAAGCCCGATGCATTCATCGACTTCAACCATCCAACTTGAATTATGCTGATAATATCCCCATCTATTTCACCATCACTCTGAACAATAGATCCAAGATATCTAAAACGTGTACTCTTATTAATGACTTGATCGCCCAAAGTCACAATCCCCTCACTAGGTCTATTACTACTAAAATTACACTCCATATATTCCGTTTTAGATCTACTCAAGCAAAAACTTTTAGACTCTAAGGTTGACATCCATAATTCAAGTTTACCTTCAACTCCCTCTCTAGTCTTATCAACAAGAAGAATATCATCAGCAAAAAACATACACCAAGGTACATCCTCTTGCAAATGTCTAGTGAGAACATCCATGACTAAAGCAAAAAGATACGAGCTTAAGGCTGATCCTTGATGTAACCCAACCGAAATAGGGAAATACTTGATCAATCCACTTATCCACCTTGTGTTTGAACACAAGTAATTGCTCCTACATACATATCTTTAATGATTTGAATATAAGCATTATTGACTCCTTTCTTTTCAAGAACTCTCCATAGCACTTCTCTTGGAACTTTATCATATGCTTTTTCTAAATCAATAAATATCATATGTAGATCCTCCTTATTTTCTCTATATTTCTCCATCAAACCTCTTAATAAATGTATGACTTCCATAGTCGACCTACCCGGCATGAATCCAAATTGATTTTGAGAAACATTAGTATCACGCCGCAACCTATGCTCCATAACTCGCTCCCATAGTTTTAAAGTATGACACATTAACTTAATACCTCTATAATTCGCACAATCTTGTGCATCACCTTTATTCTTAAAAATAGGAATTAACACACTCATTCTCCACTCATCTGACATCTTCTTAGTCTTCAAAATAGTATTAAAAAGTTTAGTAAGCCATGAAATTCCTTCATCTCCTAAGCATTTCCGCACCTCTATTGAAATATCATCAGGTCCAACAGCTTTTCCACCCTTCATTTTCTTTAAAGCCTCTCTAACTTCAGTTTTACTAATACGCCGATAAAAATATAGATCTTTATTTTCATCTAGGGTGCTAAGGTCACTATAGTCAATCTTATTATCACAATCTTCATTAAAAAGTTTAGCAAAATATCTCATCCATCTTTGTTGAATATCATCTTCTAAGAAAAGTATTTTTTGATCTTCATCTTTAATACACTTCACTTGAACTAAATCCTTACTACTATCTCTTTGTTTGACTAACTTATACATATATCTTTCTCCCTCTTTAGTATCTAATATATTATATAAATCACTAAAAGCTAATGCCTTTGCATCGCATATTGCTTTCTTATCATCCTTACGAGCCACTTTATATATTTCCCAATTATCAGAGTTTTTAAAATTAAACCAATTTTTATAACAAAGCTTTTTATTTTTAATTTTTTCTTGCACATTAGGATTCCACCACCAACTATTTTTACTATTGGGAGCTTTTCCCTTTGATACTCCAAGGACATCTTTTGCAATATTCTTAATATCACTAGCCACTTTTTCCCACATAATATTAGCATCCTCATGCACAGACAAAATCTTAAGATCTAAAAACTTATTTCCAAAAATATTTTTGTTAATATTCTTTAAATGCCCCCATTTAATCCTAGAAAATTGTTTTACTTTATTTTTTATTTTATGCCCCTTTATCTTAAAGTCCAAAACTAATAATCGATGTTGGGTACATAAATTTTCACTCGGAATAATTTTACAATCTTTGCAATCTAAACGATTTAATTTTCTAATAAAAAAATAATCAATCTGGGTTGTATTATATCTATTTTTATAAGTGATGAGATACTCATTCCTTTTCTTAAATAAGGTATTAGCAATTAAAAAATCATAAGCTAAACAAAAAGCCAATATGGTCTTGTCACCTTCATTCGTCGTTCCAAATCCATGGCCACCATGAATGCTTTTAAAATCATCTACCTCTCTACCAACATGTCCATTTAAATCTCCTCCAATAAAAACTCTTTCTTCAAGAGGTATATTTTGTATTAATTCTTCTAAGTCATTCAAAAAATTTAATTTAGAACTCATATCCAAACCTACTTGAGGAGCATAAACATTTATAATATTAACAATCTTATGATCAACAACAATCTTTAAAGCTATAATTCTATCTCCAATCCTATTAATTTTTATAACATTATCCTTTAAACTCTTATCTATAATAATATCTACACCATTTCTAGTACAACTCCTACCCGAATACCAAAGTTTAAATCCTAAACTATCAATTTCCTTTGCCTTATCTCCAACCCATTTAGTTTCCTGAATGCACAAAAAATTTAACTTCCTATGAATCATAATATCTATTAATTCCATTAATTTTCCTGTAAGGGAACCTATATTCCAAGTTCCTATCCTAATTTTAGTTTCATGGACTAGCTTCTTTGCCCACATCCGTCCTTGATGTGGAAACCCTTGCCTATTTAACACTGCACCCGGGCGCTGGTGCAGCGCCCCTTGCACACTTGTCACTGTATTCAGGCCATACGGCGAGTCGCTTCCAGGGAACGCCCTAGCATTAACACAATTTCTTAAAGGATTCATGTCATTATTGTTCGACAAGTTTTACGCTGGCTGTCGACTACCTAACACAACCCTCCACTTTTCTCATCCAGGACTTGGGACCTGGCAACGACAGTGTTACATGATGTCATCATAGATGTAACATAAATAAATCATGTAGCATTTATAAATTATGTTTTAAGATTTTAAACTATGTTTAAGAACAATGTACTTTAAAAAAAATTGAAAGTGAATTACAGTTTTTTTTTTTAAAATTAGAAAAAAAGTGGTCAGGCTGTTTGGTTTGCTAATTGTTTCTCTCTCCCAATGCTAGCTAGCACATGTTTAGCTCTAGGAGTGTCAAAATGGGTCCGCGGATTGGGTTGGCGTCGAACACGGATTGACTCTAACCCGATCCGATTTTGCAAACGGGTTAGGATTGCCAACTCGGACCTGACCTGCGCGGATTACATGATTGACCCGACACAACCCGCCAACCCGCTCTATTTTGAATTCTGCCCGTCCTCCGTCCCTCGTGCGGGCATGCCGAGTGGCCAGGCAAGTTAGGTGAGGTGGCTAGGCCGAGGCGGTGCCTCCTGCTGCTTGTGTTGAGTTCATATTTGTTCTGTCTTATTCTTTTTATAGATGGCATTTTCAGGAAACCATCTCAAAGCAATATAACATTATTTAATGTGATAGTAGGAGACTTTCATGTTAAATATTTCTCAAAGTAAATATCGAGTTCCCTAGCTTGAGCCACATTGTCAAACTTGTCACAGTTATTTAGCTTATATTCATTTTCTTGATCACTGCAGCTATTTCTATACCAGCTAAATATGGCATGTTTTCTTAATCCTAGACGTGTGCGACCATTATATGTAACTGCTGTATACAAAAATTGGCTGAGATGTTCAGTTTACCTGATTACTTTTTAAGTTTAGGGCGATGACAAATCAGGACCTCGATGTCATAGTTGTGGATTGATCATTCAATCCAAAGGCACAAAGAAGATGAAGATGCTGTCGGAACAATTGGTCTGTAGGCACTGTGCAAAGGTATTATTCACTCCGCCATTGACTTCTTTAAGGAAATTCCCTGGAATCCCCCCAATGCTAAATATAGATTTATGATCTGACCATCTTCTGAAGTATTAATTGTTATCTTTCATCATGCACAATCTTTTCAGTTGTTGAGGTCAAAACAATACTGTGGCATATGTAAAAAGATCTGGCATCACACAGATGGTGGTAGTTGGGTAAGTTGAATTACATCATTGTCAAAATGGTTATGTCTTTGATTTTCATAGAAATGCCAGTTCAAATTTGTTAAGACCTTCTCCAACCAAACTTCAAATGCATGAATGACATTGCACGCGAGCTCCAGCCGAACGACAAAACTTCCGATATTTGATTGCAGGTGAACAATGCGACGTCAATATTGGTGTTGCACTGTTCACCTATGCTATTTTTCTGTCTCTATCAGATTTGCCGAAGAAATGCACTAAGGAGAAAGACGGTTACCTAGGCGCAAAATGGAGTTCGATTGAAGATGAATCACACCATTTTTTTGTTATACTGCATTTTGGAGTGAAAAATGAGATTTTCGGTTGGGGATGCCCTAAGCCTTTATCTGAACCATTCAATAAATTATAGGTTTGCTGTGATGGATGCCAAATTTGGGTTCATGCGGAATGTGACAAAATATGTGACAACCTTAAGGTCAGCTTGAAGTCATCTTGTTAGTATTAACTTATCATTGGGATTACTGTGGCCATCATCTTTTGTATGTGTTTTATTCATATAACTTCATGTTATGAAGGATATTGAAAACTCCGATTACTACTGTCCGGAGTGCAAGTCAAAATTTAATTTTGAATCAACAAATGCAAAGAAGAAGCACTCTCAAGCGAGGTAATTATGCTTTGCTTGTATTTGTTTCTATATGTTGATTTCAGGTTCATATCTATGTCATTTGTTTATGATTTTGTATTGTTCTTAGACTAATATTTCTTCTCTTCTTAACAGAGATGTTAACAATTTGCAAGTGGCACGACCTGGTGAGATAGCTGTAGTTTGCTGTGGTGTGGATGGAACATACTTCGTTGAGCAGCACATGTGAGCATCAACTCATCATGAATCTAACCTTAAACTGTATTATTATTTAATTTTGATTTCATCACATATGATAAATTTTGTTCTGAGTGTTTTCCTGGCAGTAGTAGTCATAATCCTACTTGGATATGGTTTGAACAGTGAATATCAAAACCCCTTTCTTTCGTTTGCACTAATATTTGGTATTTAGTTTCTAAAAATTGGATGTTTATCTTTCTAATGGCTTGAGATCAATTGATGAATGAGTGTAGAATATCTCACACTGCAAGAAAACTGTCAGTCTTTTTGAAATTTTGATTGTTTAATTGATTGGTCTAGAATCAGTTTGTAAATTGATAGATTTCTATTTCTACCAGCCCAACTACTTGAAAATTCATTTTAGGAAATATATTCAGAGAAGGAAATGAAGCATACTTACAACGCTGATTTGCAAGAATTCTTCTTTGGGATTGTTTGGTATCAATTCATATGAGGGCATTGAAAAGAAAATCTTATGCAGGATTGCTGAAGCGACCAAGATGCAACTTAGAGTTGTGATAGGAAATACTTGATTTCAAGTATTTCCTAGCCAAATCTGAAGTAAAACGAGAAAAAAACTGCTGTTTTCAGCAGAGGACAGCAGCCAAACATAGGAAAACAACGAGAAAATTGAGAGAAAATTCAAGAAGAAACTTGGATTCCACTAGATAATGAATAAAATAGCAAAGATACAATTGATCCTCAATTCGAGAGGAGGATCGATCTCTCCCAAATCTCTAGACGCCGCTAGAGCCTAAAGGAACCTAAATCTAAGAGATCTCAAATTTCAGCCAAATTCAAGATGATCAAATCCTAGGAAAATCTACTATTTAATGCATACAAATCAAAAGGAAATCCCTAAACAGTCCCTACATTCAAATTTTCCTCTCAAAACCTTCAAAAACACTTCCTAAAATGCTCTTCTTGAGCGGACGGCCCGCCGGATCTCCGCCTCCTGCGGAGATTTTGCGTATTACGCGACTTTGCCGGTCCCGTGCGGACCGACTGGACCGGTCCAGTGGACCGGTACTGGACCGGTCTAACAAGTTGGCGGTTACAACATTGATTAAGAAAGGTTTGGGTGTAGTATAGATTATGTAGATTTTAACTATAAAATTGGTTTATCTGGGTTTACGCTTGTTCAAAAAATATTGCCTAATTAATATGTAGACTCATCTGAATGTGTTATGCTTAGCTAATTATGCCATAATTATTAGAATTACAACCCAATAACCAGGTGCCAACGTTATTTGCTAACCAAAAATATGGCATTGGAAGGCCGATGTTTTACATGACCAAACCATCTAAGACGACTCTCTTTAATCTTATCTTTCACTAGAACTACTTTAACCTTTTCCCGGATATGCTCGATTTGTATCCTGTTTCTAAGAGTCTGCCCACTCATCCACATGAGCATCCTCTTCTCAGCAAACACTTAACATAATATTATGTTTCTCTTTTAATGGCCAACATTCTATGCCATAAAGCATTGCAGGTCTCACCACTGTCTTATAAAAATTTTCGTTATGATTGAGTGGTACTTTTCTATCACACACAAACCTGCAACATTCCTCCACTTCAACCATCCAACTTGAATTCTACTAATAATATCCCCATCTATTTTACCAACACTTTGAACAATAGACCAAATATATCTAAAATGAGTACACTTATTAATGACTTGATTGCTCAAAGTTACAAACCCCCCACTATATCTATTACTATTAAAATTACACTCCATGTATTCGGTTTTAGATCTACTCAAATGAAAACCTTTAAATTATAAGGGTGACCTCCATAATCGAGTTTACCTTCAACTCCCTCTCCAGTCTTATCAACAAGAAGAATATCATCAGCAAAAGCATACACCAAGGTACATCCTCTTGCAAATGTCTAGTGAGAACATCCATGACTAAAGCAAAAATATGATGGCTTAAGGCTGATACTTGATGTAATCCAATTGAAATAGGAAAATACTTGGTCAAATCACTTTGTGTTTGAACATAAGTAACAACTCCTACATACATATCTCTGATGACTTGAATGTAAGCATTATCTTTTCTAGAACTCTCCATAGCACTTCTCTTAAAACTTTATCATATGCTTTCTCTAAATCAATAAATATCATATGTTGATCCTCTTTTGTCTCTCTCAACTTCTCCATCAACCCTCTCAATAAATGAATAGCTTCCATAGTAGACCTTTTTTGGCTTAGATGGAGAAAAAATGGTTTTGGCTTTGAACAGGTGGACTCTAGCCCACCCTTTTATCCTGAATTCATCCCCCCTTTTGTGATGAACCATTTACTTTTTTATCACGTATATCTTAGGCTCATAACAAATTACAATCTTTTTAATTCTTAAATATAAGCATTGAAGGCTATTCTAGTTTGATACAGTTGCCCATGCTGAACTTGTGTTAGACCATGTTTTTGGTTATCATCCGCATATTATACAGGCTATGGCAGCACATGTCTTCATGTCTAGTCATTTGGATTTGTTGAATTTGACTAATCCGAACACCCTCTTCAAACTGGGAGATATTGTCCAAGTTACCTTGTTATGTTTAAGTACAGCTTATGAGCATAGACCACAATAGAAGCTCCTGCCCTATAATCTTGCAGTTTTGGTTAGGGCTATAAATGAGTCGAGTCGAGTTTAGGCCCTTATTGGCTCGACTCGTTAGTTGGAAAGTGAGCTCGAGTTCGAGCTCGTCTCACTGCAAACAAGCTTGAGTCGGCTTGCGAGCCATGGTGGGAATTTTTAAATTTAGGCGGGATTTTTAAAATTAAGCTGGATTTTTAAAACTTAAGCGGGATTTTTAAAACTTAGTCAAAATTTAGGAAAAAAAGAAGAAATATTTAACATTTAAATAAAACTTAGGTGGTTTTTATTAATTTTTTTTAAAATTTAAATTTAATAAATAAAATAAAGTTATTTTAAAAATATTAATATTTATTCAAGCAGGCTCGCGAGCCGAACCGGCTCAAGCTTGAACTCGAACTCGACTTCTGAGCTCAATAAGCTTGGCTCGCGAACCCATAAACGAGTCGAGCTCGAGCCGGCTAGTTCGGCTCGGCTCACTTACACCCTTAGTTTTGGTTGATTTACATGAAGAATTGGATCAGTCTAAGAAGGTGGCTTGTAGCTTCTTTGTCACTGACAACTCACTAATTAAAAAGTTGATTTTGTGTGTTGTATGATCAGTCAAGTTAGTGATTACAAATTAAAGTTTTAAAAGAGATTTTTTATGCTTGGTGTTTGTTATTATTTAAAATAACAACTCTTATGGAGAAGTCTCCTTGTTGTTCATGTTTTTCTTTTCAGATATTGATCAATATTTGCATGCCCTGAGACCTGATGAAGGACATTGCTTTTGTGTAGGGTATTATGCCATTGTGGTTCTTGCAAGCTTCAGAAGCTAACGCCAAGTGAATGGGAGAGGCATACTGGCTGCAGAGGCAAGAAGTGGAAGAGTAGTTTAAAAGTTAAAAGTACAATGCTGGCACTAGGAAAATGGGTACATACTTTGTGACCAGCAATTCAACACATAATATTGTTAGCATTCTTGAGATGCCATTTCCTTTTCTTTTCTTGGATAATTCCTCTAGTTTAATTGTTCTTATGGATATTGCAATAAATCGTTAATGAGTTGACCTATAGCTAGATTTGTTGATCATCCTAATGTTGTTCTACAGTTGGATCATTATGATGCGCACTTCCCAAACCATGCTAAGGGCCCATCATTAAAAGTGAGAAAAGAGAAATTGCTTGCTTGTTTACATGGTAAAAAGCTTTAATTTGAGTCAGCATTTGCTTATTTATTTTAACAGTAACATCAATCTTGCTCCATTTCTGCTATGGATATCTATGCATGATGAGTTGATTATGATTTTGATTTCATCTCAACAGAAGGATATCAGCCGGTGTTTGCTAAATGGACAACAGAGCGCTGCGCAATCTGTAGATGGGTTGAGGACTGGGATTACAATAAGATTATAATTTGTAACAGGTATTTTTCTTGGTTTTTTTTAACATATAAGATATTCGGGGATAGTTGATCTTCTTATTGTAAAAAGGCGTTGGTATTGCTCATTATTGCTTTAAATATACCTGAATAATCATACCTATAAAGAAAATTAAAAAATACTAGTCTATCGATTTAATTTCCCAGGTGTCAAGTGGCTGTTCACCAAGAATGCTATGGAGCAAAAAATATTCGAGATTTCACATCCTGGGTGTGTAGAGCTTGCGAAAAACCTCAATATAAACGAGAGTGTTGCCTTTGCCCAGTGAAAGGTACTTTTATATTTCTAGATTATTATTGATGGGAAAGAGATTTCTATGTATATATTCAATATAGAACCCTTCTGCATATGCTAATAGAATTAATACAATATGCCAATTTATACCACAATAAACATGCTCCACTATCTCTCTCTCTCTCTCTCTCTTTATATATATATAATATAAAATACATGTTAATTTCTTTTGTTGATTTTTTAATTGACTAATTTGGTATGTTCTACTTTAGTTGCCATGATGATACAAACAGTTTTTAAGTTGGTGTAAGATTTTTAGGAGTCTAGTGCTCCTAATGCAATATTGGATGATATACATGGTGAAAACGCATTAAAACACAATCTACAATTTACGAACTCGTTACTTTGATAAAAATCAGCTTTAATAAAAATATGACAAACATGCTTCATCAATTTCAAATTAATAGTCACCAAAATTTGAAATTCCACAATAAAGTAATGAAATAACTTAAAATTTTAGCAATGGCAAAGCTCACACAACGAAAAGGAAGTTCCATACATATTACACTTGATAAAATTCCAACTGCACACAAAAATCAACTTCTAAAGAAATTAGAAAAATGATAAAGATAGAAATCACCTAAAGGAAGAACCAAACCTCACTCTGGTACAAGGAGAGACTCTTAAAGTGTTCACCAATACCTATGAAGCACTTGAGAAATACAGCCAACTAGTGCAATCAAAATAATTGAGGAAAATTAGAATATGTCACAATATTCAATGTACAATGATTATTAGCTGTAGAAGCAGAACCTCAGACTGGCAAATTACTGGAACTCAGATTCAACATGACTATATCTCTTAGTCAATAGAGAATACCTCTGTTTATAATAGAGGAATCAAAACAATATGCTGAAGTATGCATACTCTATTAACTTTATATATGTTGAGTAAATGGTCCAGTTCTTGTTTTTCTACATAAAGCAAATCTCATGTTCACCAATTATGCGTAATTAAATCGTAGTAGTTAATGCATTTCAATGTTATAATACTTTGTACTTAAGTACTTACAAGATAAATTTTTAATAAATGGATGCTTATTAGTATGAAACATAGAATTTGTAATGAATTTTGATAGGTGGTGCTTTGAAGCCAACTGATATTGAGGAACTCTGGGTTCATGTTACATGCGCATGGTTTCAACCAGAAGTCTCTTTCTTAAGTGATGAAAAGATGGAGCCTGCTGTTGGAATATTGAACGTCCCATTACAATCATTGGCAAAGGTCAATACTATAAATAACACTGTGAACTTGGATTAGATGATTTCTGCAATGTTTTATAGTTCATGCTCTACAATGATTTTTAAAGCCATAAATTAGTTGCTGATGTTTTCATGCCCTCTCAGACATGTTCGATATGTAAGCAGATGCATGGTTCTTGCACACAATGCTATAGATGTTCCACCTACTATCATGCTATGTGTGCATCAAGAGCTGGATATCGCATGGAGGTATGCCGGCGAACATGTAATGGACTATCTAGGTTAATTATAATATGCTGGAATATTCTAGGCTATTAAATTGCTTTTGTCATACTTACTGTGGAGCTGATGAGTCTCTTGAATTATTTAGACAGGTTGTCGTATCTTAAATTTGGAAGGCGGTACACTCCAATAACATGTGGCATGATGAAGGCATTATCCTCAACATTTGACATTAACCTTAGAAGTCAAGATCAATTAAATATATTTTATACTTGAGAGAAAAAATTTCATATACAATTAATTGTAAAGTAGAACATGTGAAAGTAAACATGTTTTATCTAAAACCTAATATGCCTTTTGAAATTTTACTTCGGAACTTAAAACTTGTTAAAACTCTCCTCAACGACACAAAAAAGAAAAGGGTTGCAGAGAGGCTGGGGTGAAAAATTTTCGGAGCCACACTTTCAACTCCCTCTCTAGTCTTATCAGTAAGAAGAATATCATCAGCAAAAAGCATACACCGATGGACAACCTCTCGCAAAAGGAATGCAGAGTAAAATTTGAAGTAAAAGGAATTCACCATCTAGTTCAAATCCATAATGTATTTGGAACTTCTGAGATTTTAGCGATTTTCAAATACATTGGAAATTGATCTCCATTGCCACCGCCGACTGCTACCTCCACCACTGCGGCATACCGTCGCAGCCAACCCTTGCCGCCGCCGTCTATCGCTGGTCACCCCCGCCACCGCCGACGGACGCCAGCCACCCTGGCAGGCCAATCCTGACTTCACCACGCGTCACCCGTCATCTTACCTTACACTTCATTCACTTTACTTCAAGCACAAAAAAAAAAGGCAAAAGCTTGCATTTACTTTACACTCAACCAAACAACTCTAAATTATTTCAAATAAACTACAATCATTTTACACTGCATTTCTTTTTCATGCAACGAAACAGCCCCTTGATGTAATATCTTTCAATATTATTCTGTTGCTATTAAGAAAATACTAAGATGACAACTTTTATTCGCTAGAACCTGCAAATAAGCACAAAGAACACACAAAATGTCGTGGAAACAAAATAATCAAATATAATGACTAGAAGCAACAAAAGATGGTAACATATTTCCTTGAAAACTTAAAAGCAAGAAAATATAGTCATCTTATCACTAATCATCATGAAAAACTTACAAGAGATGGGATAAATGAGTAAACTGAAGGAAGGCATATAAATGCCAACTCCAATACTCAGAGATTGAACATTTGGAGGGATATGAGTTGATGACTTCTATCAAGCACTAGTTATGATAAACTCCTTAAATGTTTAGCACAAATTAATCTTGATTTCGCTTCTCCCAGTGAGGAAGGATCCTCGATACTCTATATGGTGCAGCCATCTCAACTTCTGCTTTTCTACTAGTGTGATAAAAGCTGCTAATGGAGACAAGAAGATTTGCTTCTCCTGGCAAGTAAGGATCTCTGCCTTTCTCAAAGAGGAAGGAGCATCGCTTCTCTCAGAGGTGGATATGGATAGTGCCATAGTGGTATCACTAAAACAAATGAATGAGTTATCTTTGATCTCTACTTATCAAGTTCTCTCTTGTAGCCGAGGGGTATTATAGAGCAATAATTAAATTAAAATGACAGCAAGGGTTAAATTATAAATGGAGTTTTAAGATTTATCTTTTAAAATATTGAAGATAATGATTTTCTCTTAACGAAATCACATGTGATTTTTGAATGGTGGTATAAATTTTTCTTATATATCATCTTGTCAAATAATCCAGTAAAAAGACACTTGATGCTGTGTTGTAGTTCTTGTTAGCAGCAAGAATGTCAAACGGATGCAAACAACCATGAAGAAATCCTTCAAGCATCATCATGCTTATCATTATCATAATCATATTAGGGGTCAGCTTCGTGAATTTCTTTCCTCCATTTGTTTTTTTAGTGTCACTTGAGTTCTTAATTCTACTTTGTGTGTTTTTCCATTACTTGATATTGATTCCATAACATTGGATGATAGACAAGGAAGGAAAACAAACTACTTGTTGCCAAAATGATTATGGGTGTCAATTTCGGGTCACGAGTCGGGTTCGGGTTGAACCCGAAACTGACCCAACATTATTCGGGTCAACCCGAACCCGAACCATTTTTGCAAACGGGTTGATTTTTTTGACCCGAGCCCGACCTGCTTGGGGTCCGGATCAATCGACACGACCCGAATGTCTCGGGACTGAGAAAAAATAACTAGTTTTTGGGTCAAAAAATGGGTCAATCCCCGCTTTTCAGGTAAAAAATTGGTCAATCTGGGTTTCCGGGTCAAAAATGAGTTTTCAGGTAAAAAACAGGTCAATTTGGGGTCAAAGTGTCAACCCGACCCAAATTTTAAAACGGGTCGAATTGTTGAACCCAAACCCGACCTGTTTCGGGTTTGGGTCGACTTTAACCCGGAATTTTCGGGTCGGGTTCGAGTCGGGTTTTTGGATCGTGTCAAATATTGACACCCCTAAAAATGATTATAAAGATAAGTGCCTCGAATGATACCCTAAACAAGCTAATATAGACCTTGGCCAAATTTTTTTTAATCAATATATAGAAACTAGAAAGAGAAATTCCAATAATGAACTCATGAGCATTCTCTGAAATTTGGTTCTGGGAAGGCTTACTGCATCAATTTCCAAATCCCTGAAGGCTGCATTAGCTTGTGGTTTTGGGATGAAAATAGCTACTCTTATCAGCCTTCTTGTTTAACCTATTGCTGGAATTTTCCAGCCCACCTGATGACCGACGTCTTCCTTGAATCAAGACTAGTGGGCTTTCAGGAGAAGAACCTGACATGATTAGGTAATAAATTCCCCATTGAGGTAAATAACAAGGTAGGTCGCAGTTTTCAAGAAAAGAAATTAATTAAGAACAAAAATAGAAACAGGGTACCTGATTTAGGGACGTTCTTGAATCACCAGCTGTTGAAATCTGCTGCCTGATGAACTTATGGATTACAAAACGTCAGATTGCCAATGGGTTCCATGGCCAATTTTTCCTGCCCAATTATTCTAAAAGTTGGAATTCCATCCATAACTTGGTAAAAACAGCAAAATACCCTTTTCTACTCACTGGAACATTTCGCCAACTCAAGAAAATAGGATTTCTAGGTATTTGGAGAATCCCTTCAGCCTTTATGTAATAGAAGAAACCCAACCCGAGAACTTCTTCCTCAAAGATTGGCTGCCCACACCATCTTGTTGCTGGGAAACTGCTGGCAAGGAGACCAACTGTTACTAGGGAGGACTAAGGGATCCTGGCAATCAATCTTGGTAAGTCTTGAACTCCATTATGACTTCCTTGTCACCTTCACGACAAATTATTTGGTGCGGAGTCCGGGCGTGTGGAGTCCGGACATAGCATTACGTCCGGACTTCAATTAAATTTGTACACGTGTAATATGGACACGTGGATATTTACTGTGGTTTTTGTAAGGAAATCTTTTTTTAGAAATTTAAAACGTGTAATTTGCTGCCCTTTTGCTGCTCTTGTACTGTGCTTTTGCTGCTCTTTTACTGCGCTTTCACTTTTGGTGCCCTTGCGCTTTTATTGCGCTTTTACTGCGATTTTGCTGCGCTTTCACTTTGTTGTGCTTTCACTGCGTTTTTGCCGTGCTTTTATTTTTGATGCCCTTCGACGAAAAATAAAATGACCTAAAAAATTAAATTCAATGAAATCTCCACGTGTCCGTATTATACGGGTACAAATTTATCGTCCGGACTCCGCACTAAATAATTTGCCCACCTTCACACCTTGCCTTACCTAGAATACGGATTCCACCCTAAATCTCAGGATAACCTGAAAACAACTCTAAAAAAATATCCTCCTCCCAAAAGAATATGATATATTTATCAATAACCAAAGAACACCAAGTGGTCACAAATTACCACTCCATCCCTACTTAAAGAAAATAAGAAAATCAAAAAATAAAACAAAGAAAAAAAAAAAAAATTAAGGAACCTAACCAGCTAAAATATTTAAAGACTAAATAAATAAAACCCTATCATTACTTATAGCTATATCACTTTTGATCTATCTATTTCGTTCTTAATCCTTCGATGAGTTGTTAAAACTTAAGCTCTTACTTACTCATCTTCATAACATAAAATAGTCATTTGAAATTTGATACTTTCTACTTTTAAAACTCATCACTCTGACAAAGCTGCTGCTCCTATGATCTGTTGAGCATGGATTCCCTTAACATTGCTGAATTTGGTGTTTCTTTATCCCATTGAAAGGTAGAAAACGTGCTTTAAAAAAATATCATTAAGGGACAACGATGTACCATATAACGTGCCTTTCTTTTCATACTTTTGAGATGCATTGTAACGGTTCATTTCTTTCTGCTATGGATTGGTGCTTTTTTTGGGGTATAATGTCACTCTTTATGCATGTTCTTTCTGCATATTTAGCTTTTACTCAATTATGAATGCCTTATGTGTGGATAAAAGTTTTTGAGGTGTTTTCTTTGTCTATATTTTGAGGATGAAAATCAAAGCTCTTTTATTATTGTTTTTGCAGTTACACTGCATAGTGAAAAATGACAAACAAATGACAAAAATGGTATCATATTGTGCACAACACAGGTAAACCTCGCATATACTACTTTTTAAGTTATATTTTTCAATATGCTCGGTGTGCTTCTTTTATGTAAAGCAGCATTGATTTTGCTGCAGCTTGTTTTAGATTTTGGATATTTTAGGTGAACTTTTCATGCCATTTAGGTTTTGTTTGCACTAACCATAGAAATTCTTTTTGTTCATCAATATTGGATTTGCTATCTTGAAGCATTTAAATCTGTTTCTTAAATATTGTTTCTTATTGTTAACTGTATTCTGGTTGGAAAGTCTAGACATTTAATTTTAATCAACGCAGGAGTCCAAATCTTGATAACGTTTTAATCATACAAACTCCTCTCGGAGTCTTCGCTAGTAGAAGTTTACTTCATAAAAAGGAGAAGGAAAGTTGTTGTAGACTGATTCGTAAAGACACCTGCGACGACGTGACCATCACAACGCCTATTTCAGAAACTTCTTCAGCTGCAAGGTGTCGAATCTATAACAAGATGGATTCTAAGGTACACATTGCTAAAACTTTACTTAGGCATATGGTAAAATTTATGTATTGAACCATTTTCTGTGTGGACTGAGCTGTCTTTATTTGTGGAGAATGTAACCCAGTAACTCTTTTTGTGCTTTGAACGTTTGAAACAAATTTAGTTGGACTTAAGAGATGATTGTGCGAGTTGAAGATTATTGATTCAACTGGCTGATATGTTTGCTTAATCGAATTTCAATAAATTTATGAATTGTTCTAATTTCATTTCATTTAGTCTTTGTTAGCAATGCTTCTGCATATGTGATGTGGGATCGTAGAGGGTTCAAGGTTTACTAATGCAACTTAGGATGATGTGCATGATGAAAACTCGTAAAACACAATCCAAAAGCAACTTAACTCTTTAACTTTAGCAATAATTAGTCATTTTTTGATCTAAAAACTGCAAACACTTCTATGTCATTCAAAATATTAATTTAATAGCCATTAAAATCTTAAATTCCACAACAAATATAATGCACAAATGTACAAATTCGACAATGATAAAGATTCATGATACATAAAGGACTCCTATATACATATACTTGACCGAATTTCATTCATGCACTTACATGAGCCACGAAGAAAATTAATATCAAGAACAATGATATAAATTACTAAAAAGAAGATCTATGCCTTATTTCAGTACATGGAGATTCACCTCCATAGTCTGTTGCAGGACTTGTAAAGTGCACCAAGGATAAACTTCCAACCAACACACACATAAGAGTTGAGAAAAAAAGAAATTTTATTTCAATACATGATATTCATTGATTTTTACTTAGTCTTGACAAGAAGTGCCCAAAATAGGATCTAAGATCCAATTAAAATCTAGAGTTCCAAATTTTCGTACACTTAGATAATATGAATCATCGTTATGTTCCATAATTTCAATACATATACATTCATACAAAGTAATAGGCAACAACAGGTGGTGTTTTGAGTACAATGGTAGTCAAAGGTGGTATTATTTTTTGGTAGTCATTATTCACAAATTCATTGAAATATTGATGCAATTTCACTTTCTCACTAAAACTCTCTTTATTAATTTAGATGTCAAGTAATTAAAACCATGAAAAAATCAATTTTAGTTTGTTTGATAGAGACAATTTCATTAGAAATTGATTTAGGAGTTAAATCAGCATGGTCATTTAATTTATAAACTTTAGTAGGCATGAGTTGTTCAATTTAGGTTAATATATGACTGTAAGCTCAATGCAAGTTTCACAATTAGGTTTCATTTGGGACGGCTTTTTTAGTGCTTCTTAAAGCGGCTTCTAGTTTGTACTAGAAAGCTGCTTTAAGAAGCATGAATAAAGCCGTCCCAAACGAAGCTTAATCTCAAACAGAAATTTGATTTCGGGTTTGAATTCTGACTGTATTTAAATATAGATTACATTTTGTTTTCAGTTGTAGACTGAATTTTCTTTAGAAGTTTCAATTCAATTATGACTGTATTTAATGTTGGTATAAATTTAATCTGCACAACATTAAAAGAATCCTATTATAATTTAGAATCTTTATATAATTCATTTTCAAAAGGATGTTCTTGTGTTACAATTTATTTAATAACATCAGATTCCATTATGCATAATTCTGATGTCAGTGTAGGGTTGGCATGTTTGAGAGGAGAGGATGAAGATTTTTATTTAGGGATTTTAATAATGGGTGTATCCTTGCTTTACTAACAGGTTGTTTGTAGCAGGCTTCATTATTCAAATATCTCGTTAAAATTGCACTTAGGGTTCTTAATAAATTGTAGTTTAATATAACCCTAATATCTTGCCTAAGTTCTGTAACAAAATACATTATAATGCTATATTAATCTTGAGGCAAATCATGTTTAATTACAAGATTTATAAACCTATCATTATATGCTAATATTAGAATTACTTTTTCTATATGACAGATTATTCTTTAAGCCTATTTTCTCTTTAGCCCATATTAATTTTGTTTTACTTGCAACATATTGCCAAAGTGTTGAGCATGACGAGCTAATTTATATTCAGCACGGTCATCTTTTTCAAAATTAGATAGATCATAGATATATAAACAATTTTTTTTTCAAATTTTTGATCTAACTTGAAATTTCTTCAAGATTATACCTACTATTAAATGTGGGAACATAATTTAGATCTTCATAATAATTATGTTATGTTACCTGATTTTGTTTATATCACATACTTTATTAATTTTTTGATCGTCTTAATTAACATATTTTACGATTAGTCGACATGATGACACATCTATAATTGATACAATTTGATATAGGATCATTAAAGGTCTAGGTTTACTTATGCAATATGATCTGAAGGACAATGAAAACACAAAAAAATCACAACCTATAGGCTTCAAAGTCTTTACTTTAGCAATGATTAGTCAATTTTAGTGTGAAGATTACATAAATTCATCTTTAATTAAAAACAATAATTTAATAGTTGTCATATTCTAAAACTTCACTTAAAAAATAATGAACGGATATAAAATTTCAGTAAGAATAATTTTATGAAAAAGAATCTGACATGTATCACACATGGCCAAATTTCAATCACACATACACAATCACCACCAAACAAATTAATAGCCACCAACATCATTGTATTTTAGACAACTTATTATTATTGGCCTTCTTGTAAAACTCTTCATAGGTCCTTCTATAGTTGATCTTTTATTGCTCTCTAATGTTTTTCAGAGTAAGCAGGAAGAGCCTATTGTTCATCATCTTACAGGTCTTCGTGTTCATCCTTTGGAGGAAATTCAAAGTTTGAATGCACCTATGGTGACTCTTCTTCTGCAATCCACAATATTTTACTAACTTTGTTTAAAGATTTTGTTCTGTTATGATTATAAAAAGAAGGGCCCTTATTTTGAACATTTCTATCAATGCTGAATAGGAGGATCCCAAATCGTTTTCCTCATTCAGTGAACGCCTTTACAATCTACAGGCATGTCTGCCCGTCACCACTTTTCTTATGAAATTTTATTCAGGCTGTATTTTCACACTTTTCCCACTCCAGTTAACAGAAAATAGTCGGATATGTTTTGGGAGATCCGTAATACATGGATGGGGCATGTTTGCACGTAGGAATATTCAAGAAGGTGAAATGGTAATTTCTGAACGCTAACATTGTTCCTAGTTTGTCTTTCACTAGATGTAGAATTTATTTATTCTTTAGAAGTTGAATCCTTAGTCTTAAGAGGTTTTGCTTTGAGGTAGATACTATTATCTTATTCAATCATATTGGTTTTCCATACAACCAGAAATTCCATACGTTCAAACAGCTATTTTTTAATCCAATATGGTCCACCTACTATTTGTATGCGACCAATTTAATTTCAGACTATCTCCTCTATAATTTATTCCATCAACGGTACAAAATTGAACCCAAATAGTCTCTCGGGGTCAAATTGGATCAACTTTGTGATTTAATTTAATATTTTAGCTTTGAAAAGTGATATATTTAGATATGGTTGCTAATTTTAGCTCATAGAGGTGTTGCATGATATGACATACGCTGCTGAAGATATGTTACAGCCGCCTCACACATTTTCAGAGAATTTCATCTCAAGCGTTGGTTTACTGTCTTCAACAATCACTACTGTTACTTTATAACTTCCTCTGTTTTTTACTTTTATGTATTGATGCTTACATATATATCTTACTGTAGCTTACAATGCTAATGGAAGAAGATGAAGTTTCTTAGTTTTTCACAGCTTGCTGTGGTTTCATTTTATGTTTCCTGTTTCTAATTTTCTGCTACAGCTTCTTTCTTAACATGGTATCAGAGCCTAATCGGCCAGCGCTATACTAATCTATTTTCTTTCTTCCCTCTCTCGGTTCCTGCTTACCTGAGGTTTTATTTTTATTTTTTTATTTTTTATCATGGCTACCACTGCTCACACTCAGCGGGCTCTCCTCAAATGCTGAGTGATATTCCGATCCTGCCTCAACTTATATATCTCATGTTCAATATAAAAAATGTAATCAGTGTCGAACTTAATGTGGATAGTCATCTCATTTGAAAATCACAAATTCTGAATATGTTTCGTGTCAATGGCTTTGAAGGTTACCTTGATGGCTCCACTATCAAATCAGTTAAACAACTTGTGTCATCTCATAATATCATTACCACTAATCTGCAGTTTCTTACTTGGAATCTTATAGATCAAAATTTGGCAGCAACTATTTATTACTCTTTATTACCTTATTTTCTCAATCTTGATTCCTGTCATGAAATTTAGTTCACCATTGAGCATCGCCTGCAATCCACGAATCGTTCTCATCTCCTTCAGCTAAAGAAAGAGCTACATTAGCTCCAAATGAATGAAAAATGCATGGTTCAGTATATGTCTGAAGTCATGCAAAAGGTTGTGTTATGCTCAAGCCTTGGGCGAGCGGGAGCCAGCCGCTCGACTGTGACCAATTGAACCTAGTATAATAGATTGGTAGGAACCTGAGTAACTGGAAGGGAGTTTTTAACCCTCTTGTGGGGCTCAGGGGAGTTAATATTCACTATGTAAGGATGAGGAATCAAGAGGGAGTTATTTAGGAAAACTTTATTTAAACTTGGGAGGGAATTATTTAGGGAAATATATTCAAATTGAAATCAAATTTGGGAGGGAATTATTTAGGGAAGGTGGCTGATTTGGAAGGGAATTAGGGGAGCTTATTTAGGGATAATTATATTGTTATTTTAATTTATATAGGGGCTGTTTGGTTGCCTGAATTAGGAGTGTAAAGCAAAACAAGTACATGTATTTATTAAATTGCGTTGTTTGGTTAATTTTGAGCGGAATAAAAGGAAACCATCGGATGCATTATGCGTGTATTTAGGGGGCTGTTTTACGGGAATTAGAAACCCGCTCATATTGAGCGGGTTACAAATTCGCTCGACGAAAATGCCTTGGCATCGTTGCTGTTCGGCTTCATTGCTTGGCAGGAGGTGTAAGATTGCACGAGAGGCTTCTTCGGATCCGTCGTTCTTGTTCGACTTCGCTCTTTCGACGCGACGTAGTCGAAGGATGCTCGAGCAGTAGATCCGGTGAGCCGGTGGAAGCTTTGCACGGTGACGAAAGTGGAGGAGTTCAAATCCTTCGTAAGAGTCCTCCCAATCACGGCCAACTAGAGTTGTTATACGACGAGTCGACGGATGGGACGAGGAGTGTGAGCTGTAAGATTGCACGAGAGGCTTCTTCGTTCTGGTTTGATTTCGCTTCTTCGATGATGTTCCCTTTACCTGTCCGATCGGATGTTCTGAAGGTAACTTTATCCCTTTCGAGCGCTTCTTCGGCCATGGCATTGATCTTCTCCGGATTCCAGAAGCCGAAACACACGGAGCTTAGCAGAAAGAGTGAGCAATAGAAACATAAGAAAGGGCTGCACTGCGTGCCGGACTCCACTATCCGTGTCCTTTCCCTTTCCTTCTCTCCCTCGCTGTCGTTCATTCTCTTCGTCTCTCTCTCTCTCTCTCTCTCTCTCTCTCTCTCTCTCTCTCTACAGAGAAACCTTCCGCTTCAATCGAAGGAGCGTAACTTGAGTTGAACCTTGAAGCTTCATTGGAAGATCCACCGACGGAGCCGTCGAATTCATGGGAAATGGCGAAGCGGGGCTACAAATTTCGTATCCTCATATTGATCGGCTTAGATTCTGCTATCTTCTGGGTTGATTTCTTCCTATGCAAAGTTATAGCTGCTCTTTGATGATGATTTGGTTTTGGATGGGATTGAGATGGAGAATAGGCTTTCTATATCGGGAACTAGCGGCTTATGCTTGGCTGAGTTTGTTTTCTAGAGGATCGCATACCCCATGATTTATCTATCATGATTATCCATTAACGTGTATTTATGTAGACTATTCAAGGAGAATCACATAATGCATTTGTAGTTTGAAGCAATCTTTGTTTCATGGCGCGTTAGTATGTTTTTCTAAGAAATTGCTCGGTGAATATTATCTGTCCAAGTGTTTTCCTATGAAACAGAGACTGTTAGCTGGATTGGCCACTGTGATAAGTTTACTCCAGTGGATTCAACTTTTATTGAATCTTGTTGGAATCTCTATATGAACTAGATGCTTTAGCAATTAGTTATTCATAGGATTTGATATTTATCATTTTTTTACTCATAGCAAGTTAAAGGTTGGTAAAGTCTGATTAATCTTTTAGGTACCTTACAGGTTTTGCTCCAATCTGTGCCTAATCCTTGATATCAATAATTTTTTGATTGATTCTATATTGTATCCATCACTCTGATTTTCAAGTCAAATATGTTATTTATTTTAAAGAGTTGGTGTTGGTAAACAGGACTTGTACTGCGATGAAATGGATTTAGAGTAAAGAACTTATTATTGAAAAATATTAGAACTTATTTAGTAAGGATTTGCCATCCCTGCTTCTCCTATGGTTATTTTCGAAGCTTTGAGAATTTGCACTGAGATGAAAATCTGAAGACTGTTAAATTGTTTGTTTTAGCTATGTTTTGTTGAGTTCACTGCTTTTCAAGAGTTTTTCCATAGAAGCAGATCATTACTTTACTGGTTTTGAGTCCATGTGAATTATTCTTTTGTTTTTCATGGTCTCTCGCTCTCTCTCTATGTGCCTAGTTATATATGATACTGATTTTTGTAGTTAGATGAAATAATTGTCTCATTTGTGGGATTATCACATAGTAAAATTTCCTCTATTTTTTGTTGTATATAATTCTAATTATTTATTATACTCATAAGTATCATCATTATTGTTGTTTTATCTATTTTTGAGATAGGAAGAATTAATACTAAATGTATCAATATGAGTTTCAAAGCTTTGAATTTGCACTGAGATTATTGTAGTGGAATTTAGGATAATTTTATATCTTATAATCTTAAAAAAATTATAATAAGATTATAAAATAAATGAATACACTGATTTATATTTTATAACATCAAATAATATTAATTATTATAAATATATTGTTTTTAAAAATACACTAGTTATAATGCGAGAATAAATTATTAAAAAAAAAATTTTGATTTTACTTTACTCTGGATCTACCAAATCAAACAAGGGAAACAATTCTCCTGCGTTTATTTTCCAGACAACCAAACAGGTGCAAAGTACTCAGAACGCACAACATTTATTTTACACTGCATTTACTTTACACTGCATTTCTTTTTCAGGCAACCAAACAGCCCCATAATTTATTTTTTGATGCAGTTTTCTTGGAGAGTTCCTAGAGATGCCTAGGGTTGGTGGGAGAGCCGATTTATCTCTAGAATAATAGATCACTTGTATCTTTCTTTCTTGTTGAAGAGATAATAACAAAATCAACACCTATCTTCGTATTCCAGTAGTTTCTCCTTCTTTACTTTACTATTTTTACTTCCAAGATATATTAAATTGGTATCAGAGTGAGGTTTTGGAGAGATGTCAGTAAAGAAGGTGGATGCGTTAGAAGGCAAAGTGGAGCAAATCAAATTCACGATGGAGTTCTCAACCATGAAGGAAGGTTTTCAACCATAGAGAATCGGATGGAGAGCTGATTTGGAGGGATGAAGGAGATGATGAGGAAGCTCATTGAGATGCAATCCAAAGTTTCACCGGTGTTTCAATTGCTAACCCTCATCACGATTTGACTAGGATTCACTTGTCCGAATCTAAGAGAAAAAGATTAGACGGGAATAATTCTATGAGAATAGTCTATTTCATCAATGCTCACCTCCTTGGGATTCGATAAAGGGCAAAATAGCATTTTCGGATTAGGGGATAGTAGGAAGGGAGTTTTATGGTGGAGTTGGTGGGTGATTGACCATTGTGGGAGACCTTTTTGGGCAAGAGGAGTGGACTGTTGGAGGAGGGGGATGAGCCGAGTCATGGGGATGGATTTATGGGAGGTGGATGGAAGAAAGTTGGGATTCCCACCCTTGATACATGGGGGGAGCCATCGGTGGCAGATGCCAACATTCGAAGGGGAAGATTCTCTTGGGTGGGTATACCCGGTGGAGAGGTATTTCAAGGTGAATGGGTTGAGGGAGGAGGAGAATCTTATAGCCGCATCCCGTAGGGCTATGTTTGGAGGGGTAAGTTCTCTCTTGATTCCAGTGGAGGAGGCTAGATATCAGATCTGTTCTTGGGAAGAGTTTAAGGATTGCTTGTTGGAATGTTTTCGAGCCATTTGGGAAGGAGTGCTATATGGGAAATTCCTTGCCTTTACTTAGGAGGGGACTGTCATAGAGGACAAGGAGAGATTTGAGTTGCTGTTGGGGCGGCTGAGGGGAATTTTGGAGGTTGTGTTTGAGGGAAATTTCATCAGAGGCCTCAAGTCTGACCTACGAGTGGACCGCTAGTTTATCAAACCGAAGGGGGCGGGGGTTAAAGGAGGCAATGGAGCTAGCCCAGATAACAAAGGTTCAGAGACAGATGGAGAGGATCAATACGAGCAGGGTAGCGAGTGGCTCTTACAGAAGTACATCGACTTCACTGGCACCGAGAATCCAGACAGTGTCATTTCAATGGGAGGCACCGAGGGAAAAAAAGTGAGGGAGTTCCTCTCGGGACCAACTTTAAGCGCCTGATAGAGGCAGAGGTGCATGACAAGAGAGCGAAGGGTCTGTGCTTCATTGTGATGAAAAGTATGTATTAGGCAATAGGTGCAAGGAGCACACACTTCATGTCTTATGGTTTGTGATGAGGAGGAGACCAGCACCGAGATCTGGTGGAGGAAGCATAAGCGGGAGGGGAGCACCTACACCTTAATGAGGTGGAAGTGCCCCTTAATTCCGTGGTGGAATTTACTCTAAATCACACCATGAAAGTGAGGGACATATCAGGGAGCAGCCTGTGATGGTCTTGGTGGATAGTGAGGCTACCTATAATTTCATCTCAAAGTGGGTTGTGGACTAGTTGAGATTGAACTTGGTGGAGACAAGGAGCTTTGGAGTCATGATGGAACATGAAAGGTGGAAAAGAGTAGAGGGTTTGCAGGAGGTTGTTGTTGACACTCCAAGACATACAGATAGTATGGGATTTTCTTCCCTTGGAGCTAGGAAGTACAGATCTAATTTTGGGCATGAAGTTGTTGCAGACCCTGAGAGAGACCAAAGTGGATTGGAAGGTATTGACCATGGAATTCATGGTAGAAGGGAGGGAGGTGAGGATTAGTGGAATCCTAGTCTATTTAAAATTAGGGTTTCTCTGAATACCATCGTAAGGGTAATCCGAGGGTAGGGATGGGATTCTTGGTTGAGCTTCATAGCCTCGTGGGAGGGGAAGACATGTAGAAAGAGGAGGAGGTTCCAGAGATAGTCCATTTACTCTCACAACAATTCAATGAGGTGTTCGAGCTGCCTCAAGGTCTGCTTCCCCTAAGGGAGCATGAGCATACCATCAACTTGAAAGAAGGGATATCCACTATCAGTGTTCGACCCTACAGGTACCTACATGTTCATAATGATGAAATTGAGAGGTTAATCAAGGAGATGTTAGAGGTCCAAATCAACGTTTAAAATTGCGCAATAAAAGGCGCGCCTCAGCGCAATTTCGTCCATTTAAGCCTCAAAGCCTACGCAATAAGTTTAGTTTATGAGACTTACGCCTCAAGTTTACTGAGGCGCGCCTCGCCTCATATATTTAAGGCGTCGCCTTTTTAAAAATTAACATAATTTTTTTTTTCAGTTCGGACCCCCAGTTGCCGACGTAGCGCGCCTAGTGAAATGTCGACGTGGCATCAACATTTAAACCCTTGTAAAGGTCGAATGGCGGAGTCGACGTTTCGATTTTCAAGTTACAGTAAACTTTCGAACTTTCAAGCATTCACTCTGGAGGAATTTCAAGCATTCTTCACTCAGTTTCTTCTAAGATGTCGTCACCCCCAAAGAAAAAGGTAACTTAATGCTATGTTTTCTGTTTCATAATGCGTATTTTATGGTTTTGCTATGCGTTGACGTTCAAGGCTCTGAAGATCTTCCGATTTTATGCTTATTCTATGCGTATGCATGGCTTCTCGAAACTTTTTAAATGTTTGATACTGTGATGCCATTGTGTTTTCTCTGTATTCAGGGTTTATGATAAATTTATGTTGAAATTTGAAACATAAAACTTAACCAAATTTTAAACATCGAGTAAATATGCGTAGGCTGTGCGTACGTAATGCGTCTTTTGTGCGTAATTTATGCGTACACGTTGCTTACTCCGTGCTTATATTGTGCGTACTTTATGCATAATAGGAGACTCAAAGATAGAAATTTGAAGAAAAAAGGATTAATGGATGATGAAGATCCTTTGCTTTGCGATGGTGTGGCATCTGATGATGAGTGGTTTGTAGATGATGAAGTTGAAGTGATGCCGTCTGAATTACAAGATGAAGATTTAAATGTTGATTTCTTTGATGGTCTTAAAGCATCCACATCCACCACAACTCAAGAACAAATCAAAAAAGATATATAAATAATATAGTTTTCTTTCTTAAACTTTTATTAATGTATTACACTATTATTCATTATGATATTGTTAAAAAATATTTACTATTTAAGGAAGAGGAAGATAACTAATAATGAGGAAGAAGAAGCTGATTGGGAGATATTGGACTCTATAGGAGAGGGGGAAGAGGAGAGAGTAGCTCATCATAATGATGATTCAAATGAAGACCCCCTTAGTGATAACTGATGAGTGATGCTAATGCTGATGACTAGTGAGTTCTTAACTTCTTATGTGATATGTTAATGTCATTGCTATTTATCTTGTGCATTTTTATGTTTTATATATTATTTACTCATTAGTATATACAAAATTTATTATTTTATGTTTACGCAATTTTTTGATTTTGAGGCTTACGCCTCGCCTCACGAACGAAAAACACCTCAATACCCGAATACACAATTTTAAACCTTGGTCCAAATCATTTGTCCCAGTGTTAGCCCTTTATCCAGCCCTGTGTTGCTAGTGAAGAAGACTAGAAGTTGAAGATTTTGTGTAGATTTCTGAGCTATAAATAAGAAAACGGTGTTGGATAAGTTTTCTATATTAGTCATTGATGAGTTGCTGAATGAGTTATATGAAGCGGTAATATTCTTCAAGATCACCAAGATTGATATGAAATTGGGATACCATCATATTAGAATGTGGTCCGCTAACATTCACAAGAATGCTTCATGACTTATGAAGGCCACTACAAGTTCTTAGTGATGCCTTTTGGGCTCAAAAATGCCCCAGCTACTTTTCAATCACTAATAAACAAGGTATTCCATCCCTACCTCTGCAAGTTCATATTAGTTTTTTTCGATGACATTTTGGTGTATAGTTGGTCTGAGGTAGAGCATGTCGAGCACTTGAGAGTTATGTTTGTGACATTAAAGGAGCACAAGTTGTATGCAATTTGAAGAAATATTCTTTTGCATATTAGAGGGTGGAGTATTTGGGACGTAGTGTCCAAATCAGGAGAACCTGCAGATCTTTCCAAGATAAATGTTATGTTGGAGTGACCTTTACCTAAAATCTTGAATGAGCAGAGGGAGTTCTTGAGACTCACAGGATACTACAACAAGTTTTTGAGGGGATACAACTCTATAGCATGGTTATTGACAGAGCAATTGAGGAATAATAGTTTAAAATGGGGGAGGCAGCCACCCAGACATTTGAGCAATTGAAGAAAGCCATGATAAGTGTCCCATTTTAGAACTACCATATTTTAGCCAGTCGTTTATAGTGGAGATTGATGCATCATGCTATGGGTTGTGGAGATTGATGCATCATGCTATGGGTTGGGGGCGATTCTCATGCAGAATCAGAGACCCATAGCTTACTTTAGCCAGATGTTGGCCGCTAGGGCCAGGCTTAAGTCGATGTATGAAGGGGAGTTGATGGCAATAATGTTGGCCATATAGAAGTGGTGTCCTTACCTGTTAGGGCGGCACTTTATAGTTAAGGCCGAATAAAGGATTTTGAAGTTCTTGCTAGAGCAAATGATGGTGACAAAAGAGCATCAACGATGGCTTTTCAAGTTGTTGGGTTATGCTTTCGAGATCCAGTACAAGTCCAAGCTTGAAAATAAAGCTGTAGATGCTCTTTCTAGGCGTGGTGAAGACCCTCAGGTTATGACTCTATCTGTTCCCATGATGGTGGATTAGGAGGCCTTGCAGCGTGAGAGTGAGCAGGATGAGGAGTTGATCATATGATACTGTAGAACAAGGACAACCATCCTGGTTACTCTTTGTTGGGTCAGAAGCTGTTAGACTAGGGGGTGGTTTATGCATCCGAGGATATTGCCACATATTCCTCACTGGTTATAGGAGTTCTATGGCACAACTATTGGGGGACATTCAGGAGTTTAGAAAATATATCATATAGTGGCAACAGAGCTATATTAGGTGGGCATGCAGAAGGATTTAGAGAAGGTGGTGGCCAGTTGTGATGTATGTCAGAGAAAAAAAAAAAAAAATTTGTCCATGGCTTCAGGTGGCCTTATACAACCGTTAGCATTACCCGAAAAGGTGTGAGAAGAGGTGATTATAGACTTCGTTGAAGGACTACCTTGATCAGAAGGGTTCATTGTGATTCTAGTGGTGGTAGATCTACGACACCCATACATTGTGATGTCGGTGGCAGTCTCATTCATTAGGGAGATGGTCCAATTGAATGGCATACTCGAGGCCATTGTGTCTGATCGGGACAATGCCTTTCTATGCCACTTATGAAAGGAGTTGTTCAAAATGCAGGGGATTACCTTGAAGCGGAGTACAACCTACCACCCTTAGACGGATGGCTAGACAGAGGTGGTAAACTGCAGTATAAAGACTTATCTTTGTTGCTTTGTATCAGATACACCAAAGATGTGGGCCAAGTGGTTAGCCTGGGCAGAATATTGGTATAACACTTCATATCATACATCAACCCATACAACACCATTTAAAACCTATATGGGAGGTATTCCCTTCATCTGATACATTATGGGCACAACAACACACTAATATCATCAGTGGAGCAGTACTTAGGCACATCTGTGGAGAGCAGAACAACTTATGAAGAAACAGGAGGATGGACATCGAACAGACGTGCAGTTTGAAGTTGGGGACAAGGTTTATTTGAAGATCCAACCCTACAAACTAAGGACCTTGGCTCAACGAATGAATGAGAAGCTCTCCCTCAGCTACTTTGAACCCTACGAGGTGGTAGAGCGCATTGGCATAGTAGCGTATTATCTACGGTTGCCACTGGTGCCAACTATCCATCCCGTATTTCATGTTTCACACCTGAGATGTGCGACAGGAAATCACACACCGTCTCCACTATCCCCAACTTTGACAGAAGATATGGATCTGCTTTTGGAGCCTATGGATGTAGAAGGGGTGCGTCGAAGGGAAACATGAGCACATGAGGTACTAATCAAGTGGAAGGATTTGCCGGAGCACGAAGTTGCATGGGAGCCATATGAGACGATCAGGAGACAACTTCCACCCTTCCAACTTGAGGACAAGGTGTATTTTTTAATTTTTTTGGAGGGGGATATTTTTATGCCCACACCTTGGGTGAGTGGGAGCCAACCGCCCAACTGTGATCAATCAAACCTAGCAGAACAATTGGGTGGGAACCAGAGTAATAGGGAGAGACTTTCGAACCCTCTTGTGGGTTCCAGAAGAGTTAATATTCACTGTGTAAGGAGGAGGAATCAAGGGGGAGTTGTTTAAGAAAGTTTTAATTAAAATTGGGAAGGAATTATTTAGGGAAAGAGATCCAAATTGAATTCAAATATGGGAGGAAATTATTTAGGGAAAGGTGGTTGATTTGGGAGGGAATTAGGGAAGCCTATTTAGGGCTAACTATATTGTTATTTTGATTTATGCAATTTATTTTGTGCTATAGTTTTCTTGGAGAGTTCCTTGCGATGCCTATTGCTTGTGGGAGAGCCGATCAACCTCTCGAATAGTAGGTCACTTGTATTTTTCTTTCTTGTTGAAGAGATAATCACAAAATTAGCCCCTATCTTTATATTCCTGCAGTTTTTACTTGTTTACTATGCTATTTTTACTTCCAAGATTCATCAAGTTAATGTTATTATTACTGCAGGCTCATTCATTGACGTAGAGGATATTATCTTATACACGCTCAATAGCTTGCCATCTTCATACCAAGTCTTTAAAACAACTATTCGTACAAAATGACATCTTATTAGCCTTGATTTTTATGCACTTTTATGCAGTGAAGAATTAAATATTGCTTTAGACCCGACCTGGAACTTTCCTGCACTTGCTGTCGCTGATTCTCCATTCGCACTGATTGTAGTTCGCAGTGGAGCTCATGGTCGTGGTTTCACTGCTCACGGATGTTCTTCGTTCCCTTCACATGGGTCGCATTTGCCCACACCTGCTCGCGGCGGTTGTCTCTCACTTCCCTTTATTCAATGCTAGCTTTGCTGCAAATAAGGCCACTCTGCTTTTCAATGCTGGCATTGAGCTGATATAAAATTTCACCCAAACTCCAAGGCTATATTGCTTTAGATATTGCAGCTAATTCTGACTGGTTTCTTGACACTGAAGCGTCCTCACATCTTAAGTTGTCCACAACAACCTTTCAATCCGCCTAGCCTTACATAGGATCTGCACAAGTTCAAGTTGGCAATGATCAAATGATCCCCATAGCACACTCTGGTTCTAGTATTCTGCCTACCCCAGCTTGTAAGCTTTAGCTCTATAATATTTTTCATGTCCCTCAACTCTCACATAATCTGCTACCCATTCACAAATTAATTGCTGACAACCCCTATTATGTCATTTTTGGTGCTCATGGTTTCACTATTAAGGATTCCTTGACTCATCAGAATCTCCTCCAAGGTCCCAGTCTTCGTGGGCTCTACCACATTAAACTATCTACCTCTCATTCTTAGTAGCATCTTGCTATGCCTCTTCTAGCTCTTCATACAACAACTTCTACCACCAATATTTGGCACAAGCGGCTTGGACATATGGTTTTCTCTACTCAACAGTTTCGTTCAACTCTTCTACCCACTTCACAGTCGCCTACCACTCCATATTATTCAGCCTACGCTATAGCTTTCTTTATATGTAATCAAAATTACTCATTGTTTTGAAATAATCCATATTGATGTATGGGGCCCATCCCCAATTTTGTCAGTTCAATCTTATAAGTATTATATATTATTTGTCGACGATTTTCACGATATTGTTGGGTGTATCCTCTTCATTCCAAATCTAAGACTTGTTCCATATTTTTTCATTTCAAATTGCTCGTGGAAAAAACATTTTCAATTATCCATTAAAATACCCGATTCCGACGGTGGTGTTGAATACATGAACAACACTATTCGTCAAACAACTTGACCTTATACTCGAGAGCCAAATGGGGTTGTTGAGCATAAACACTATCATTTACTTGAAACGGTTGGAGCACTTATCATTGATGCTCACTTGACTGTTGTTTTTTGGGTTGATACTCTTCTTATGGATGCGTACTTAAGAGTTTTCCCCTAAAACTCGAAATAAATTTTAGCCAAGGTCACAACCATGCATTTTTTTGGGCTATGCTATTAAAGCTATAGAATGTAAATGCTATGATCAGTCCATTGGTCGTATTTATATATCTCGGCACGTACAGTTTCATGAATCTATTTTCCCATGCCAAGCTCCACAGACACATTTCAAAACCACAACTGCTACACCTACCATTCGTCCATTTTTGGTGCTAACCTTCATGTTACATGCTCCATCAATGCCTGCTGCATCTTCCCCTATCACACCTATACCTACTACAACTACATCGAGTATGACTATCTCCTCCCGAGCATCTGCATCTGTTTCATCACCACTTTCAAATACTTCTTCCCCATCTCTTCAGCTACACACCGAATTTCCATTCCATTCCACCATCAACTAATACAATATGTACTACACTGATTCACATCATCCACCCATTTCCACCAGCTCTGTATCGAGTCTCGACATCCCATGATCACTAGGTTTCAAACATGCAAACTTAAACTCAAACCTCTATTTGACCTTCAGCTTAACATAATTTTTACTTCACCTTCTTGTTATTTTGAAGCTATTAAACATGAAGTTTGGGAGAGATTATTCTGTGTGGATACCGGACGGGAGAACCGTCCGGTTTACGCTCAGGTACCGTGTGGTACCGAGTACCGAGTACTGCTCGGTATAAGTTCGGTACCGGGCGTGGCGCATTTTCATTGGGGTATAGATTCCAAACAGAATAATTTTTGTTGGAGGTTTGTTATGAGTGCATAATTTGAAGCTCTACAAAAATAGGGAACCTAGACTTTGGTTCCCCCTTCCCCCGTGCAAAATGTTTTAGGATGCAAATGATTATGTAAAACAAAATACAATTATGATGGAATCATTGCATGTTATAAAGCTCTTTTAGTGGCTCAAGATTTTAAACAAGAGTTTGGCTTAGACTATCATCATACATTTATTCCAATTGAACAATTCCTATATTTTTCATTGAGGCCGTCACTTACAACTGGACCATTCTTCAACTGATGTTTCAAACGCATTTCTTCTTCAACTTAGATGAGATTGTCTACATGAAGCATTACCCAGGTTTCCAATAATCTCAACTTCCTGATCATGTTTGTTTGCTTAAGAAAGCCCTATATGGACTTAAACAGACACCTCATCAATGGTTTGTTAACTTCTGATGTGAAACTATCATGTGATGATATGAGAATTGCACTTGAAATTAAATAAGATCTTGAACCAAACTTGCTACTAAAACTTTTATGCGTATTCAATTAAGCTTCAAGAATTAAAATATGAGTGTTTAAGTAACAACAAGAAATTACCGTACAAGATTGGAAAGCTTTTCAAAACATCATCTAAAATATCAAGTGTTGCAAATAGCTAAAATACCAAAGCCCCAAATCTAAAATTTAGACCCTTCACCTTAGGATCCGTCACTCTCTTTGAGGTGGAGTTTAGCGGAAGAGGACCGTGAGCAAGCTTAGCGACGCCACTAGTAAACAAGTAATCTTGAGAGAACTCTTCGCCGGGGAGGAGGCCGGTTTCGGGGGAGCGGATGGATGACTGTCGATGATCCACTTTGATGGTGGGTAGTGCTTGTCGATGACTTGTATGAGCGTCGGTAGAATCCGATCAAGGTAGTCTCCAACGATATCTTCGTCCGACTCAAATCCGGCGTCGAAGAATGGCGATCGATAGACGTCGAGGTTGCCTTGTGCGTCGAATACCACTCCCCACTCAAGCTCGGGGTCGGCCATGCATGGTAACCGTGAGAGTGAATGGTCGTCGCAAGAGGTTCTCAAGTACGAAGGAGAAGTGGCTCGTGGACTCGGGGAGAAGCGATCAAGCTTTGGCGGGCTAGGGGAAGTTCGGCCAAGGGTGGGGAGGAGAGAACTTGGGTGGGCTGGGAGAAAATTCAGAATTCTGGAAAAATATTTCCACTTAGGTGGAGTGGGAATTAATTTGAAAAGAAGCAATTAATTTCCAATTGGGTGAGGGAGAAAAAAAAGAAACGGCAGCTCAAGGGTTAATGGAGTTGATTGAGCAATTAATAAAAAAAAAAAAAAGAGAGGAGCCAATCAAGGGGAGGCCGGCCACGTCTTGAGAGGAAAGAGAGATTAAAATAAAAGAAGTGGGGCCCATATGCTGTATTCCCATTAAAATCAAATCTGAATGTATTCAGTGTTGATTTCAATTAAGAAAACTTTCCAAAATGGCTAGGTGAGGGAGGGAAACGGGATTAGCAATTCAAATTATGATTAAATGTCATTCAAGTATTTCCCCAATTAGGAAGACTAAATAGGAAAGTCATTTAATCAAAGCAATTTTGAAAATTCTGCCACTGGATCACGTGATGGCCGGCGGCTAGAGGGCCTGGCCAGCAGGAGCTGGCCGGAGGAAGGCCGGAGGAAGGCCGGCGGCTGACCGGAGGCGGATGGGCCGGCGGTGGCTGATCTGGCCGGCGAAAATTGAAGGCAGTGTGGCCGGCGGCTCTTGGGCTGCTTGAGGTGGGCGGCGGCAGGAGCAGGGAAGGAAGAATAAAGGGAAAAACAGAAAAAAAAAACAAGAGGGAATTTTCAAGGCTTCGGCGGCGACGGATTTACTAACCTCCTTTGTTTCCACTTTGAACTTTCGCAAGATTAGATAACTCGAAAACTAGAACTCACTAAGAGATCTAGTTTTCTCCGGCGAACTCACTAAGAGATCTATGGGGATGCACTCACTAAGAGAACAATGGAGAGTAAATTTCATTTCATCAAAAACTAAAAAATTACAATGCATCTTGCCTCATATATGGAGGCTCCAAATGACAGAAAAGAAAAGACAACAATGCCCTTGGGGCTACATAAGTCGGACGATGCCCTCAGGGGCAAACTCGGAAAAACTAATAATAATAATAATAAAAATGACATAAACTATAAGATCAAAAGTAGAGGCTCTGCATCGCAGCCGTCAATCTGCGCCGTTGGCGATGGTACGTGTGTCGAAATCTGATGTCCCCATCATTCTCCCCGGGTGGGAGAGAACTCGACCCCGTCGAGTGGGTGTCTCTAGAAGCCTCGTACCACTCCAGCAGGTCTGGGTCTAATCTCTGTAGCTCATCTCGGTCGATCCACACGTTCTCCGTCTCCGGCTTTCCTGCCATTGAACTAAGTACCTCCGGCGACCACCGTCTCTAGTAGAAATGATTTCATCGCTAAGCACTGCCTTGATCCTTTCCGCAGTAGGTAAAGTGGGGAGTTTTGGGAGTGGGGGAAGGCTGGGGATCTCACCAGGTGGGGACTCACAAGGCTCATCAAGTAATGGATTAGGTGGGTTAAATTCTGGACCCTCATAAGCTACAAGGTCTTCAATGTTAAAAGTGGGGCTAAAGTTAAAACCTTCAGGAAGGTCGAGCACATAAGCATTACTATTAATTTTAGAAATTATTTTGAAAGGGCCCGCGCTTCTCGCGTGTAACTTCTTAACGGTCCCTTGCGGGAACCGCTCCGGACGAATCCGAACCATCACATAATCACCCACATTAAATTCCTTGAACCTTCTCTTGAGGTCCGCATTAAGTTTGTAGTTGGCATTGCTCAATTCAATTTTTTTGTTAATTTCTCTGTGCAATTCATTTAAATGCGATGCAAATGCAGATGCTGATTCAGATGACCTAGACTTAGGACCCATGGGAATAAGATCTATAGGTTGCTTGGGTTTGTAACCATACACAATCTCGGCAGGACTTAGACCCGTGGTTCGGTTGACAGAATTGTTATAGGCAAACTCGGCGATCGGTAACTTAGAATCCCAATCTCTAAGGTTTTCCCCAACTAACGTTCTTAAGAGGTTTCCTAAGCTTCTGTTTACAACTTCTGTTTGACCATCGGTTTGAGGGTGGAAAGCTGTGGAAAACTGTAATTTCGTACCCATCTTATGCCAAAGTGTTTTCCAGAAATAACTTGTGAATTTGACATCCCTGTCGGAAACGATAGTCTTAGGTAACCCATGAAGTCTCACAATCTCGTTAAAGTATAACTTAGCGACCCGGGATGCGTCAAAAGTTTTGGAACAGGGTAGGAAATGGGCCATCTTGGAAAACCTATCAACGACGACACAAACAGAATCATGTTTTCTGAGGGTTTTGGGTAAGCCTAATACAAAGTCCATGCTTACATCCTGCCAGGGGCAATTTGGTACAGGCAGTGGGGTGTAGAGACCAGTGTTCTGTTTTCGTTGTTTGGCGAGTTGGCAGGTGTGACATCTCCTTATAAGCTTGCCAACGTCGCGTTTCAGGGTGGGCCAATAGAACCTATTTTCTAGCGCGGCAATAGTTTTGGATTGACCAAAGTGGCCAGCTAGTCCTCCCGCATGCAGCTCCCAGACTAGAAATTCTCGCAGAGAGGTATTAGGAATGCAGAGTTTTTGGGCCTTGAACAAATAGCCATCCTCCAAAAGGAAATCACTAATTATTGGTCCACCACCGTTATTCAGTACGGTGTAAGTTTCTTTAAAGTCGGGGCAGTCCAAATAGTCAATTTTTAGTCGCTCAAAGCCAATTACTTCTGTCCTCATTTCTTGGGTCGTCATCATTCTGCGGCTGAGGGCGTCAGCTGCCTTATTTTCAGTCCCTGCTTTATGTCTAATCGTGTAAGTATACTCCTGCAGGAATTCAACCCAACGGCCATGGCGGGCATTGAGTTTCTTCTGTGAATTGATGTATCTTAAGGCTTCGTGATCTGAGAATATCACAAATTCTTGGGGCAGTAAATAGTGTCTCCAGTATCGGAGGGACTGAATGACCGCATAGAATTCCTTGTCATAGGTAGAGTACCTCTGACGAATGTCGTTCAGCTTCTCACTAAAGAATGCTACAGGGTGTCCTTCTTGAGATAAAACTCCTCCTATCCCAATTCCTGATGCATCACATGTTACCTCAAAGACTTTAGAAAAATCAGGAAGACGCATAACAGGGGATTCAACCATTTTTCTCTTAATATCCTCGAAAGCCTTAGTGGCAGCTGTCGTCCAATGAAATTCGCCTTTCTTGAGGCAGTCGGTTATGGGTGCCACTATAGTGCTAAAGTTTCTAATAAACCTTCTATAGAATGTGGCCAATCCGTGAAAACTCCGAACGTCTCTTATAGTCTTGGGCTCAGGCCACTCATTAATCGCTCTAATCTTTTCAGGGTCGGCTGAGATTCCTCGAGCTGAAATTATAAATCCCAGAAAGGTAACACTATCAGTGAGAAACACACACTTCCGAGGGTTTGCGTACAACTGTTCTTTCCTCAAAATCTCGCAAACTTGTTTCAAGTGTTCCAAATGTTGGTCTACCGATTTGCTATAGATCAAAATATCATCGAAATAGACAACCACGAATCTTCCGAGAAACGGTCGAAGGACTTGGGTCATAATCCGCATGAAGGTGCTAGGGGCGTTGCTAAGACCAAATGGCATAACCATCCACTCGTACAATCCGTCTTTGGTTTTAAAAGCCGTCTTCCATTCATCCCCAGGGCGGATTCGGATTTGATGATACCCGCTTTTAAGGTCAACCTTTGAGAACAACGTAGCTCCAGTCATCATGTCTAACATGTCGTCCAATCGGGGGATCGGGAAACGATATTTCACAGTAATCTTGTTGATAGCGCGGCTATCAACACACATCCTCCAGGAGCCGTCCTTTTTAGGGGTTAAGAGGGCAGGTACAGCACACGGGCTAAGGCTCTCCTTAATGAATCCTCGTTGAAGGAGCTCATCGACTTGTTTCTTTAGTTCCGAATGCTCAGTCGGGTTCATACGGTAGTGAGGGAGGTTGGGTAAGGATGCTCCCGGCACTAAATCTATTGCGTGCTGTATGTCTCGAAGGGGTGGAAGTTGGTTAGGTAAGTCATCAGGGAACACATCGGCAAAGCTCTCTAGAATGGGTTTAACTTCCTCGGGGATCTGTTCTCTTTGATCCTCATCCACTTCTCTAGCTACTAGGGCATACATTGGTGCTCCTTGGGAGATTTCATCTTCTACTTCCTTAGCAGTCAAGAGGTGTAGCCCTTTGCTTTGCTTGGCAGGAGTAGGCTTGGCTTCCGTCTTGGGGGGTTTAGGTTGGGAGGGCATTAACTTGATTTTCTTTCCATTGTGTTCGAACACGCAGGTGTTCGACCTCCCATAGATATGAACATCATTGTCAAATAACCAGGGGCGACCCAGGATAATTTGACCTACGTCCATGGCCAAAACATCACACCAAATCTTGTCTTGATATCCCACGAACTCTATGGGAATGAGACTACGGTTCTTAATTTCTATGGTAGTTGAATTTATCCAAGCAACCTTATACGGATTTGGGTGAGGGGTCATCTTAAGGTTGAGCTTGGAAACCATAGCAGAAGAGACTGCATTGATACAACTTCCACTGTCGATGATAACCTTGCAGTTCTTATCTCCAATCTTAACAAAGGTATGAAAAATGGAAGTCCTACGCCAATCATCGCTTAACTTAGGTTGTGACAAAGCGCACCTAACAACCTGAAGGGTAACAGGTTCTTCTTCCGTAAAGGAGTCTTCGTCCTCCTCAACATGATGCACCACGTCAGTCTCAGGTTCATCCTCATCCTCATCAGCCTCTTCTATAATGGTGACTTTATAGGGGCTGGAGCATTGGGACGCAATGTGCCCATATCCATGACACCTATAACACTTGGTTCCAGAACTCGCTTTGGGAGGATCACGGTCGGTGGATTTACTCTTAGAGTCCGGACGAGGTTGGCCTGTGCTAGCAGTGGGTCGACTACCTATCGCGTTCGTGGGTCGGTTCTGGGACTGGCTGGTGGAAGTTCGATAGGGGTTAGGTCGGGTATCAAACTGCCTAGTGTGGGAGTGGGTCCTGGACTCTTCTAGGTCAAGTACTAGGCTGCAAGCGGCCTCTAAAGTGTCTACTCCTCTAGCGAAAAGTTCAGTCCTAAGATCTTCTCTAAGACCAGCTCTAAACATAGACAGAATTTGAGTAGGGGTAGCGGATTCTTCTCCGTTGCAACGAATCAAGAAATCATCAAAGGCGGAGATGTAATCTTTAACAGGTTTGCTCCCCTGGGTTAGCCGATTCCACTTATCTAGAAGCTTAGGGTAGTAGGAAGGTGGTAAGTATTTCCTCCTAAGTTCTTGCTTCATGGTCCTCCAATCATTTATCGGATGTTCTCCTCTAGATTCCCGCATGTTCTCCAAGTTGGTCCAGTAGAGGTTGGCGCGACCAATGAGCTTCATCTCGGCGAACCTCACTTTCCTCGCCTCAGAGATGTTGTACCATTTAAAATAACTATCCATAGACTTCAGCCAATCTAGGAAAACTTGAGGGTCAAGGGTTCCGTCATAGGTCGGGGCGTCGATCCTAATGTTCTTCAGTAATTGAGCGTCGTTGTCTCTCCAAGTGTTGTCTTCGGGCTCTTGAGGTGGCCTAGGGTTGCGTTGGTAATGGTCTTGGAAACGTCCGGGATCTCGAGGGGGCTCATGATCGGGTCGGGTGTCTTCGCCATAAGGTGAGTGAGGTCTCGAAGGCGTATAAATCGCAGGATTACCATTACGCTCGATATTATCCAATCGGTCACTCGTGTGGCGCCTAAAGTCAGCTAGATCAGTTTGGGTGTTGCGAATTTGTTGAGTAACGGTGCCTAGTTGTCCTAAAATAAGGTCCAAGGTGGCTTGGAGATGCTGCGGATCCATGTGGAAAAGTTTAGGGGCCACTAGGGTGGGTGATGGGGTAGTGGGCAGCACCTAGACACTCCGGTTGAAGGGTTCTAAAGCTTCAATAAGCTGCTGGATTGCAGCGGACAGCAACTTACAGCAAAGATCTAAGCTGCCTAAAAGTGAAGAAGGGGTTTGCTTCACTGGACAGCAACTACGCAAGGCCTAAAGTCTTCTAAAATAAGCTTAACAGCGGCTGGAAGGTGTGGACAGCAAAAAAGACAGCAAGGGAAAAAGGTTAAGACACTTAGGAATCTCACAGGTAAGAGGTTAGTATAAAAGACAACTGCTAATAGGCTTTAACTTAAATGGATGTGTGCAGGAATTTGGCAAAACAGTGAAGAAACAGTGAAAAAAAACTGAACTACTATATGATATGCATGCCAAATTAAAACTACAATGAGGTGCTAGACCCTAGGATGCCTTCTAAACATGCTAAGCATGGTAACCATGCTCTGATACCACAAATGATGTGAAACTATCATGTGATGATATGAGAATTGCACTTGAAATTAAATAAGATCTTGAACCAAACTTGCTACTAAAACTTTTATGCGTATTCAATTAAGCTTCAAGAATTAAAATATGAGTGTTTAAGTAACAACAAGAAATTACCGTACAAGATTGGAAAGCTTTTCAAAACATCATCTAAAATATCAAGTGTTGCAAATAGCTAAAATACCAAAGCCCCAAATCTAAAATTTAGACCCTTCACCTTAGGATCCGTCACTCTCTTTGAGGTGGAGTTTAGCGGAAGAGGACCGTGAGCAAGCTTAGCGACGCCACTAGTAAACAAGTAATCTTGAGAGAACTCTTCGCCGGGGAGGAGGCCGGTTTCGGGGGAGCGGATGGATGACTGTCGATGATCCACTTTGATGGTGGGTAGTGCTTGTCGATGACTTGTATGAGCGTCGGTAGAATCCGATCAAGGTAGTCTCCAACGGTATCTTCGTCCGACTCAAATCCGGCGTCGAAGAATGGCGATCGATAGACGTCGAGGTTGCCTTGTGCGTCGAATACCACTCCCCACTCAAGCTCGGGGTCGGCCATGCATGGTAACCGTGAGAGTGAATGGTCGCCGCAAGAGGTTCTCAAGTACGAAGGAGAAGTGGCTCGTGGACTCGGGGAGAAGCGATCAAGCTTTGGCGGGCTAGGGGAAGTTCGGCCAAGGGTGGGGAGGAGAGAACTTGGGTGGGCTGAAAATTCAGAATTCTGGAAAAATATTTCCACTTAGGTGGAGTGGGAATTAATTTGAAAAGAAGCAATTAATTTCCAATTGGGTGAGGGAGAAAAAAAAGAAACGGCAGCTCAAGGGTTAATGGAGTTGATTGAGCAATTAATAAATAAAAAAAAAGAGAGGAGCCAATCAAGGGGAGGCCGGCCATGTCTTGAGAGGAAAGAGAGATTAAAATAAAAGAGGTGGGGCCCATATGCTGTATTCCCATTAAAATCAAATCTGAATGTATTCAGTGTTGATTTCAATTAAGAAAACTTTCCAAAATGGCTAGGTGAGGGAGGGAAACGGGATTAGCAATTCAAATTATGATTAAATGTCATTCAAGTATTTCCCCAATTAGGAAGACTAAATAGGAAAGTCATTTAATCAAAGCAATTTTGAAAATTCTGCCACTGGATCACGTGATGGCCGGCGGCTAGAGGGCCTGGCCAGCAGGAGCTGGCCGGAGGAAGGCCGGAGGAAGGCCGGCGGCTGACCGGAGGCGGATGGGCCGGCGGTGGCTGATCTGGCCGGCGGAAATTGAAGGCAGTGTGGCCGGCGGCTCTTGGGCTGCTTGAGGTGGGCGGCGGCAGGAGCAGGGAAGGAAGAATAAAGGGAAAAACATAAAAAAAAAAACAAGAGGGAATTTTCAAGGCTTCGGCGGCGACGGATTTACTAACCTCCTTTGTTTCCACTTTGAACTTTCGCAAGATTAGATAACTCGAAAACTAGAACTCACTAAGAGATCTAGTTTTCTCCGGCGAACTCACTAAGAGATCTATGTGGATGCACTCACTAAGAGAACAATGGAGAGTAAATTTCATTTCATCAAAAACTAAAAAATTACAATGCATCTTGCCTCATATATGGAGGCTCCAAATGACAGAAAAGAAAAGACAACAATGCCCTTGGGGCTACATAAGTCGGACGATGCCCTCAGGGGCAAACTCGGAAAAACTAATAATAATAATAATAAAAATGACATAAACTATAAGATCAAAAGTAGAGGCTCTGCATCGCAGCCGTCAATCTGCGCCGTCGGCGATGGTACGTGTGTCGAAATCTGATGTCCCCATCAACTTCTCCATGCATCTTGAAAACTATGGTTTCACTACAAGTATTGCTGATTCATCGCTGTTATTTTATCATCATAGCTTAGTTTGTCTCTACATTCTAGTGTTTGATGATATCCTACTCACTGACAATGATGCCAAGGCCATTGAATCTCTACTTCAAGATTTGCATTCACGGTTTCTTATGTGAAACCTTGGTCCTGTTGCTTATTTTCTAGGCATCCAAGTTCTCTCCACAGTAGCTGGTCTCCATTTAAACCATGCTAGGTACACTACATATTTGCTTGTTAAAGCTGATATGAAAGATTGCAAACCGCTACTTACTCCCTTGCCGTCCAAACTTCCTCCAATTACAGGTGATTCTGAACTCTTCTCTCAGCCTTGCTAATACAAACAATTGGTTGGTTCCTTACAGTATTTAAGGATCACCGGACTTGATATTCTTTTTGCGGTTAACTCTTTATGTCAACTCATACACAAACCATTTACTATACATTTTCAGCTGCTAAAATGAGTTCTCAGATATTTTCGTGGTACAACACACCTTGGACTCTCAATTTCTAGGTCCACATTTGAATTTCATGCATATGACGACTCTGATTGAACGGTTGATAAATCAGATCGTCACTCTATCACGGGTTACTGTGCTTACCTTTGATCGACACTAATCTCCTGGTGTGTTAAAAAGCAAACTGCAGATGCTCAGTCTTCCTCCGAGGTGGAATATCGAGCTTTAGCCACTGCTTCTACTGATATCATTTGGTTATGCCTGTTACGTTTTGAGTTTTGGATCCCCTTGACAACTCCAACCAAACTGTTTTGTGATAATACTTCTGTACTTGCCTTGGCCAATTATCCTGTTTTTCATGCTTGCACTAAACATATTGAAATAGATTATCACTTTATTCGGGATTGTATCAAACAACAACACATTTCCGTGCATCACATTGCTTCGTGAGACCAACCAGATGATCTCTTCACAAAAATCTCTACCATCTGGTCGGTTTATTCATTTATGAGACAAGTTAATAATTCACGAACGAATTGTTACTTTGAGGGGCGGTGATATGATATAAGCTACTGAAGATATGTTATTCCACTTATGATACACCGGCTCTCTATTCCACTTTCTTTGTACAGCTGCCTCACACCTTTTTTAGAGATCATCTCAAGCGTTGGTTTACTGTCTTCAGCAACCACTACCGTTATTTTATAGCATTCTCTGTTTTTTTTTCTTTTTGGTATTGATGCTTATATATATATATATATATATATATAACTGCAGCTTACAATGCTAATGGAAGAAGATGAAGTTTCTCAGTTCTTCACAGCTTTCTGTAGTTTCATTTATGTTTCCTGTTTCTAATTTTCTGCTATAGCTTATTTCTCAACATTGCATTGGTTTTGTTTTTTCTTACACTTTCTCCATTGAGAATAACATAATAATAACTCTGTCATCAGATTTCATTCAATGTCCTTCAAGAGCTACTTCTTATACAATTATTTACTGTTAACATTTCTAAATACTTGTTTTGTTTCATCAAGTTTGTATCGTTTATTCAGTTGGTGGACTTCTTTTTGCCTAAAATATTCATCTTTCAACTATAAAAGCAATACAAATATTAACTTAGGCGTTGTGTTTATCTTCAGGTTCTTGAATATCGTGGTGAGCAAGTGCGGGGTAGTGTTGCAAATCTAAGAGAGGCTCGTTACCGGTCAGAAGGAAAGGATTGCTATGTGAGATATTTATTTGCTCCGCTCTACTTTTTATTTCTGTTAGTTTATTTGGTAGTGTAAGTTGTTCATTAGAGCTAGTGTTTAGAATCTTTTTGCCTTCAATAATCTGCAAGTTATCTCTCAACAAATTGGGCAAAACAGGCTTATTGAATGATGTGCTTCTTTATTTTTCTCAATTGTCCCCTAGTGCTAACCTTCTCCCTTCACATCTTAACAATCAAACCTGCATCATTCCCATCATATCAAGCCCACAACCAAGTGGTTCCATCACTTAATTTTTGTTTAATTATTTCTAATGTCTCTATTTTTTCAACATTTCCTGCACTCACTTGTTTAGTTACAATATATGACTCATAAATTTGATTCTTCTATATTTAGCAGAGTCTTACCATTGGTTTTGTTCTTTAATATTACTTTCAACATGCTTCTTCTCCAATCATTTGACATCCTCTTCATTTTTAAAATTTTATTAAAAAGGCTTTTTAACCGAATTATTGCAATATCTTCCATAACTCTTTAAATCTCAATAAGTATTTTATCTCGACTTAAAGCTTTGTCTTTATGCATCTTTTTAAAGTTAAAATTATTTCACTTTTATGGAACGATCTATAATATATTTTACTATATTGTTCGGTAGGCTTTTCTAAAATAATTTATTTCTTAAAGTTATCGTTTGGTAAATTCTCAAAGTAATTTTTCATCTTTAACCCAAATCCTGTTATCTTCATTATTAATGCATCTAAATTGAGTAAAATATCTATATTTCTTATCTTTTATCTAAGCGATTATATATCTACATTTCTCCTTTCATAATATTGTTGGCCTCAATATTAGTGTTGGATTCAAGTCGACCGCGTATGGTGAGTTTGAAAGCGAAAGATCACAATGTCGAATGAAACTCTCACGACGCGCGTTGAATTAAAAAAATCTAAATTGTCGAAAAAACCTCCCTTCACAGAACGGACAAAGTCGATGAGTTTGGGGCATCTGAAATAGCTAAGATCGACACTTATCCGTGGATGTTGAATGACAAAAAAAAATGTTGAATGAACAAAATCAAAATTTTGCGAGTGCGAATCGAGGTGGACCCAATGTACGTGAACAATGATGGCGTAGTGGTCATATCAAGGCACGATCAATCTAAATGAATGGTTTACCTAGGTGGAGCTGATGGCGGTGGAGGAAGGCCAGGGGCGATCGGCTGGGGTTGTGCGAACCAAGAGAGAACATGTGCGTGAATGAGGCGTGGGTGGGAATGAAATGGGTAGTGTGAGGTTAGGGTTTATTTGCATCTACCTTGGTGTATGCTTTTTGCTGATGATAATCTTCTTGTTGATAAGACTAGAGAGGGAGTTGAAGGTAAACTTGAATTATGGAGGTCAACCTTAGAGTCTAAAGGTTTTCGCTTGAGTAGATCTAAAACGGAATATATGGAGTGTAGTTTTAGTAGTAATAGATCTAGTGAGGGGATTGTGACTTTGGGCGATCAAGTCATTAATAAGAGTACACATTTTAGATATCTTGGATCTATTGTTCAGAGTGATGGTGAAATAGATGGGGATATTATTAGCAGAATTCAAGTTGGATGGTTGAAGTGGAGGAATGCATCGGGCTTGTTATGTAATAGAAATGTACCCCTCAAACTTAAGGGAAAATTCTATAAGATGGTAGTGAGGCCTGCAATGCTTTATGGTGCCGAATGTTGGCCATTAAAAGGGAAGCATAATACTAAGTTAAGTGTGGCAGAGATGAGGATGCTCAGGTGGATGAGTGGCTTTACCCTTATAGATAGGATACGAAATGAGCATATATGTGAAAAGGTTGGAGTAGCTCCAGTAGAAGATAAGATTAGAGAGAGTCGCCTTAGATGGTTTGGTCACATAAAACGGCGGCCTTCCGATGACCCGGTTAGGAGAGTAGAGGTATTAGATTTGACTTATGTTAAGAAAGGTAGGGGTAGACCTAAAAAGACTTGGTTAGAAAATATTAGGAATGAACTTTCTTTATTAGATTTAAACGAGAATTTGACTTTTAATAGGACACAATGGAGAAAAATGATTCATGTAGCCGACCCCACGTAGTGGGATAAAGGCTTGATGTTGTTGTATTAATTAATTAATTAATTTTAAATAGGTAATAAAAATATCTATTTTTAATGAATATTCATTTAGATTGATCGGGTCGTCGTTAGGGTAAATCGGGTTCGCTTCGATTTGTGCACACAAATTTTTGATTTTCGTCGATCAACAACCTTAACCAATATGGGTGTCGATTTTACTTGTTTCAGTTGTCCGGAATCTGCTGGTGCTATCCATTCTTTGAACGGAGACCATTTCGACGATTTATGATTTTTTTAGTCAACATGCGTCGGACGAGTTTAATGCGACGTCGTGTTCTTTCGCTTTCGAAACTCACCGTATGCGGTCCACTTGAGACTAGTATTTACGTCAACAAATATCAAGCATATTATAAAATTTATATATCTGATATGCTTGCTTCTTAAAATAAAAATTGGAAAGTTTGGTGGAAAATGGATTAAGTGTAATGTTAACATGTCTGAGATCAACAAGAATTCAGGAATTTTTTATAGTTAATGGAAGAAACTTTGAGAGGAAGTTTTAGGAGCACCATAATGGAAAGGGATTGTCGAGCGCTTGAACAGAATTTTTAATGAAAACCTAGAGTCATAACGTTCTGTGGAATTATCCAAGAGTCCAATACTTTTTGCAGATTCACTTGGTAAATAAAGAACCCTTGGTTTATTATGCTCTTAACTTCTTATATAGAAGTTTAGATGGGTGAAGAGAGACAATTTTCCCATTTAAAGGTTTTTATTCTTTATTATGTACATATGAGTTTTATTGACGGAGATAAATTAGACTCAAAATCTCTAGTGTTATTTCTTTTTATATGGAGTTAAAGATTTTACTGTTGATTTTGAGATGATCAATGAAAAATCATTAGAATTTAGAAGCAGTAAGTCATATTTTCAAATTAATGTGTACTAGGCCGGGTTTAATAATGTGAGGAAGCATACCTCCATAGGTTAACGTATTGAACTTAAAGAGATTTCTGAAGATGATGCAGAAGAAATTAGTCTGGTGATTCAAAATATTGAGACAGAGCTAGAGTTGAGCACACCTATAATAGATTTAAGAAGATCTTAAAGATTATCTAAGCTTCCTCATAGATATTTCCTTTTATTTTTTATTTACTCGCCGATGCTGTTGATCCTAAGTGTTATGAAGAATAATATAGGTTTGACGACTTTATCAAGTGAGATCGAAAAGAAAAAAGAGTAGATTGATTCCTTGGAGATATTAATTGAGCTATCAAATGATAATAAGACATTGCAAATTAAAAAAAAAAAATCTTGGGATCAAGGAAGAGCAAATGGAAATAAAGGATATAAAGCAAAGCTTTTGGCGAAATGAATTTAGGTAAAGGAGAGTAATGAATGTTGTGGGATCCGAAAATTTGTTCCCTGGCTTCTCTGCGGCCCCTTTATTTTGTGGTGTTGGTAAGGAGAGTTCTAAAGAGTTTAGGTTCCGGGATAAATTTTTAGAAGGCATATTGGATTTTTAGATAAGACACTACCCAAAAAATTTTCCCTCTATTTGTGTGAAGACTTTATGATTGAGTTCTGGTTTCCTGTAGGTGCAAGCTCCTATAGTTAATTACCCCTCTTGATAATGAGAACTTTCGATTAAGGCTAGTCGTTGAACAAATACATACAATCTAGCTTATAGTAGCAACATAATTATATATTGAAAATTGAAATTTATCACCATGCACTTAAAACGAATGGTGGGGGAACAATCATGAACCTGATCAAGATCCTATGATTTCGTCATCTCGTGTCATCATGGTCCCTAATCTATTTAGTCAAAGGAGGTAGGTGATCCAACCTGACCGAAGGATCCTTGTCGGCAACCATGAGTTGCTTCCTATAAGGGTACTTTATAGATTTGGGGTGAATGTTTGCCTAAGGGGATAGATTTGAGCCCACCTTAGTTAACAAAGAGCTTTGTTCTCTATCAATTATATCATATTGATTTATTATTCAAAGATTTAGAGCCATTAGGAAACATACGAGCTCTGGCTTTGACCGTAATTTAGTGGTATTATTGCGCAGTAAAACCACCCTGTCAGAGAGCCCCAGGTATAATATTATTTATTTGTTTTACCATCTGGCGGTGAAATCACTAGTTAGAGGACACGTGCCACGTTCTTACTGATATGAGATAGTTTTAGAATGGATCCTAGTGAAATTCTCGATTGGATATTCACTCTTTGTGAGCTGAAGTGATTCAAATTTATCCATCTTGACAAAATGTTGCAGAGCGTGGATGGATTTTTTACTTTTGAGTGTTTAGGTGATTATTTTGATTAGATATTTTGAATTTTTTAAGAGCAATATATTTGAAATTTTTATTTAAACTTGAGCCCGAACAATTAACTTTGAGATTTGGGGATATTTGTTTGAAATTTGTGTGGACCCCTCCAGTTGAGATTTGCATTCAACATGATCATCATCGAGATTTTGTGGGTATTTTCATTTCATTATTCGAACCTTGTCAACTTTTTTTATTTGTTAATAGAGGATTGGGTTCAACTCTTAATTTTGGTGTTATTGTAAAAATATCGGAATCGAGAGTATATATTTTAATATATGAAATTTTTTCATAAAAGACCCTGAAGGCCTAATATGAATATATAAAATTATATACTTCAGTTAATTCAACGAGCGTTGGTTCCGAAAGTTTATATTTTGGTGATTTTTTTTTGTAAGAGGTCTTGAAGACCTAATGTGAATGTATAAAATCAAATATCCCGGTCGACACTATGACCACATATATGTTGTTTGTTTAAGTAGTGTCAACTCCAATCCATTCAAAGAGAATGATCGGACTTGAATTTAAGTTCACTTTTGATCTACACAGCATCCTCAGGCATCACGTGTGTACATATATCATACTCTTCGGGTCCATGTGAGTATTTTAAATTTTATTTTAAATGATGTGTGTGTATGTCAGCGTACTTATACAATGTATTTGTATGTTTGATAAATTTATTCATTATTTCTTTAGTCCACGTAGCATCATTAGATGTCACGTATATGCCATGCTCATCAGGGCCCATTGTGTATGCGCGCTTTTCAATGCATTTGCTCAATTACATTATGCAGTTATATAATTGTTGCATGATTGACATAATGTTTTTGCATAATTAACATAATGCACTTTGAGAATTAGCACTACACATTTGAAAAAAATGGCACATTGTGCTTTTGTGTGACAAGTATAATAGATTTTCATGATGATTGATTTATTTGTAGTATAAATGTAATAATTTGTATGATAAATTTACATAATGCATCTATAATAAATAATGCATTTGTATGATTGGTATGTTGCATTATGTGCTTGCACAATATTTTATGCATTTATATAAAATACTTATATATATATATATATATATATATATATATATATATATATATATATATATATATATATATATATATATATATATATATATATGATGCACTTGCGTACCATTTAGTATGTGCGTATGATATGCATGCATGTGGTTTAGTATATATGCATTATACAATAGAGAGCTCGTAGGCGACACCCTCTTTTGGTGATGTTTGTGCATCATTGCACTTTAATGAGGGGTCGTGCAACCTATGATATATAACAGTGTACTATTTTGTTTCTTTTCGAAAACAAATATTCACGAATGTACGACACATTCAGGGGACGTGTACGAGTCTCCTAACTTACTTTAATAGTTGGTATGTACACTACCAGAACACTTGTGCACCCGTAACTCTTCTTATCATTTTGTATTTAGAGTTTAATGGGATCAATTTCTTGGGTTATAAATAGGGAATCCAACCTTCATTTCAGTTTAGAGCGTGCTCTGCTAAGGGATATGAGTGTGCGCTCGAGCTTGGAGCTTAGGGGAAATTCTAGTTTGTGCTTGTGTTGGTTGACGAGCAACCAAAAATTCTTGTACAAGTTCATTATAAAGGCCATTTTGTTGCAGTTTAGTTTTCATTCATTTTTGTTTTTGAACATTTGCAAATTGTGTCTTCGTGTATGTTTCATTTTGTTGTTGACTCAGGAGCTAGATTAGGTTTTAACTTCTTTAAATTATTTGTCCATTATTTTATTGTAATTTTGGTAGCAACCCAACTTCGTCCCCGCATAGGGGGCTGCATCAGGTGTGCTGAGCCTTTCCACCTGCTAATAAAGCAGTAATGTAGGAGTCTGGTGCACCTGTGACCAAATTTCTTTCCCAGCTTGCTAATAAAAGCGGTGATGGGTCTTCAATTACCTTTTTATAAACATAGCATTTCACTCCCTTAGATGTGTGGCGATCGAGGGCGGTGACGATTAGATGATAGCGACGGATATGCACGAGATTGTGGTGGTTGGAGTGGTGGTTGGTGACTGTTTGGACATGCGGAGGGGGAGCGAGGGGAGCGGAGAGGGGAGTTCGGCTTGTGAGTGTCGTCATGAGTGGTTAACCGTGTGGTGAGTGTATGAGGGTTAGGAGGGTGTGAGTGTTATGTGAGGGGTGTTTGGTGATTTAATTATTTAGATTTCCAGGCTTTTTTTTTTAAAAAAAATTATTTATAATTAATTTTTAAAATATGAAATTAATACTAAATTTTTTTTAATAAGCATGCATCGATTTTCTCTCCTTGTCATCGTTCTCCACACATGTCAATGTCATTTCGATTTGCGTGCGAGCTAAAGTTAATTGTTTGCCGATCGACAACTCTAATCAATATGAGTGTTGATCTTAACTGTTTTCCATTGCCCCGGACGCATCAAAGCTGTGTTTATGAACGGAGGATAATTTGTCTAGGTTTTTGGTCTACATGTGTCGGGTGAGTTTAACTCGATGTTGTGTTCTTTCGTTAAAATTCATCGTGGACGGTTAAACATAACGCCGATAGTAGTATTGAGGTCAACTTTGATAGATTTTT